>LR812533.1:39943771-40034160 GCA_903798195.1 Danio kyathit
TTAAACAAACTCGATTAATGTAACCATTTTGAAGAAAAGGCCATGTTTTACTAAAGTTTTTAGAGCTAGGGCGCCGCCGTCTTTGAATATCGCTGTGTCTGACACAAGTGTGCCTAAAGCCTCCTTTTGAGTGACGCTCCCGGCTGTTAGATCACCCCCTGGGGGCTGGCTGCAGTACAAGTCAAAAACCCCGCCTCCTCCGTGTTAATGAACGAGACTTGAGCACAAACAAAAAATTATTATTCACACTTGTAATAAAATGTCCCGAAAGATGGTTTTGGTCAATTAAGGCACTGGTTATCAAGCTGATATAGGTGCAGATCTTCATTTTTCCAAAGAGTATGGCTGCGTCCGAAACCGCATACTTCCATACTATACAGTACGCTAAAATCAGTATGCGAGCCGAGTAGTATGTCCGAATTCATAGAATTCGAAAATCAGTATGCGAGAAGTACCCGGATGACTTACTACTTCCGGCGAGATTCTGAAGTGCGCATCCCATGCACGCTGCGCTATCCCATGACGCCTTGCGAGAGAATTCATGAATGGAAGTGAAGCGACGCAACTGACGCAGGTAGGTCATGTGACCATGACAAAATGGCGGATGCAGTACGTCCGAATTCAATTCATACTTCTTCCATTCATACTGTATAGAACGTACTTTTCTAACAGCCGAGTAGTACGTTTAAATTCAAACGCAGTGCCTACTGAGTAGTAGGTGGTTTTGGACGCAGCCTATGTTCTTAGCCAGTAATTTAATGCTATAAAAACAAAGCGTGTCATCATGATTGACAGATGTGATTGAGAACTTCTCTAAGCAGACCGTCAGAGCTTCAGGAGGAGATTAAAGTGTTATTATTCGATTTCTGTGTTATTTTACCATGATAAAATGAGTTGTTGTAAAGTGAGGGCTTTATCGGGCTTTATTATTGCTGATACACGCCATGACGGGGAAAATACAGGTGATTGTTATCTAGCAGTAATTCTTTTTATGGGTCTGAAATAATAATTAGGAAGACAAAACTAATGTTTGGCGATCTCCACATTGATCTCCTGTAACGTTGTTTGAACTTGATTCAAAGGACGTCGCTGACATTTTGAGTTTCGGCATGTTATTGAGTTAATCTGATTTTGCTGTTATGAAATATTGATGTTCTAGAAACAGAATCTTATATAACAAATAGAGCTGTAAATGTTACATTATTTATATACATCATTTACCGTTGGCCTTTTATTTTAAAATTACGGTGGCCGAGAGAGCTTAACGCGCTGCAATTTAAGAAAGCACATGCAATTACACAAAACACCAGCAAATAAAGAAACTATCTTCATCAATTTGACAGCACATGTGTTGCAAATTGGTCACAACACAAACAACTGAAGAAACGTGCAGCAAATTGGTCACAACATTTGCAAATATGCACGTAACACAACGGAAATGTTTCCAGTGGACCCAAAACCATCAGTGGTTGCTCAGTGAAGTGATTGGTGGTCTTTGAAAGGTGAGTTGTTTTTCATTTATTTTAATATCCTGATTACGCAACATAAATAAAAAAACATCCATATCTCAGCAGGGTCCGTCATGGTTTTGGGTCCCCTAGAAACATTTCCGTTGTGTTACGTGCATATTTGCAAGTGTTGTAACCAATTTGCTGCGTGTTTCTTCAGTTGTTTGTGTTGTGACCAATTTGCTGCGGTTTCTTAAGTTGTTTGTGTTGTGACCAATGGTTCGAGCCTCGGCTAGGTCAGTTGGCGTTTCTGTGTGGAGTTTGCATGTTCTCCCCGTGTTCTCGTGGGTTTCTTCCGGGTGCTCGGGATTCCCCCACAGTCCAAAGACATGCGCTATAGGTGAATTGAGTAAGCTAAATTGTCTGTAGTGTATGTGTGTGAATGAGTGTGGTAATGGATGTTTCCCAGTGATAGGTTGCAGCTGGAAGGGCATCCGCTGCGTAAAACATATGCTGGATAAGTTGGCAGTTCATTCCGCTGTGGCGACCCCTGATTAAGAAAGGGACTAAGCCGAAAAGAAAATGAATGAATGAATGATTGAACAAGCAATGTGGCAGCAGCTGATAGGCATCAGTTGATGTATGAATACTGCTAAGTTTATTGTACAAATTGATAAAGATTATTTTATATAGTGCAGGGATGAGATGTATAAATATCTAGGGAGCTTTTGTTACAGTGCGGATACGGGTGGTCAATTGAGAAGTACGGGGGGCGTGGTTGATTTGACATGCAAGCGATTGGTTGGAAGCTTGATTACGCGGCTCGGCCTCTGGCTCCATCAGGTAGTCCCTTCTGCGCATGCCCAGGCTCCAATTTCAGCATTTTTTTTGCGACAGTTTGTGCCTGTCATGTGGCGTTTCGCATTCAAAGCGTTTAATGGAAAAAGGCGCTGTTGTGTCGTCCATGGTTTTTACAGTCATTGGTCTGACATTACAGGGTTGGTTCCGTTCCCTCAGCTAAACAGATACTGTGGAAGTAATGGACTGAACACGGAGACTGCAAAGCCTAATTTAACCCAATGCGTGAAGTTGTGGACGTGGAGCTGGTGCAAATACAAGCATCAAAGTGATGTTTTATTTTTGTATGTATATATGTATATACAAAAAATGTATACGTTTTCTATTTCTCTTATTTTAATATCTTTAGCTTGATGCTCTTTGGTCCACTCTCTCACACTGCTCCAGTGCTGCCTGACGAGGTAATTTACATTCAAACTAATGCAACAATTAAAATGATACATGACTTTACGCATTACTAAGTTACGTCTTTGTGGATTACGTAAAGACATTCCTTTATCAAGTCGATCAACTCAATCTCTCAAAGGACGATGAAGGAGGTAAAAACCTGCCATGTGAAAACTGTGCTGATCTTAGTTTGTGGCAGCACGGTGGCGCAGTGGGTAGCACTATCACCTCACACCTTCTGTGTGGAGTTTGCATGTTCTCCCCGTGTTCGCGTGGATTTCCTCCAGGTGCTCCGATTTCCCCCACAAGTCCAAAAACGTGGTATAGGTAAATCAGTGACATAGCGGATGGGCCAGCATGACAAATACACCCCTCCACCCCCGTCTTCGGTTCGCACGATCATAACTCACCTCAGCCTTAACACTGCCAACACCACCACGCACACGTTGTGTGATGATACGCACCGCTCCCATGGTCTTCACTTCGTGCGATCATAAGCAACAACCACCAAAACAAAAAATTAAGCTGTCCAGTCCATTACTTCCACTGTATCTGTTTAGCTGAGGGAACAGAACCAACCCTGTGACGTCAGAAACAGCAATATTCAAAAATGGCGGCGCTAAAAACTATAGTAAAACATGGCCTTTTCTTCAAAATCGTTACATAAATTGAGTTTGTTTAATATATTTTTATTAAAGTGGAAACCAATTTACAAAATGATGTAAACTTGACTAAGTGCTTCACTTCCACTTTAAGGTTGTCCACTTTCAGAAAGTCGATTGGACTGGATCTGATTTCTTGTGTAGTGTAGATACTCGTGATCAAATGGGTTTGAACAGCCACAAGACCACCTACTATCAGAAATCACAGATTAAAAATATCTTTACTAATATTTATCAATTTTGGTGATGATGGCAGCATTACATTTTGGAGAGAACTAAACCATTAACTAGACCATAAGTGGGTTCATTTACTGCCAGTGTACATCAAACTTTTAAGGAATTAAGAGTATTAGAATGAATAATTCTGTCTTATTCCGATCAATCTTTGTGTTTTAAGAGCTCACCCAGAAGCCAACAATTGAAGTCCCACTGCTCACCGCTGGAGAGGAGGCAGAGATAACTTGCAGAGCTCCAGGGAACTGCCAGAACCCCGAAATGGATATGTTCTGGGAGGGGATTGAGCCTGAAAGAACTGAAAGACAAGCTTTTAGTGTGATTGGCAGAGATGACAAGTTTTTACTATTGATATTCCATCCTAAGCCCGAACATCACAATATTAACCTCACCTGCAGAGTTCTTTATCAAGAAAACATTCAGACTGAAGCTACTGTGACTCTTGAAGTAAGACGTATGTATCATTTCCTTTACAATTCACCATGAGAGAAACTAAATTGTAGTCATTACTATTAAATGATAAATTATCCTTTCAGATGCTCCTATAATCTTGAATAGCTCCCGCTGTGTGGTGTGGGGAGATGAATTGATCTGTGTGTGTGTCAGTGGTGGATTTCCGTTACCGGATATATACTGGTCACCTCTGGATGATGTTACTGAATATTACAGTGCTTTTTCAAAAGAAAACACCTTCAGCATCATCAGCATCTCCACTGCTAGTTTCAGAAACCTCAACGCAACTATTGTTTGCATCAGTGTGAATCCTATTGGTTTGACAATAATGGAAATCCAAGTGGACGAAAAGTTGAAAAGTAAGCAGTACACTACACAATCATGAGGTTTATAAGCATTTTACAATTTTACTGAAGAAAAATCTCTCTTTATTTGAAAAATCTCTCATTTATTTCTGGGTTTTTAGCAAGTTGGAAGTTGCCCACCGTTTGGATTTTCTTTACCATTTCACTTGTTTTAAATATCAGCTTGGCTTCTTGCTTGATTGTCATCCTGAGGTAAGTTCATAGTCCCATTAAATAGTCTTTGACTGGCATGTTTTCCTCAGTAATATAACATATTACCATTAATCTTATTATTATAACAGGAGGAGAGGAAAACAGAAACCACAAGATGACAACCGTGTTTACATGTCAGCATTGAAGAGAGATGAATCAGTGTACCAGACGATTAAAATGTCTTCAGAGAGCTCTTAGTGTTTTAGTGAAACATATTACATTTTTACTTAAATGAGCTTTTTTTTCTTTTTTTGCTAATGTCTTAAAACTGTATAATTTTATCCAAATATGAGTTTCTCAGTTCAGTAAGTATTTTTAAAACATTTTAAACAGTCAACATATTGCACATAAACCATCTAGATTATTTTGATTGTTTACTTCATTTTCCACTTATTTAAATGTCTTTCTCCCTTTGTGTTGATATACACAAACACAATGGATTTGAAATGAAATGAACAAAATGTGCTTTAACTGCAGACTGTCAGCTTTAATTTGAGGGTATTTACATCCAAATCAGGTGAATGCTGTGGGAATTACAACAGTTTGCATTTGTGCCTCCCACTTGTTAAGAGACCAAATGTAATGGGACAGAATAATAATCATAAATCAAACTTTCACTTTTTAATACTTGGTTGTACATCCTTTGCAGTCAATTACAGCCTGAAGTCTGGAACACGTAGACACCAGACGCTGGGTTTGATTCCTGGTGGTGCTCTGCCAGGCCTCTACAGCAACTGTCTTCAGTTCTTGCTAGTTTTTGGAGCATTTTCCCTTAAGTTTTGTCTTCAGCAAGTGAAATGTATGCTAGATCGGATTCATGTCAGGTGATTGGCCTGGCCATTGCATAACATTCCACTTCTTTCCCTTCAAAAAGTCTTTGGTTGCTTTTGCAGTATGCTTTGGGTCATTCTCCATCTGTGCATTGAGCCAATGAGTCCACCGTCCAATGAGTTCTGAAGCTTTTGGCTTAATATGAGCAGAAAATAATAACTGAAACACTTCAGAATTCATCCTGTTGCTTTTTTCAGCAGTCACATCATTAATATATACAGAGAACCAGTTCCATTGACAGCCATACATGCCCACGCCATGTCACTACCACCACCATGCTTCACTGCTTAAGATCATGAGCAGTTCCTTGCCTTCTCAATACTCTTCTCCTCCCATCACTCTGGTACAAGTTGATCTTGAACTCATCTGTCCATAGGATGTTGTTCCAGCACTGTGAAGGCTTTTTTAGAACTCTAATCTGGCCTTCCTGTTTTTGAGGCTCACCAATGGTTTACATCTTGTGGTGAACCCTCTGTATTCATTCTGGTGTAGTCTTGGACCCTTAACAAGTGGGAGGCACTTGGGTCACTTTGACCATGTTCATCTCCTTATGACCACAGTGTACCAGTCTATTGATGGTTACTTCCAGCAGGAAAATGCACCACACTGTAAAGCTCAACATCATCTCGAAGTGGTTTCTTGTACATGGCATGGTGGCCTTCACAGTCATCAGATCTAAATCCAGTACTACATCTTTAAGAATGTGGTCTAATGGAGATTTTAATCATTGATGTCTCGTGCAGTTAACAAATGTGAATCAACTCTGTCAAAATCCAAAAATCTGTCATTTAAAATATGGTCCAACCCAGTTCATGCAAGGTGTACCTAATAAAGTGGCCGGTGATAAAAAATAAAGTCAAGTCAACAGAACCTGCCCATTTTTGTGTACTGTGACATGATTAATGTCTGTTTTTATATAAGACATTTCTCATAAAATGCTGATACCAGGGGTGTCCAAACTCGGTGCTGGAGGGCCAGTGTCCTGGAGATTTTAGCTCCAACCCTAATCAAACACACCTGAAGCAGCTAATCAAGCTCTTACTAGATATACTGCAAACTTCCAGCAGGTGTGTTGAAGCAAGTTGGAGCTAAACTCAGCAGGACAACGGCCCTCCAGGACCGAGTTTGAACACCCCTGGCTTATACGCATTACTGTTGTCAGATTTCCATGCCAAAGTGAAGCCAGTTTGCAAAAAATGGGCTCAATTTAAACAAACAAATTAAGTTATTAAACATTATTAAATTGAATTTGTTTATTTTAAAACCAGCCCATATCAATTGTTTGCAACCACTTATCTCCACTAAAATGTAGTAAATCCAATAAATCATTTTTCATTGTATATACTGTCTGCCCTAAACACAACTCTTTAACTTTTCTGATTTTGACTATAATGTAATGATGTGCATCTTTTGTAAAGCTGCTTCAGAAGGATAATGATTGTGAAAAGTGCTATACAAGTAAACTTGAATTGAATTGAGTGACGGAAACCCAGCTACTGAAACACACAGTATGAAAAACAGATCACTTTGAAGTTGACATTTAGACAGTTTCGAAGAAAAATAAATAATCCTAAATCCATGGTCTAATTAATCTGCTTTGATTTTAAGAGTCGGATAGATCCAATGATTTCTCCATCTCCGTAAAAGAAAATGTCACTGGAGAGGACAGTTTTGTGCATACAGAACTATGTTTTTTCAGGGTCCCTCAAAGTCTCTCAGAACCCATTAAGAAATCCTGGTTCAAAGAAGATATAGAATAGTTAGTCACTAATAAAATAAGTGCTAATATCTATGAATAAATACTAGTATCTGCTTAATATTTAAAGCATTTCCCCTGTATGTTTTCCCCCTCAGACTGGCCGAGGCTCTTGATCTCTCAGAGTCTAAACTAAAAGCTCTAGCACACAACCAGCTGAGACTGGAAAAGGAGATCCAGGTGAAGACAAACTCCCTGTACATAGACGAAATGATCTGCCATCAGCTGCGTCAACATATCACTATACAGAGCTTCTGAACACGGCTTATGTACGACAGAAAGAGCTAGTGATGTTATCAGTGTTTGAAAGAGCAGTTTAGTCATTTTGATGGTTTTAATACATGTAATGTGTTTAAAATCTCTAATGGAATATTTCCTCTTGCAACGTTTCTTTGTTGAATACAGACATAAAACGCCTGCAAAAATAAATTTAAATAAAATGATCCTTGGTTTTATTATTAAAACATAGATAGTTTATAATATTTTTTTTTAAATGTAATCATCATATTACATTATACAGAAACAATTTTGACCTGCTATGAAATAATGTAAGTGCTGGCTTAATCATGAGGGCGTATCAAGTGCACGCAACACTATAACGACGTCATTTCTTAAATCTGATCAAATAAAAGCACCAAATGGATCAAGAGTAAAAGCTCCCTGTGCTGTCACATCAAGTCTTTTGAGCTCTTCAAATATAAGGTAAGCAATCCTTTAGAAATAAATGTGTAGTTGCATTAGTTCTTAACTAATGAAAACACACAAGATTTTTGTTTTTATCTCTCATTACATTAGTCTGAGATGCTGCAAACATTGCTGTTCATCTTGACTGTCATTCAAATGACAGACTGCTATCTCTTCCGTAAGTTAACTTCTTGTATTGTATTTTCTGATATGATGGGTTCCCACACTTCTTGAAAGTACTTGAATTTAATTCAGACATATGAGTTCAAGGCCTGGAAAGTACTTAAAACAAACATAGGTCCTTAAAAGTGCTTGAATTTAAAGCTTATGGTGTTATTTCAACAATTGTACTGTGCTGTTTTTTTAAAAACTGAACGAAAAAACGAAGAAATTTTTTATTTAAAAATCTTAAATTTTACTCTTACACATGAATTATGACAAATAATGCATTTTATCAATACTTCAGAAACCGCGTTTCAATATTACTAGTATTGAATTCAACTAATTGTATTAAAGTTCTTTGAACATTCAACTTTTTTGAAAATGACACATCATTATGACATTTTAATGTAAATATTGAGTGTAAGTGAAATGTTAAGTACAGGAGGGACTTTCATGGTGGTATATGAATTACAATTGTGCTCAAATTAAACTTATAAGTGATTTTAAAAGTCCTTGAAAGTCCTTGAATTTGGTGTCAATGAAAGAGTAAGAACCCTGTTTATAGAAAACAAGTATATTTTGTGAAGTTTTTGGGTCTGTAAGCTGAGAAAATATTATGCTATTCCTTCTATGGTAATGAAGGACTACTGAGACATTCCAAGCATGGGATGGGTCCTCCTGGCATGACAGAGTTCATCACAACTCCAATACACATCTCTGCCATTTGCTTACAGTATCCATGTGTTTTTCACCATACACAATTAATCTGCTTGTGATCTTCCTTCATATAACTTTGTCATGTTTGGTGTCATTTGACAGTTTATGACTTAAGCGTTGTAGTGTTGAAATCAACAGAGACATTGATTGATTGTATTTCAATATACAAAATATTTACTATTGTTGAGTCATGGCTTGAGGAGAGTATGTTCATTTTCTTCTGCCCCACTTTATCTCCTCAACTTTGCTCTCATGTTCAGCTGGTTTTGGGAGTTGGTTTTCATTCATGTTTGACAATGCTTTGCACAGGGTATAAGAAGGAAAGGTAACTGTTGATCGGGGAGAATGGCTTTTACTCTGCGTCTCCCGCACACCGGTGCGTAGCCTCATATGCTAACAAAGGCAGTTTCACTGTCTTTGTTGTTCAGCAGTGCATATGTTACAGCTAATTTCTTCATACAGTATGTTAGTTTGTTCCATTCTACTGTCTGTATATTTATGTAACTTAATAAACAACTTTGCCTGCTTTAAGGCGTTGAGATTCTTTCTCTTTATAAATGATGATAATAACTTCAATGGAGTCAGATTAATTACAACGGAGTCAAATAAATAAATGATTTAAACACGCCATCCTTCAACTGCTTTCTGTTTCCAATTTTTGGTTCAGAATAGCAGTGTAAGCTACAAGCCTATTACAGGTCGTTACAATATAAACACAAGCATCTTTGGTGACAAACTTGACCATTTAGTCATAAAACATTTAAGTTATTCAAGAATAACCAAAATATTTTTAAAAAAATTGTCCCCTTGATTTGAGTTATTGGTGTGACATCATCACCTTTCTGTACAGTATGATGTGAAACAGTTGTCTAAAATACTACCCATATCAACATTCAAGAAACACCCTGACTCCCTAGTTCACTTCTTTTGGCAATGCAGTTATTCTAATTTGCTTTGGAAAGATTTTTCTCTTTTTGAAATTGAGAATGTTGATAAAGACTTTTCCTTACTATGGGAAAATGTTTTGTTTGGTTAATTATAAAATAGAAGCTTTATAAGAAGAAAATATATTTTCTTAATCTTCTTATTTTATTAACAAAATTGTATATACATAAATGTAAATTTACAAACCAAAACCCTTTTTTATATTTAGCTTACAGAAATGCAGTATTACTTTGAAACTATTTCTAACTATTTTACAAAAAAGACTTTAAAAACAACTGAAATTTGTAAATTATATAATCTTTGTCTTTAATGTGTGATGTGTGTACCCCTTCTGTTTGTTTTTGTTTTTCTTTTGTTTTTTTGTTGTTGTTTTTTTAAATGTTTTTTTTTTTTTTTCATTTTCTTTATAACATACTGTGATTGTATATTTTCACTTTTCGCATAATAAAAAAGAATCAACATTCAAGAAGAGTAAATAAAATGTAATAAACCTACAGTATTGCATGCTAAATTGTGATTTTGGTTTTTACCTCAGGCCCTGATGAACTAGTTGACTTCTCCATCTCAGTAGATGATAACTACACTGGAGAGGCCAGTTTGTGCATCAGAGTGTTTTGTTTATTCATTGTACCACAAAGTGTGTTAGACTCAGGACCCATAAGGAGAACCTGGTTAAAAGGAGATCCACAAAACCCAACTGTTGAAGTACCTTCTGTTGACTTTGGAATTTCCAACAGTGGTGAGGAAGAGTGTAGCTTTCAGCTGGATAACTTAGTTCAAGGAGAAAATGATGGAGACTACAGACTGAAAGTGGAATGGGGACATGCAAATGTGCACATCTTTAATAAGACTGTCAAGATTATTGTAAAAGGTTGGTTTTATGTTTGTTGTACATATTCTTCTTTATTGGCTGAAAAAACATATTTATATCATGAATATTTGATTCTGATTGGCTGCAATCCATGCATATAAATTCCACTCCATATATATTTTTAGATCTAACTATCCTTAAATAACTAATGAAAATAACTATTATTTTTTTTAGCAGTCAACTAAAATGTTGAAAGGCAAATTTAAAGTGTTAAACTGTTTACAACTGGTAATATTGCCAAATCACAAGTTGACAACAGGAAATACAGTAAATGCGACCTGAAACATTTAAGTTTGTCCCTTTTCAAACTCTTCCAGAGGAAGTAGATTTGACTGGATCAGATTACTGATCCAAAAATGATCAAATAGGTGCGTAGACAAAAAATCTCAAAAGAATGAAATGACTGACGAAAAGTCTGCACACTCTCAAACAACAAAAACCAAAAGGACACCAGTGAGATTAAGTGACAAGCAGTCGGTCTCAAGCGTTGACCATTGTCAATGACAAATAAACAATGTCTCATGTGGTCAAATGGGTTTGAACAGCCACAAGACCACCTACTATCAGAAATCACAGATTAAAAATATCTTTACTAATATTTATCAATTTTGGTGATGATGGCAGCATTACATTTTGGAGAGAACTAACCCTTTAACTAGACCATAAGTTGGTTCATTTACTGCCAGTGTACATCAAACTATTAAGGAATTAAGAGTATTAGAATGAATAATTCTGTCTTAATCCGATCAATCTTTGTGTTTTAAGAGCTCACCCAGAAGCCAACAATTGAAGTCCCACTGCTCACAGCTGGAGAGGAGGCAGAGATATCTTGCAGAGCTCCAGGGAACTGCCGTAACCTCGAAATGGATATGTTCTGGGAGGGGATTGAGCCTGAGAGAATTGAAAGAAGAGGTGTTAGTGTGATTGGTAGTGATAACCTCTTTTTACTATTGATATTCCATCCTAAGCCCGAACATCACAATATTAACCTCACCTGCAGAGTTCTTTTTCAAGAAAACATTCAGACTGTAGCTACTGTGACTCTTGAAGTAAGACGTATGTATCATTTCCTTTACAATTCACCATGAGAGAAACTAAATTGTAGTCATTACTATTAAATGATAATTCATCCTTTCAGATGCTCCTATAATCTCGAATAGCTCCCGCTGTGTGGTGTGGGGAGATGAATTGATCTGCGTGTGTGTCAGTGGTGGATTTCCGTTACAGGACATATACTGGTCACCTCTGGATGATGTTACTGAATATTACAGTGCTTTTTCAAAAGAAAACACCTTCAGCATCATCAGCATCTCCACTGCTAGTTTCAGAAACCTCAACACGACTATTGTTTGCATCAGTGTGAATCCTATTGGTTTGGCAATAATGGAAATTCAAGTGAAAGAAATGTTGAAAGGTAAGCAGTACACTACATAATCATGAGGTTTACAAGTGTTTTACCTTTACTGAAGAAAAATCT
This sequence comes from Danio kyathit, assembly GCA_903798195.1. NCBI lineage: Eukaryota > Metazoa > Chordata > Actinopteri > Cypriniformes > Danionidae > Danio > Danio kyathit. Next base: position 39,955,814 of record LR812533.1, read on the forward strand.
CTCTTTATTTGAAAAATCTCTCATTTTTGTGGTTTTTAGCAAGTTGGAAGTTGCCCACCGGTTGGATTTTCTTTACCATTTCACTTGTTTTAAATATCAGCTTGGCTTCTTGCTTGATTGTCATCCTGAGGTAAGTTCATAATCCCATTAAATAGTCTTTGACTGGTATGTTTTCATCAGTAATATAACATATTACCATTAATCTTATTATTATAACAGGAGGAGAGGAACACATAAACCACAAGATGACAACTGTGTTTACATGTCAGCATTGAAGAGAGATGAATCAGTGTACCAGACGATTAAAATGTCTTCAGAGAGCTCTTAGTGATTTAGTAAAACATTACATTTTTACTGAATTGAGCTTTTTTTTTTTTGCTAATGTCTTAAAACTGTATAATTTTATCCAAATATGAGTTTCTCAGTTCAGTATGAATTTTTAAAACATTTAACAGTCAACCTATTGCACATAAACCATCTAGATTATTTTGATTGTCTACTTCACTTTACACTTAAATGTCTTTCTGTCCCCTTGTGTTGATAAGTATTTATGTACAGTATGTACCCTGAGCTTATGTAAACTACAAAAAAATCCTTGTGTGTTTTGCACATTTGGCGAATAAAGTTGATTCTGATCATTATAGTAGGATTTAAATCTGAATAAAGTTGTAATTGTATGACTTATGCTATAATGAGAGATTATTTTATGTGATTCTCTCAGATTTTCTGGGAATTTCCCTCCATATTTCTGACTTTCTGACGGCTTTTATGTGTGTTTGGGGCAGGAATATCCATTTGCCAGACCAATTATGGACGAGGTGTGTGTGAGGGGCTTGGAAATTTTATAAATGTGTTAAAATATAAATAGTAAATCAGTGAAAATTATTCATTTATTCATTTTCCTTCAGCTTAATCTATGATTAATCAGAGGTCACCACAGCAAAATGAACCACTCAGTGAAAATTCAGCTATATATGTTCCTGTGTTATTTTTTACTGTGGTTACTGTTTCGGCTTGGGTGGTGTAACACAAGTATTGAGCAACAGCTCACTGCTGCTGATAATGATGAGTTGCAGAAATTGAACACAATCTGTTAGATCAAGAAACAGCACTAATCTCATCCAAAGAAAAACGGCTGTCACATCAGCTTTTTTTTTTCTTTGATGTACAATTTTTTAAAGTTAGGAGATAACGATATCTAAATATTCATTTCCATCGTTTGAATCTACATAACACGTTTGGTTTCCAGTGACTGAACTTCTGTTTCATCACGTTAGAGATGCTGCAAATTCTGCTGTTCATCTTGGCTGTCAATAAAATGACAAACTGTGAGGATTTACGTGAGTGATCTGTTTTATTATTTTACAATTTTGTTGTAATTTTTCACACTTTTTTGTTAGATTTTGCACTAATGTCTGTGATAAAACGTATAAAAAATAGTTTTAAAAATAACACTACACAGTAGATTTTGTACACTTGCTGGCCACTTTATTATTACACATTTGCTTGTTAACACACATGTCAGCCAATCACATACCAATGGCATTTAGGCAATCGTGTATATGAGGTCAAGAAAATCTGCTCAAGTTCAAAACGAGTGTCGGAATGAGGAGGAAAAGGGATTTAAGAGATTTAAAGTCAGAGTGAACCGTTTATTTCAATATAATGACGTATTTCGAACTGAATATTGAGTTAGAGCGGGGTTTTAATTTAGCGATCTTTCTCTTTTCACTTGCAGCAAATTAGTAAATAAACTATTTTCTTCGGTCACTTTGACCATGTTCATCTCTTTATGAACACAGTGTACCAGTCTATTGAGGGTTACTTCCAGCAGTAAAATGCACCACATTGTAAAGCTCAAAATCATCTGGAAGTGGTTTATTCAACATGGCGAACATGGTGGCCTTCACAGTCATCAGATCTAAATCCAGTACTACATCTTTAAGAATGTGGTCTAATGGGAGATTTTTATCATGCAGTCAACAAGTGTGAATCAACTCTGTCAAAATCCAAAAATCTGTTATTTAAAATATGGTCCAATCCAGTTCATGCAAGGTGTACCTAATAAAGTGGCCGGTGATAAAAATAAAGTCAAGTCAACAGAACCTGCCCATTTTTGTGTACTGTGACATGATTAATGTCTGTTTTTTATAAGACATTTCTCATAAAAGAGATTTTTTGAGTAGACATTGCAGAATTAAAATGTTTATACGCATTACTGTTGTCAGATTTCCATTCCACAGTGATGCAAGTTTGCAAAAAAACTAAAAGCAACTTATGCAATAGTTCAAATGTATGTGACAACTGTAGGTTAGCTATGTACAATGAAAAAATAGATTAAAGTTAAGTGGTTGCAAACAATTTATACGGGCTAAATATAAACAAACTAATTGAGTTGAACATTATTAAATTGAATTGGTTTGTTTAAAATCCAGCCCATATTAATTGTTTGCAACCACTTATCTCCACTAAAAATGTAGTAAATCCAATGAATCATTTTTTTATTGTACAGTTAGGTCCATAAATATTTGGACAACGACTCAATTCTAACATTTTTTGGCTCTATACACCAACACAATCGCTTTGAAATTAAACAAACAAGATGTGCTTTAACTGAAAACTGTCAGCTTTAATTTGAGGGAATTTACATCCAAATCAGGTGAATGCTGTAAAAATAACAATAGTTTGCATATGTGCCTCCCACTTGTTAAGGGTCCAAAAGTAATTGAACAATTGGCTTCTAAGCTGTTCCATGGCCAGGTGTGTTATTTCCTCATTATACACACACACTCTTAAAGCACACAAACACACATGCAAACATACACATGCACACACTCACAGACAGACAAATAAACACACACATTTACACAAACACACACACTAACACACACAAACATACACAGACATGCACACTCACACATAGACAGAAACAATCACACACACACACACACACACACACAGGCACACACTTCCACAGACGCACATAATCACACACTCATAAACACACACATACTCATGTGCGCACACAAACACACATGCAAATGCACAAATCACAAATTACATTGAGCAGATAAAAGGTACAGAGTTTCTTTCAAGTGTGCTATTTGCATTTGAAATCTTTTACTGTCAACTCTAAAGATGAGATCCAAAGAGCTGTCACTATCAGTCAAGCAAGCCATCATTAGGCTGAAAAAAACAAAACAAACTCATTAGAGAGATAGCAAAAACATCAGGTGTGGACAAAACAAGGCCCAGTGCCAATTCTATTTTTGTACCCCTACCCCTTCCCCATGGCCCCTAAAACCGAGTGTGAAGGGGAAGGACTTCAAAATTTACCCCTAAGAAATGGGACACCACTACAGCACCTGTACACGTCATCATATGTCATTCTGATCTCTTGCTTCATATGAGATCAGACGATTGTGACTGCTGAAGTTATTCCAGTTGTGTTATTTTTTGGTATTTATCTTCAAGAAATCACTGAAGGCGTATATTATGTTATCATAACGATCTAATGTGGCAATAAGATCGTAACTATACTGCGCATTTACACAGTGGCCAAATTCATCTATGCAAACACACCAAAAACAACATTAACATTATAGCAGACACTAACTACGTACATGGACATCAGTAATCAAATTATTTTGCACGAGTTGCTTTTTGAATGTTCCTTTCATGATCCTGTTTTACATGTTATAGCACATAATTTGATTAGCGTCATTGTGTCACCACGATATCCACATTTCCTCCGGAGTTTCATGTAATTTCGGGTGTTTCATTTTTAATTTGTCGACTTTACCTGCAGTTTGGCACTTTCACTTTCATTCACGAACATTCATGCATGCACGCCCTCCGTGACAAACGAGATATTGGATGCAACTATGAACTGCTGGAAGAGTTATTTTAATGGAAGTTCATACCGCATGCTGAATGGAAGAAAAAAATCCTCTGCATTTCACGATGCAGGTGTCTGTGGTCTGCACTGACTCAGTACTGTAGGTACAAAGAGTGTCAATCAGCCATGCGTGTGTGTGTGTAAGGGTGTGTGTGTGTGTGGACTACCCTGTCGCAAAAAGTGGCTTAAAGTCCTACATGACGGTTATAGTTCGATTAAGGTGTTTACATGTCTGTACTGCACTTCGATAATGCGACTAAAATCGGCATACTCCACACGTCTTAATTCGATTTCTCTTTAGTTCGATTATGACCTTAATCTAATTAAATTAATCAAAAATCTCTGTTTACAGGGTAGACTCTTAATCAGAGTATTGTCTTAATCGCATTAAAATCAAATTATTGGCGTCCATGTAAACGTAGTCACTGTAAAAAGCTCATTCCCAGCCACTAGATTTTTCTGACAGGGTATTCGAGTGTCATCGAGTGTCAGAATGTTGTGGAACTACTATACAGGAGTTATTACTAGGGATTATAGATAACGAAATTTAGCCGTTTTTATTTTAGCGTTTTTTTTTTAAAGCATGACGGTAAAAAAATACTAATTTGTGGATCTCCTTACTTCCGGATGCAGCTATGATGCCATTGTAGCTCGTGTATTCTAGGAAATTTTCTTACCCCTTTGTTTCGAGTGTGGTCCTGAAAAATCTCCATTCAAAGGGCTATCTACCCCTTCCCCTTAGCCCTACGCCTTTAAGCTAAAAAGATTCGGGACAAGGGGAAGGGGAAGGGCTAAGGGGTAGAATTGGGATTGGAAGTGCACCAGTGAGCTCAGCAATACCAAAAGACCTGAAAGACCACGAAAACAACTGTGGTGGATGACCAAAGAATTCTTGAAGAAAACACCCTTCACAACAGTTGGCCAGATCGAGAACACTTTCCAGGAGGTAGGTGTATGTGTATCAAAGTCAACAATCAAGAGAAGACTACACCAGGGTGAATACCGAGGGTTCACCACAAGATGTAAACCATTGGTGAGCCTCAAAAACCGGAAGGCCAGATTAGAGTTCTAAAAAAGCCTTCACAGTGCTGAAACAACATCCTATTGACAGATGAGTTCAAGATTAACTTGTACCAGAGTGATGGGAGGAGAAGAGTATGGAGAAGGAAAGGAACTGCTCATGATCTTAAGCATGGTGGTGGTAGTGTCATGGCGTGGGCATGTATGGCTGTCAATGGAACTGGTTCTCTGTATATATTAATGATGTGACTGCTGAAAAAAGCAGCAGGATGAATTCTGAAGTGTTTCAGTTATTTTTTTCTGCTCATATTAAGCCAAATGCTTCAGAACTCATTGGACGGCGCTTCACAGATGGAGAATGACCCAAAGCATACTGCAAAAGCAACCAAAGACTTTTTGAAGGGAAATAAGTGGAATGTTATGCAATGGCCAGGCCAATCACCTGATCTGAATCCGATTGAGCTTGCATTTCACTTGCTGAAGACTAAACTGAAGGGAAAATGCCCCAAGAACAAGCAGGAACTTAAGACAGTTGCTGTAGAGGCCTGGTAGAGCACCACCAGGAATGAAACACAGCGTCTGTTGCTGTAGAGGCCTGGTAGAGCACCACCAGGAATGAAACAGCGTCTGGTGATGTCTCTGCATTCCAGACTTCATGCTGTAATTGACTGCAAAAGATTTGCAACCAAGTATTAAAAAGTGAAAGCTTGATTTATGATTATTATCCTTTCTGATTACTTTTGGACCTTTAACAAGTGAAAGGCACATATGCAACCTGTTGTAATTCCTAAACCATTCACCTGATAAAGCTGACACTCTGCAGTTATAGCACATCTTGTTAGTTTTTATTTCAAATCCATTGTGTTGGTGTATAGAGCCAAAAATGTTAGAATTGTGTAAATGCCCAAATATTTATGGACCTAACTGTATATACTGTCTGCCCTATACACAACTCCTTAACTTTTCTGATTTTGACTATAATGTAATGATGTGCATCTTTTGTGAAGCTGCTTCAGAAGGATAATGATTGTGAAAAGTGCTATACAAGTAAACTTGAATTGAATTGAGTGATGGAAACCCAGCTATTGAAACATACAGTATGAAAAACAGATCACCTTGAAGTTGACATTTAGACAGTTTAGAACACAAATAAACTCAAAGGGACATAGTCTAATTGATCTGCTTTGATTTTGGTTCAAGAACCAGGTGGACCGACTGGTTTCTTCATCTCCGTAAAAGAAAATGTCACTGGAGAGGACGGTTTGTGCATTAGAGAACAATGTTTTTTCATGGTCCCTCAAAGTCTCTCAGAACCCATTAAGAAATCCTGGTTCAAAGAAGATTCAGAAAACGCAACTGCTGAGGTTTCTGCTTTTCTCAATAAAGTGTGATACGTTTTTTTAAAACAATTTAAGAAGTACTGTCTACTTATATTTTAATAAATTTTTTATTGTATTCCAAGCTAATTTTTTATCATAGTAATAGAGGACGTTCCAATTGGGAGGAGTGCAGCTTTATGCTAAATCCTTTGGTTCTGGGTGAATCTGATGGTGAATATAGACTGAAACTGGAATGGGGACAAGAAAACGTGCACATCTTTCCTCAGACAGTGAAAATTACAGTGAAAGGTGAGTGTTTGTTTATGTTTTAAAGGGCTAGTTCACCCAAAATTAAAACTATTTTATTAGGGCGTACTCACACTATGCTATCCGAACCGTGCCCAGGCCCGTTTCCTGGATCGTTTAAGAAGTGTGAGTGCTCTGAATCGGGCTCGGGCACGGTACACTTGGCCGGCCCTGGCCCGGTTGGAAGAGGTGTGCCAGAGCGCGGTTCACTTGGGCTCAGGCGCGGTATGCACAGTGTGAGTGCAAGCATGCCTAAGCCCGAAACTGAAAGCGAGAAATGAGGCTGTGATATGCCTAAATGACCCATCTGCGCTTAAATTACCCATCTAAAGTCCTCGTAAATAAAAAAAAGTCCTCGCCTACACAAATCTGTTTGATATGGATTAATTAATTATTCGTACTGTTCAATGAACGCAAACTGTCGAAGTTTATTAAAGACGCAAACCCCTCACTGCACTACAGCTGCACCTTCAGCAAACCTCCTAATTGCTGCAGCACGAGGACTTTATGATTGTTTATGAGCGTCAAAAGTGGCTGATCTGTTCGGCAAAATATTTGACTGCGTGTCACCGCATTTCAAACGACTTAAACGATATAACTATAACTTACTAAAGAAATCTCCACTGTGCTGATCGAAAGCGCTTACTGAACTGCACGTCATCAATGACGTAACCGTGCCCAGGCCCGAATGTAATGTGAGTGCGAGCTGTCGGGGGAGAGGGGAGGGGGCGCAATCGTGCTTCGGCCCGGTTCAAGGCAACTGTACATAGTGTGAGTACGGCCTTATTTAGTCACCCTCATGTCATTCCAAACCCCTGTAACCTCTGTTTATCTCCGGAATACAAGTTATAAAATGTTGGATGAAATCTGAGAGCTCCCTCATCCTCCATTGACATCAAAGGTGTCTCGTTCAAAGTCTAGAAAAATATCAAAAAACATCCTCAAAATAGACCATATGCCTGGAATTTCTGGATTTTGAACAAGACACGGAGGTGCAGTGGGTAGCGCTGTCGCCTTACAGCAAGAAGGTCGCTGGTTCGAGCCTTGACTGGGTCAGTTGGCATTTCTGTGTGGAGTTTGCATGTTCTCCCCGTGCTCATGTGGGTTTCCTCCGGGTGCTCCGGTTTCCCCCACAGTCCAAAGACATGCGCTTTAGGTGAATTGGGTAAGCTAAATTGTCCATAGTGTATGTGTGTGAATGAGTGTATGGGTATTTTCCAGTGATGAGTTGCAGCTGGAAGGGCATCCGCTGCGTAAAACATATGCTGGATAAGTTGGCGGTTCATTCCGCTGTAGCGACCCCTGATTAATAAAGGGACTAAGCCGAAAAAAAAAATGAATGCATGAATGAACAAGTCAGTACATTTGCTGTCTATGGAAATATGTTCAAGGGATTTGGAATGGCATGAAGGTAATTATTGACAGAATTTTCATTTTTGGGTGAACCCTTCAACAGAGAAACATTAAAAATCCATATAAATATATATAATTTTTGGTTCTAATAAAAACAATTGTGTATTTAGAGCTCACTCAGAAACCAACAATAAACGTCCCACTGCTCACAGTGGGACAGAAGGCTGAGATATCCTGCACATTTACAATTGAGTGCATTGGTCCAAGACTAAAGTTTGAGTGGACAGGAATTGATGGCAAAAAAAGTAGACCTGGACCTCGTGGAGTGCCTGGCTGGATCGAGTTCACTTCAATATTAAAATTTCACCCTAAGCCTAAAGATCATAATACTAAGCTCACTTGCAAAACAATTCTTCAAGAAAGCATCCAGACTGAAGCTACTGTGACCCTCGAAGTAAGATGTATGTTTCATTTCACTTGCGAAAGGCCCAGATATACTTTCAGCAGCCGGTATAACATTTATTCAAACTAAATCAGGCCAAAGTGAACTTGTATCAGGATTATTTGGAGTTTATTTGGATATCTTTGAATTATTTTTGGTCTATGGTGATGATTTAATACATTAGTGTGGCTCTGGGGCCACATAGATATTAATTTCCCCTCTTTACGCTGTCATAACCAAAACCAAACACAGCGAATTTATAGTAGAAATTGGAGTGTTTCAATATGTACTGTAATACCACTCTCTGCATTGTGAACATTTTTTTCCATCTAAATGTAGAGAAAAATATACCTTGCTTTGAGTATATATGGGCCTTAAAATGTCATAACATCACACTTTAAATAGGAGATAAAGACTATTTACAAACTTGTGTTTTTATCAGATGCTCCTGAAATCCTGAATAGCTCCCGCTGTGTGGTGTGGGGGGATGAATTGTCCTGCATGTGCATCAGCAGTGGTGTGCCGTTACCCCTCATACACTGGCCAACACTGGACGGTCACACTAACTATTGCAGTACCTGCAGAGAGAACATCATCATCATTAGCAACATCTCTATTTCTGGTATCAGGAACGTCAATGCTACCATTGAATGTATTGCTGAGAATCTCATTGGTACAACAAGAATGCAAATCCAAGTGCACAATCAGACTGAAACACCCAAAGGTATGACACAATTACCATGTGTATTAAACAAATCATCGGAAACATTACTGTTCTTTAAAAATCTCATTCTCTAAATCTCTCTGTCATCTAGCAGTAAATTTGGGTCTGTCCACTTCCTGGATTTTCTGTACGCTTTCTGTTGTTCTAAACATCATCTTTGGCTCTTGTTGTACTGTCGTCCTATGGTATGAACTTTACAAGTTTAAAAGAGGATGGCTAACTTATGAAAATTAATCATTGTTTTATTGTAGTATGTTTGTATGCATTGTTTTATTTTGTAGTTTTATTTTATTGTATTGACACCACTGATTTGGTCAATATTCCCATAATATATAGCCTATATACACAATTAATTTAGAAAAAAGAATATACAATTGTTTGGGCTTCTGTATGACTGCACAAGCTCTCCAAACATATTACCTGTGATATATTGACTACATTTTGTACAAGTTTACTACAAATAGCGTGATTAAATATTGTTAGAGTGGCAAAACCATGGTAATTTGTGATCACCATAAGTTTGTAGTTTGTAGTAAAACTATGGTTAATTTTCATGAGGGCTGAAACATTTTATTAAGCAATTAGGCTAATATGTTTGCATTACGTAATAACCCATTGTACCCTTACAGTTTTAACAGGAGAAGAAAAATTCGTGAGAAAACAAAAGTTGAAGAACATGTATACATGACATCATTGAAGAGAGAAGATTCATATGAGACGATTAAAGTGTGAAACGAAAGCTTGTGGTTAGATTGCATACAGTCGAACCTCTCCTGCTCCAACCTTCTGGTTTCTAATTTTTAGTTTATATTCCAAAAAAAAAGATAATACATACCCTCTTGCCTTCTTTATCCGCGACTTTCTTCAGACGAACACGCCGTGAAGCGCGTTACTCGCGCCGAAACTGACTGGCCATAGATATGAACAGGTGCCGCCATTTTAAAACAGCCAAGTTGACCATAAGGAAACCTTTAAGTTGACTTGTATATGTGCAATTTATAAGTAGCCCACGCTAGCCTAGCCTATCCTTTCTCAAAGAGTTAATCTCTGTTATTTTTTTACAACTTTTGTGGTAATTTGAAACTTTTTAAAAAAGATTTTAACTGTGAGCGATGAAGTTGGTCATCAAGTGTGTATAGGATAAGCAGGGGTTTTCTTAGCCCAATAAAATATGTAGGCTATAAGTAGCCTATATAAAATAAACCAGACATATAGACATCTTCCCATCCAGAATAAAAGTCAACAGACTTCCCTGCTGAAAAATCCAGCTTAAACCAGCCTAAGCTGTTTGGCTGGTTTTAGCTGGTTGACCAGCCTGGTTTTAGAGGGGTTTTGGCCATTTCTAGGCTGGTTTCCAGCCATTTCCAGCCTGGTCTTAGCTGGTCAGGCTGGAAAATGACCAGTTTAAACCAGCTAAAACCAGCTTGACAAGCCTGGTTTAAGCTGGACATAGCTGGTTTTGGCTGGTTTTAGCTGTTCAACTCCCAGCCTGACCAGCTAAGACCAGGCTGGAAATGGCTGGAAACCAGCCTGGAAATGGCCAAAACCCCTCTAAAACCAGGCTGGTCAACCAGCTAAAACCAGCCAACCAGCTTAGGCTGGTTTAAGCTGGATTTTTCAGCAGGGTTATTGTGCAAGATAATACTGTGATAATATATAGCCTAAGTCTATATAAATCTATAGTCTATAAGTCATATAGCCTAAGTCTGTTCTCCTGACAGGGCTAACATTTTTGTTTTAAATTCCAACAAACAAGAAAAACATTGCACACCATTTCCAGAAGGCTATGTCAAGGCTTTATTTATACCCTTTATACATCATAACAAATGAATCCCCCCCCAAAATAAGCACAGAAAAGGTCTTGGGTAAAGAGTTCAAATAAAGGCTATGATATACCTATGAATTTTCGCGTGCCAGTAAAATGTAGGCTCCTAGCTAATTAAGATTATTTAGGAGAAGTGAAATAAAGCGTAAATTATGACGTTTTAATAGAAAGTGAAGACCCCACATGAGGCTGAAATAGGAACTTACTTCCGCAAATAAAATTAATACAGAGTATATATAGTTTTTCTGAGTAGGTATATGCACTATATTACAAATATATGTAGTCTATTTGATCATTTTTGTCAAAAGCAACAATTGTTTTACCTTAGACGTTATTCATCAAATAATACGATATATTATACTATAGCTATACTGCTGTGCTTTACATGTTTTTAGCACCAATTGTTTCACCTTAGACCACATTATTCATCAAATATTTAATCTGATATATTATACTATAGCTATACTGCTGTGCTTTACATGTTTTTAGCACCAATTGTTTCACCTTAGACCACATTATTCATCAAATATTAAATCTGATATATTACACTATAGCCATACTGCTGTGTTTAACATGTTTTTATAGGTGTCAACTTTGATGGCACTGATCAGTTATATTTCTGAAAACATTTTTTCTTTCATTTTAGAAAAACAGCTTCAGCAACATTTGCAAATACAGAAAATAAATGTTTTTATTTTGTTAACTGTTTTCATTGTAAAGAAGAATGACACCATTTGAGGCTGGAGACTTTTATTAAACAAAAAAAAAAAAAAAAGAAAGCAAGCAAATAACATCATGTAAATTATTATTTAAATAACGATTGGAGGTTTTCTGTTCTGCATTATTATGCATGTCAATGAGGAAACAACATTACTTTGTTCATTATTATTGCCATCACACAGTCAGATACATACAAATATTCTTTACAACACTTAAAGTGGAAAATTAGGCTTGACCTTACAAATGCGCGCCCCCAAATCTGTTCGCTAACAAATAAATATCTGTGTATATATCTTCAAACATGGACTGTCTGTGTTACTAATTGTATATGCACATATAATGTCATTTTGTGTGGGATTTCTGCAAAATATACACCATTGTCGCACAATGTAAGTTCTCGATGTGTGGTCAGATGTTCACAACGCAGAACCATATATCATGCAGAGTATTTACATATGTTGGTATCCAACCAAGGTGCCTTGAATGCTTTATAAATGTAAGATGCCATTAATTTAATATAATAATGACTCATTAATCTGTTAGTCAAATTGCATTTCAAGGGCTAATCGCATATACGGACCATTTAACAAACATCTATTGGACACAACCTTACCAGAGTATTACATGATTACATAAAACATTACATTTATTTCAAGCACCTTGGGTGAAGTGATACCTTTCTATATGTTCCAAACGGCGGTTATTTGTTATTCACTTTCAGAGGATGAGCTACATTCATCCATTATTCAGTATCATATCAAATGTCAGCTTAGCCATATTGGATTGCAGGGGCATATTGTAATGAGGGTGATTTTGCTCCTCGTCTGAGATAAATACGTGTCTGAAGAAAAGGGGTGCAAAGACGTTGGGGCAAGCAAAATCCAGCAACCATTCAATAAACCAGTTTTAAAGTCAGTCAATGGAGGTTTTCATTTACAAATCCAAATAAACGAAGATGCAGAATAAACTGGAAAGAAAAACAGTATTAATTTAAGGATTTCTAGAATTCTTCACCCCAAAAACTACTGAAAACTTTGTTATTTACTCACCAACATTTTGTTCCAGACCCAAATGTATGACTTTTTCTACATCCGGCTATTTTATACAGCAATTTGGTGATCATGATCAACTCCAAGTCCTGAATTTTAAGCCTAGAATTCAAACATGGCATTTTGGCATAACTGATGTCAACTATGGTTTCCAAACGCTTGGAATACATACAGGGTTCATACGGTCATGGAAAACCTGGAAAAGTCATGGAATTTTGACATGTCATTTTCCAGGCATGGAAAAGTTTTGGAAAAACAGAAAAACCCACAAAGTTTTGGAAAAGTCATGCAAAACAGATATAGTATATCTGTATACTTGAATATAGGTTATTTACTTCTTTTTTGTCCTTGACCAATCACACACTCGAACATTATTAGTGCGGTGTAAGCATTATCTAAATACATTTTACATAGATATAAATATAAACTGAAACTAAATAGATTGTTGCAGGTTTTACAATATGCTGTAATAAATTTGAACATGCATTGTTTTTCTTTTACCACGCATATGTAGACATTGCATGAAACATTAGGTCATGAAAATTTACTTAATAGTCTTGGAAAAGTCATGGAATTTCAGTAGTTAAAATGTGTATGAACCCTGTATATAGTGCACAATGTGTTTCAAGCTACATTTTGTGCCTTTTAAACAATTGTTTAACATGTACTCTCGCTGTATGGGAAGAATTAAATTCTTCCAAAACGCACTTGGAACAAACTGAGTGAATAACCACAGAATTTTCATTGTTTTGGGCAAACTAACCCTTTAACAATCACTTCTGGGTGTGTGATAATGTAACAGCGTACATGTAGACTCAGAAAAGACCTGTATTTGAGAGAGTGTTAATCCTCCCGGACAAACCCAGAGTTGGGGATAGTGCTTATACTGTATGTCGAGGCGCCCATAGCACCTCGTTCCCTGATGCTTCGACTTACAGCGGACACAGTGAAAAGGACCACTAGTGACTGAGACCCAAACCATACCAATGGGGTATATGCACAGCTTGTGTTTTTTAGGCAATGATAAACCTCTGGTGAAAGGTTTATGTGACTATTTTCAATTTCATAAGGTTCCTTTTACAGCATCGATTTTGTAATGTAATTAAAATACAATAAGTTAAATAGACTTAAGCATTCATTTAGTTGTTCAAGAGCAAAACGAGATGAAAGACCGTGTAAACATTAGCGCCGTCAGGAGCAGCAGGCTAGTGCATTGAATATACTGGGGTATTTGAATTTAATTCAGTGCTTCTTGTCTGCTCTGATACCCAATTCATATCGTATATCAGTGTTTCTTAACCACGTTCCTGGAGGACCACCAGCTCTGCACATTTTCCATGTCTCCATCACCAAACACACCTGATTCAGACCATCAGCTCATTAGCAGAGACTGAAAGACCTGTAATGGTTGTGACAAAGGAGACATCTAAAACATGCTGTGCTGGTCGTCCACCATGAGCGTGGCTGAGAAACACTGTTGTCTATCAATCAGTCAGTGAAGATCACTTATTTTTAAAGAAACCCGATCTTAAATGCTGCGATTTTGTATGGGATGACAGTTCACCGAAAGCGAATGGGCTGGCTGACTGAAAATGAAAAGTCTGTGTGCATATACCCCATGCATATACCCCATTCCTTGTTTCAAACTATAAGCTCTTGTCATTTAAACCAGGACAATCACTCATTTCTGATTAGGAGAACTATCTGGTATGTTTTAAAATGGGAGGAAAGTAATTAAAAACACAAATATATATTTGAAAAATATATATTTTAGGCAAAAATATCATTCCCGGAAGCTTGAAGATGCAAGAGAGCGCAATTTAAAACAACCTCGAACTCTAAAATCATCCTCTAGCTGTTTAAGGACGATTCTCTGCAAAAAAGGCCACGTTTAATCATTTTTAATAGGAAATTGTGGGACAGAGGGAATGATTGGACACTAGTGGCCACTGTGTCCCGTTTGGCCGAGGCATTAGGGAAGAATCGCGGTTCATTTAGCTTTAATTTCAGTATAGTCACTGCCGTCACCATCAGCCCTCCTGAAGACTCCCTCTCGGTGTCGTCCATGGAGAAACTCTAGGGCGGCGTAATTCAGCTCTTGCCTCTCCATGCCTGCCATTGGGCCCACAGATTGGTAATCGCCGTCGTCTCCCTGTGAAAATTCCATTAAAGATATTTACGGACAATATTTGGAAACAGAGAATTTGGAAAAGTAAAAGTAATTTCAAAATAAAAGTCTTCAAAAGCACTGTTATTAGCAATTAGCTGCTAAACATAATGAGGTAGCCAGCGTATGGACTATTAGCTTCAAGGCAGCAGGTGTTAAAACAGAAATGAATCTAAAGAAGGAATCAGATTTTTTTTATTCTAATCAATTTTTTTTCATGTTCATTTCACCTCCACCTATTTGTTTGCATGCTCATCTGAAATGTCAGCCTTACCGTGCCTTCCTCTAGGATGGAGTTAAACTTTGAGCCCAGGAGCTCAGTCTTAAGCTACGTTAGGGGAAGAAAAAGAGACAGAGAATGCAGAGAAGCAATGAAAGAGGAGAGAAAAGATGTCAGGAAATGCTATAAGCATAGGCCACACTGGGACTCTCTGTTGTGATGAGCCATTCACATTTGGATCCTAACACTGGCTATGTATGGCATAGCATACTAGCATAATTACACACAGTCATGTGTATGCAATATGTAATGCAATATGTAATATGCACATTTTCTGTATGCACAAACTACACAGCTAATAAAAAAAATTGTAGTATGCAAAAAAACACACACTATATTTGACAATACAATGTTTGATTTAATGACGCTACCATGCCAAAATGTAGTAATACTGGAATAATTAATGCACTTTATTGAATCTATGCCACAAATAATTAAGGAAGGTAAAAGTATGATAGTAAAAGCAAGGTATACCTAATAAAATGGCCAGTGAGTGTATACTGTGCAGCATTCAGTAAGTTAACATGCTTTTTTTTTTAAAGTTCTCAGTTTTTGTACTTTTTTTTTGTGAAAAGTTCTTCAAACAACTTGTTTTGTAGTGCGAAGTACATTTTAATAATCTAAAGGAACTCGAAACAGTTCCATGGATGTCAAAGATTCATCATGGAACCACTGATACCAATAAATAATAGAGCAATAACTGATTTGTTCTAAATGTGGAAAGCTAATAACAACAAGAGCCAGTATGTAATATCATTTGCCACATGTATGCTTGGACCATATAACTGTACGGTGTGGTTGCTTTTATTTTGTATTATTACGGTGTGTGCAGGTACATATTGTGTGGGTGATTTAGTCATCACTGTAATATCTCACCACTTTTTTCCTGAGACTCTGTTTGTCCTTCTTGACTGCGCTGTAGAACATTGAGGGATTCTCCACTTTAGATCCCACGTCCTGCCCAGGGTTACCATTCTCTCTGAGGGGTGGAGTCAGAGAATCAGACTCTGTCTCACACTCAACCAAACTGTGTAAACTAATTGGCTTGTGGCAACACTTTAAAGGGATAGTTGACCCAAAAATCGAACTTTTATCATTGTTTACTCACCCACATGACATTGCAAACTGGAATGACTTTGTTTCTTTGGTGGAACACAAAACCAATGCTGCATCCCAATTCACCTATTTATACCATGTCCAAAAAGTATGTACTTTTTTGTGAATAAAAAGTGTGTACTTTTTAATGTGTAACAGAACAGCTTTGGGAAATACTATGTTAGCAATTAATGGACCATTCTAGTTCTTAGCTGTGTGCCCTGTCAGTCATATTGTCACATCCTCGCCATTTTTTTTTATAAATAATTTCCTAGCATATTGGCGATAAAGAAGCATGTTAACTTCCATTTGAAGGTTGATCATCCAGAGAAATCTTCTCTCGTATTTGCATAATTCAAAAGTTTTCTATCATTCCAACCCCTTTACTTAAGACTCTCCACTTCTTAGTCTTGCACATCCGCCATGTTTGTAGTTTTTTACCCATGTTTGTAGTTCTAATGGACTATATGCACAGCATAGTGTTTTTCAGCCAATGATGAACTTCCGGTGAAAGCTTTATGTGACTATTTTCAATTTCATAAGGTAACTTTTACAGCATCGATGTTGTAATGTAATTTAAATATATTCAGTTGCATAGACTTAAGCATCCATTTGGTTGTTAAAGCGTAAAAATAGACGAAAGACTAAACGCAGGCGTCGTCATTAGCAGCAGGCGAGCACAGAAATTCTACTGAAAATACTGGGGTAAAGACATGGCGCGGAAAAATATAATTTAATGCAGTGCATCTTATTTGGTCTGATACTCACTTTATATTGTATCTCAGCCAGGCAGTGAGGATCACTGTTTTTTTTAAAGAAATCAGATCTTAAACGTGCTGATTTTGTGTGGGATGGCAATTAACCGGAAGCCCTGGGGCTGGCTGACTGAAATTAAAAGTCTGTGTGCAAATAGCCCATTGAATGCAATGCGCAATGTGTTGTGACCGATATTAGCCATTAGAGTGTGCAAAAATGATACTAAAATAAGACCAACAGGGTAAATTCGAAATACTAATTTAAGCGTATTATGATTTCTATATTTTAAAGACATGGCGCGGAAAAATATAATTTAATGCAGTGCATCTTGTTTGGTCTGATACCCACTTTATATTGTATCTCAGCCAGACAGAGAAGATTGCTGTTTTTCAAAGAAATCAGATCTTGAACGTGGAGATTTGGTATTGGATGGCAATTAACCAGAAGCCCTGGGGCTGTCTATCTGAAATTAAAAGTCTGTGCATATACCCCATTAAATGCAATGCGCATTTTGTTGTTACCAATACTAGCCATTAGAGTGTGCACAAAACAACACTAAAAGAAGACCATCTGGGTAACTTCAAAATACTAATTTAAACATATTATGATTAGGGACAAAAAAATTATATTTTCGAAAATTATTTAAAATGGGCAAGTATGTGAGAATTGGGATGCAGCACAAGACATTTTGCAGAATGTTGATTAAGCTGCTCTTTTCCGTACTATTAAAATGAATAGAGACTGGGCTTTTAGAATGATATGCAAGGACCAATGACAAAGATTCTTTGTGCAACTTATGCAATCATATGCCTTGAGCACACTTCAGAATTGTTATGCACAAAATCAGGCTGGCAGCTCCCATTATTTTTTATTGTATGGAAAAGAACTACTTAGACATTCGACAAAATATGTTTGCAAGTATTCCTCTGAAAAAAACAAAACCACATGCTGGGGAAAAACACAAAATATATTTTAGGTCAACTATTCCTTTAAGCCTGGGCATCCATTTTAATACAAGGGGATCATTGAAACCCCTAAATAAAAATGGCATTTTGCCACAGTGTCAAGTTTGGTAGCGTTTCATTTAAATTTCCAATAGGACGTTTCATTTTTTTGTGCAAAATAAGATAGGAGCAGGGTGTTTGCTGCAGAGCTTAGTGGTTTTGAGGCTGAAAAGCAATGACATGGGGCAATTGAACCTGCAACAGATTTGTTAGTCTGCAGTTTCATGCACATTGTGGCATGTTTACCATCTTACCAAGCAATCAAATTGGATCATCTGTGAGTGGGTTATGGCTTGAAAACCAAATGCCAAAAAAACTCAAACAAAACTGAACATGGATGACTAGGCTTGATACCTACAAACCCCACCAAAATGTTCTCCTCCCAGTCCTTCTTATAAAGGATACTCACTTTTTATTATTTTGACCGACGTATCTCACAGCTGCAATGATGAAGGCGATGACCGCTACACCTCCGATAGTCCCCACAATGACGGCCATCATGTACTTCTCTGTAAAAGTGCATAGAGTTCATTGATGTTACCTCAAAATGACATTAACAGTTGCACATGTGGAAGGTCTACTTACTCTCCTGCTGCAGTTCCAATCGGATGGTTTCAGAGCCGTATATGTTGGTGATACTGCAGTGCACATGGACAGCGGTGTCGCCATTGTTCCCCCTTTCACCCTTGTCCTGTAGCTTGATGACCCCCGTGGATGTGTACCCATCTGAGTGTGTGTAGTAGTTGAAACGGTTGTGGGAGTTGTTGATGGTGACGTTGAGGTCAGGAAGGTAGAATTCAATCGCAGGTTCTGGGTTTCCAGAGGCAATGCACACACACTGAACACCCTCACGGACTATAGTACACTTGGAGTCATCAAGGAGGACTGGAGCAACTAGGAAAATTGAACAGGAATAATCAAAACCACATCTTTAAGTGCTCAGAACCAGATATTGAATCAAGTGTGAGAGCAAACCCACACTTTTAGGAGCATTAAGGATATTAAGATCTTGGACTCAAGAAGGACTTGAGTCTCATCTGGAATCAAGTACTACAGCACTGCTCTCAATTTACTACCTTTATTTAGTTCCTCTATGATCATCATGTTCTTTTAATCTGAACACAAATCAAAATTGTCCTGAAATACAGATTCATTATGCTAACCCAAACCATTTTTTTTCCATTGACTTACATTCTACTGTAATGTTAAGTGAACTGCTGGCCCGTCCATGCTCATTTTCAGCTAGGCACCGGTAGACTCCATCAGCCTGTGGCATGATCTCATGTAACTCCAGCACAGATCCCTCCTCTGCTGTGATGGTTCCCACCAGCTCCCCATCCTTCAGCCAAGTCAATGTGGGCATTGGGTTACCCTTGCTGGTGCACTGTAGGAAAACTGAGGATCCCTCCAACACCGTCAGAGACTCATTGATCCATGGCTCCCGTGGAGGATCTTCCAGTTTAATGGAAAGAAAAAATTATTTCCTGAACACTTCCTATTCCTTTACAGCAGCTTTATCTGGTTTATATTACAGTTGTCTATAGGACAGACTTCGGTACCAAAAAACATAAAATTCCCATTAAAATTGGAGTTCTGTTGAACAGGTTTCTAAAGAGGCCGCCCTCTTTAGAAACCTGTTCAACAGAACTCCAATTTTAATGGGAATTTTATGTTTTATGTTTTTACAGTGGCTCAGTGGTTACCAGAATGATGGTTCAAGTCTAGTCTGGGCCAGGTGGCATTTCTGGGTGTATTGTATGCTCTCCCTGTGTTCGTGTGGGTTTCCCCCCACAGTCCAAAGACATGCGGTATAGGTGAACTGGATGAACTAAAATTGGCTGTGGCTAAAATTGAATGTGTGTGTGAATGAGTTCATGAGTGTACTCTCAGTTCTGGGTTGCATCCGGTGCATAAAAAACATATGCCAGAGTAATTGGCTGTGGCAGTAAATCAGCGACTAAGTTGAAGGAAAGTGAGGGGGTGAGGTTCCTAAACACTGCTGATTGGCCATTATGACTGTGATTGGGTCCAATGGTCATCACTTCACCACTGTTTTTCAGCAAGCGTGAACACACATACAAAGACACTGGAGTGTTTGAAAGATATGTCTATCCAAAGATCGGACTCTATGCGCAGATATACAGTATATGAATGATCTGCTGATGGATTAGCTGATAGATAAAATACATGGACTGCAATCACAATTGTAGTTGTCATCCACATCTGTTTTATTACATTTTCCCTAATATTTCTATATCATACTCACTCATAAGCCACACAACACAGGTTTGTTTATTCAATTTAGCTTCAAGAGTTCACACTTATATATAAAGCCAGTTTGGCATGCTGTCCCAGGAGAGAGCTCCGAGCTCATAAAATCCTCGAGCCCGGGGCTCCCTCCTGTTTGCAGGGCGAGAGGGGAGTTTGAGCTCAGGTAGGTCTCGAGAACTCCACCTCTTTGTTTAGAGCTGATGACAGATTATAAATTGGTATGCTGGTTAAGAGCTCGACTTTAGTGCTTATTTAGATTGATCAATTCACTTATGACACATGTGTTTTGGACTGTGGGAGAAAACCAGAGAACCCGGCAGAAACCCACGTGAGCACGGGGAGAACGTGTAAACTTTGCACAGAAATGACAGCTGGCCTGTTAAGGATTTGAACCAGTGACGTTCTTGCTGTGAGGCAACAGTGCTAACCACTGGGCCACCATGCCACCCTATAGAGGTGGAAGGGGGGATTCTTCAAGGCGAAGATAAATGTAGTAAGAAACTCTGGTTATTTATAGTGAGTTAGGAATCATCTGATGGGCAATCGTGCATTAGTTTAGGGTTGGGCGATGTTGACCAATTTGGCATCGTACGATGTCTAATGTGAAACATCGCGATGGACAGTGGCATCGTCGTCGTAGGCGGGGTGGCGGTGGTTGTTGTTACATATCAATTAATCCATAACGAATTAATTAATTGAAGCCTACCGTTTTCACTACCTGACCCACATGGTCTTGGCTTTACCCATAACCAAACCATAAATAAATAAAGTTACACACAAATTACCACCTGTCAATCCCTTTTTTCCGTGGGACTCTGGCATGAATAGGCAGAGTGATCTGTGTCATTATAATGGCTTTTTCCCACAGCTGGTGAAGGAGACGAGAGGTTGTTTGGAGTTCACTGAAATTTGTATTGTGATTGATGATAACTTCATTATTTTACTATTATTATGGGAAATAATAAATAAATAATAATAAAAGATGCTAGGGCTCAACCGTTTTGGTCACATATGTGCCCGAAATTTTATGCGGCCTAAAAATATATTTGGAAGCATTTGTGCTAGTGCATAAATTGTTGCCGTGCGACCTGTTTTCACTGCAAAATCCTCACCGTGTGCGTGGATTTAGAAGACATTTATGCAGAATGCATCTTTGCACCTAAAGACGCCAAACGCAGCGCTCAGGAACAGATTACGACCCGCAAAAGCCCACAATGTTTGCCCCGCCTTTGTGCTCTTCTTATTGGCCCACTGCTCTAGAACTGAACGTGAATGGATTGGTTAATATCAGTCACTAATAATGGCACATCTTAATAGTGATCATGTGCTGAATGTTAATCAACCATTTACACTTTTCCAAGAGTGGATAAAAGACTTCCAGTGGCTTTAAGTCCGCTATGAAAATAACTAAAGCATTCACTGTAAAGTCTGTGGGACGAGGTTAGCAGGTAACAGCGTTTGCCACTGAATCTACACATTTTAAGGGCGAGAGATACTGTATAATCCTTTATTTAATCCTCGCGATGCTGTCAGTCATGCA
Organism: Danio kyathit; assembly: GCA_903798195.1. NCBI lineage: Eukaryota > Metazoa > Chordata > Actinopteri > Cypriniformes > Danionidae > Danio > Danio kyathit. The sequence continues at coordinate 39,977,583 of LR812533.1, forward strand.
TATAGCGGCAGCTATATGTAAAATTTAACACAGCTCATGAAAAGACCATTATTGCTATTAAGATGACATGGACATAATAAGTTATATATCAATATAAATGTGGGGCGGGGCGATGGATCATGATGTCGGCTCAGCATTGTGAAGTTTATCGGCCATCGGCGATGGACGATGGCATCGTCTATCTGCCCAACCCTACATTAGTTAATGCGGGACCAGCCGTGTTCAATCATAATCACGTGCTCCTCTCGAAATTAGTTCATAAGTGAACTTCACATAGTGAAATAAGGGTCAAGGGTCTTTTAACACAAAAAATGTAACACAAATGGTCTAAAGAGATGCACTTGAACACAAAATACTAATTGGAAACGGCAATGCGTCTTGGCTGACCAATTGTAATCGGATGACTAAAAATGAATGTATTTTTACTGTAATTATTTTTAAGGGTTTTCACCTTTATTGAGACAGAACAGTGGAAATTACAAAAAGGAATGTGTGGGGAGTACAAAGAGGGGAAGACTAGAGCTATGTGTTGATGCACTTGGCGCTGACACTAAAAATGTAATGATAATTTTACTTACAATTTACTGCCAGATACATGGACGTGTTCATGTTGCCATATCCATTGTCACCAACGCAGGTATAGACACCTTCCTGCTCTGGTGTCAGGTTTTCCAGTGACAGTGAAGAATTTGAAGCTGTTTCCGACATCAGCTCTTTTTCTCCAAAATACCATGTTATCATAGGAGCAGGATTACTGTCTACATCACAATGCAAAACCACCGAAGTTCCCTCCATCACCTCTTGAGACACGTTTACCCACACAGTTCGAGGGGCGTCTGCAAGTTAGAGAATCAGGAGTCAGCACATATTATCTTAACTCTCGGAAAATCAGGCTGTAGTTTTGATTAAAAGGATGCAGGGGATCTTACATCTGATGTCCAGGGTAATGAGGCGTTCGTAGACGTAGGTGGTGTTTGGGAAGTTGACCCGGCAGCCCAGTAATTGGCCATTGTGCATGGGTTTGGGTGTGAAGGTGAGGGTGCTGGACAGTACCGCAGTGTTGCCTTCCTCAACTTGGTCAGGGGTGAAAACTGGGTCGGGCAGGTAATCCGTGTACATCCAGTGGATTTCTGGGCTCATGTCTGGACAATTGTCTGGGACATAACAGGTCAAATCCAGGCTTTGATCACTTACAATCTCTTCGGGAACATCAATGTTGGGCTGATCTGGAGCAGAAAAAGATATTTAAAAGCCAATATCAAGTCAAACCAGTTCAAATGCTTTGCATCAATCTATTGCATCAAAACGTTTATACATCCATCCGCAATCTATGCTAACTATTTATGCATTGTTTTGTTTAATTGAAGCCAGACTCCATTTTTTATTAAACATCCACTTTTGCAATATCCTGCTCTACATTTTACTTAGTAAATATGCTGTATTGTAATGTATGTAATGTAATGTATTATTCAATAATACATCTTATAACCAAAGTAATGTTGATTTACTTTAAAAATGTTGACTTTAAATGCCACAGGTGTCAAACTCAGTTCCTGCAGGTCCACAGCTCTGCACAGTTTAGCTTTAATCCTAATTAAACACACCTGATCAAACTAATTGAGTCCTTCAGGCTTGTTTAAAAACTCCAGGTAAGTGCATTGAAGCAGGTTTGGAACTAAACCGTGCAGGGCTGCGGCCGTCCAGGACCTGAGTTTGACACCCCTGTGCTAGACCATCTATGTTTCAATACCTACATAGAAAAATTTATTCTTAACACCAGTATTAAAGTCTAATTTTTCAGCTAATTTCTTACAGTCAGTTTACATAAGCAAAAAGTAAAAATGTGGAAGAAAGTTTAGACATTTAGTCTAAACTAAAATACAAAATACTAACTAAATAGTTCAAAGACATAATAAATACTATTGAAAAAGAATTACTGCTGCTTGTTGAAACTACCTGTTTAAAATGAGCTGAAACAACACAATTCCTGTCATTTCTTTGGCCAGTTTATTTGTTTTATGTTCAGTCCACTTATATTTGTAAACCATTAAGTTAATTTAAGTGTTTTGTGTTGGGAAAACATGAAGGAATTGTGTTGGTCCAACTACCTGGTTCGGGGATTTGTAATTCCCGGCATGCTTTGCATGGGATTGAATTAAGAGAGGGAAATGTTGACAATAAAAGTAATTTTAGGTGTTTAAAGTGTATAGAAAGACTTGTTAAAGTTTAAGATTAGGATTTAAAAGATTTTCATGTAATACTTTGAGTTTTAAGGTTACCACCTTGCAGAAGCACCCATGCTTTGGGTGTTGGCAGCTTAATTAGCAAAAATGTTTGTTGCTTTGCTCAGTGAGCAATAACTCTCTCAATCAACTGTATATGTGAATATACAGTTCAAATCATGAAATATGCCTAAAAATGGCCCTTTTAATTAATTTAGGATAACTTCAAATAAAACTAAGAGACTTCAAATGTACGACACATAATAGTCATACATGATTTTATCAGACCTTTGAGTTTAAGTTAAATAAAAATACAAATGTATTTAAACTTTAATTTGATGAAATCATGTTAGACCAACTCAATTGCATTTAATTGTGTAAATAGTTGTTTTGTAGTTGGTGCTAAACAAATTTATTGGATGGAAATCCTGCCCTCAATTAAATTGAGTTCATGTAATGAGTTATTTTTTTGAGTGTATATGTAATATGTATGTACAACACAGTGTTTATATTGTTATAATTATAAAGATAATACATGTAATAAAAGTGGAATGTTTTTTTTAATGGATTCATTATTCTCTGTAATATATTAATGAGAATCATCTTGAAGAAAAATGTAAAATATGCCGACTTAATTATGCAAAATTACATGGAATGTAAATTAGATTACTATGGAAATTAGAGGTAAAAAATGCAAGAAAAAAGTGCTACAGCAAGTAAACAAATACACTCTTTCTGCTGTGAAACACAAAATAAAATATTTTGAAGAATGTTTGTTGTCCATACATTTACATTTATTTCATCCCAAACCAACATCTGACCCCACTGACTTCCATTACATGGACAATTACACTTTTCATTTTTGTCTTATTTTGTTCCACAGAAGAACAGCTTTGGAATAAAATGAGTATGAGTACGACAGAATTTTCATTTTCGGATGATATTTGGAAGTTATTTGGAAATGTTTAGATTTGATTACTGAAAAACACATTCAAAGATATATATATATACTGTACACACACAGTTGAAGTCAGAATTATTTGCCCCCCTGTTTATTTATTTCCCCAATTTGTGTTTAACAGAGAGAAGATTTTTTCAACACATTTCTAATCATAATAGTTTTAATAACTCATTTCTAATAACTGATTTATTTTATCTTTGCCATGATGACAGTACATAATATTTTACTGGATATTTTTCAAGACACTTCTATACAGCTTAAATTGACATTTAAAGGCTTAACTAGGTTAATTAGGTTAACTAGGCAGGTTAGGGTAATTAGGCAAGTTATTGTATAACAATGGTTTGTTTTGTAGACTATCGAAAAAAATATAGCTTAAAGGGGCTAATAATTTTGACCTTAAAATGGTTTTTAAAAAATTAAAAACTGCTTTTATTCTAGCTGAAATTAAGCCAATAAGACTTTCTCCGGAAGAAAAAATATTATCAGACATACAGTGAAAATTTCCTTGCTCTGTTAAACATCATTTAGGAAATAATTAAAAAAAGAAAAAAAAAATTCAAAGGGGGGCTAATAATTCTGACTTCAACTGTGTGTGTATATATATAATATGATATATATATATATATATATATATATATATATATATATATATATATATATATATATATATATATATATATATATATATATATATATATATATATATATAAATATAATATAATAATGAAATATCCTGCATTCTTACCCAACACCTGTAGTTTTGTGAAGTCAGGAAAAGTGTAGATATTCGCTCCACCAAGATCTGCCCTGAAGTAATACTTTCCAGAATGTTCCACGCCAATATTACTTATCAGCAATGTGCAGTTTTTTTGTGTCAGGTCGCCCAGAAGCTTGGTCCGTCCCTTGTAACTTTCATGAACAATATCAGTGCGAGACTTAAACACCACTGGAGGGAAAAGCTGAGGGTAGGGGTGGCCGAAATACCAGATCCCATGAACACCCCTGTAAGGCCTGATGCCAGAGGGGTATGTGAATGAACAGGGTATAACCACGCAGGAATTTGTCATGGCTGAAATGTCTCTGGGCATCCACACATTCCACTGAGCGCTTGCATCTGTTTAGAGAAGGAGATTATGAAGGGCATCACATTAAAAAGTACTTTTAAAAGTCCCATGAAATTAAAAATAATGATTGTTAGTCGTAAGAATATCTAGTGTGCTACAAAACAGTGACAAAATTCACATTAGGAAGATAAAAACATCCAAAGTTTTTAGTTTGTCACTTCCGCCTACATGGATCAGTTTTTTTTTTTTTGACGTCCCCTCATACTTCTTTTTCTCATCAAACCTTCTGACCAATCAAATGCTCTCTAGTATCTGACATGCCCTGCCCACTTCAAGATGCTTCCCAGTTGCTTTTCATTTGATGCGCTTGAGCTCAACCACTCTCATTGGCAGAGCTGTGATAAAACCAAATGCTATTGGCTGTTTTTTAAAAGGGGAGTGGCTACTTAATGTCCCGCCCTGTCTTCTTGTTTTAGTTGAGATTTGGTCAAACTTCAAACACAAAATGCACATTTAAAAGTCATTGTTTTTGGAATTTGTGACTAGGTAAAAGAACGATAACCACAAGCATTTTACGGTATTTGTAAAAAGAGGTGTAGCTATTGGTACATATTAGATGTCAAGTATTTTAAGTTAATGGCAATGGAAATATGTGGTGTACACCAGCTGACAAAAGTCTTGTCGCCAATCCACGTTTTAGGAGAAACAAATAATAACTTGACTTCTAGTTGATCAGTTGGTATCAGATGTGGCTTATATGAATGGCAAAGGCCTTTAGATTACACTTATTTTACCAAAATAAAATATGATCATGCCTTAATTTTTAATTATTTAATTAGGACAGTAAGGTCTGACTTTGCTTAGACAAAAGTCTTGTCACTTAACAAAAATAATGTAAAGTATAGAATATAAAGTCATGGTGCAGTGGAAAAAGAATTAATAATTTGTAAGACTCCCATGAGCTTGGAGGACTGCATCCATACATCTCTGCAGTGACTCAAGTAACTTATTAATAAAGTCATCTGGAATGTCAAACAAATCGTTCTTGGACTCCCAGAGTTCATCAAGATTCTTTGGATTCATCTTTAATGCCTCCTCCTTTATCTTACCCCAGACATGCTCAATAATGTTCATGCCTGGTGACTGGGCTGGCCAATCCAGGAGCACCTTGACCTTCTTTGCTTTCAGGAACTTTGATGTGGAGGCTGAAGTATGAGAAGGAGCGCTATCCTGCTGAAGAATTTGCCCTTTCCTGTGGTTTGTAATGTAATGGGCAGCACAAATGTCTTGAAACCTCAGCCTGTTGATGTTGCCATCCACTCTGCAGATCTCTTACACGCCCTCAAACTGAATGTAACCCCAAACCATGATTTTTCCTTCACCAAACTTGACTGATTTCTGTGAGACTCTTAAGTCCATGCTGGTTTCAATAGGTCTTCTGCAGTATTTGTGATGATTGGGATGCAGTTCAACAGATGATTAATCTAAAAATTCTACCTTCTGCCACTTTTCCAAATGATCAACTAGAAATCAATTATCATTTACTGCTCTTACAACTGGGATCGACGACAAGACTTTTGTCAGGTAGTGTATTTGTTATACGAAATAATTTCATAACATTTTACATTGTTTTATTTATTCACAGTATGCTATTGTGTACTGCAAAGACCACTTAAATTATGGATGACAAAAAAGAGAAGAATGGCGTTCTTTGCACTATAGTATCTCAACTTTGATAAAAGAAACCAAAGAGATTGTTCATTTCAGAATAGTTTCTTACCTTTCAGTAAAAGCAGCAGAGGCAACAGCAGCAGCTCCAAGCCCTTCATGGTCTCAGTTTAAATCTGGACCATAGACCTCTGTTACAAAATAAACAGCACATGCATTAGCAACACAGTAAGGCAACTGTGTTTAACTCGCACAGCAGAGCTTTTATTCTAGTGTCGTCTGGGTGTATTTATCACTTTATAACTTGAAATGTATAATATAATCAAATTTATCATTTTAAAGGCAGAAATGTTGAAGGACAAATGGTAATGGGTTTGAAATGTGACATGACCTTTGAATAAATTCCTTGCATGTGAACCCGATATTGCTCTGATCTTATTTTGACTGTAATATGCAATATTTTCTACAAAATTAAAATGAAAATCCTAAATAAGAATAAAAACAAAGTATATACAGTACAGGTGCACAAAAAAACCAAGGGGAAAAACTAATAAAAATATATTTATTTGTTATTTATTTTAATTTATATTGCTTTACATGAATACATTAAATACATATTTTTTTTACTGTAATGTTTATGCTACAGAAATGACAAACAATGTGGGATTCACCCTAATCTCTATGATGCAAATGCTACACAATAAAGGAGGAATTGTTGTTGAAACAATGACAAAAGAAATATCACAGAAGTCAAATATGAACTGTTTTGTGACTGACAAAATTTCTTGAAGAGATTTCATTCATTTAGCTATCTTGGTCCATTCAATATAGAAATCTGATGGAATTATATCCAAATTCTATATATGTTCATATATGTTATATATAAGTTCGTATTTGGATTTTACATATAAAAAATGTCATATATGCAACATATATTTAAAAATATTACAAAACATATTATATAATAAATGCAAAACAGCTTACATATATTTTTTTTCAACAATTGGAATTACAAAAATGTACATTTATGTTAAAATATGATTTATATGTATGTGTGTGTGTGTGTGTGTGTGTGTGTGTGTGTGTGTGTGTGTGTGTGTGTGTGTGTGTGTGTGTGTGTTTATACTGTATATGCCCATATGAAGAGTTCAGATGTAAAAACCTCGAAGTGCCATCTGAATTTTTTTTCTAAAATTAGCATTTTCCTCAGGTTCCTTTGTGTAGGTTCAGTAATTTTACTTTTATGATATGGTATAGGTTACATGTATTGCCTTTAATATAAAACAACAGAACAAAAACAAAGGAGGCTAAGAAAAATAGTAATTTTAGAAGAAAATTTCAGATGGGACTTCTGATGGGACTCTTCATATATTAACACACGTAAGATTTAACAGAATAAAATATTTGAACATATATGTACATATTTGTAATTCCAATTTTTGATTCCAAGTGGTCATTTTGCAATATTATGTTGCATTTTGCATTTTGACATTTTATTTAGGCCTATATGAAATCCAAATAGGGCGGCATGGTGGCTCAGTAGTTAGCACTGTTGCCTCACAGCAAGAAGGTCGCTGGTTCGGGTCCGGGCTAGACCAGTTGGCTTTTTTTCAGGGGAGTTTGCATGTTCTCGTCGTGTTCGTGTGGGTTTCCTCGGGGTGCTCCGGTTTCCCCCAGAGTCCAAAGACATGCAGTGAATTGGATGAACTAAATTGGCAATAGAGTATGAGTGTGTGTGAGAATGCGAGAGTGTATGGGTGTTTCCCAAAACTGGGTTGCAGCGGGAAGGGCATCCGCTGAGTAAAACATATGTTGGAATCGTTGGCAGTTCATTGCGCTGTGGCAACCCCTGAAAAATAAGGGACTAAGCCGAAGGAAAATGAATGCATTAATGAAATCCAAATATGAATTTGTATGTCATAATCGCATTTCAGATTTCTATATGGGATGACATCCTCTACTTAAAATAACGTTAATATACCATCTCCTATACCCCTTGTTATGCTAAAGTATATCTCATAATAGACTATATACACGTTATGTTATACAGTTTGGGCCACTTTGTTTGTAGTCAGGCAGTACCTTGAACTGCTGGCAGAGAGTGCTGAACCGCAACCAACTTGAATTCAGTAGCCGCTGCTGTTCTTCCCTCACTAACAAGGGGGCGTTCTCTCACAGCACATCAACTCAGCTTCCCTTCTCATTTGTCTTAAAACAACAACAAAAAGAAAATGACATCAGCATCAAGAAGCAACATTAGCTCTTAACCCACACAAGCGCGCTCCTGTACACTCGCGCGTACCGGGCCGCAGTGTGTGGGAGAGAGGAGAATTGCTCATTATGAGTGTACGACGTCAACCCTTTGCGTGTTTGGCAGGACATACAGACAGCACTGTTCAAGATATGACACATCATCCACATCCACGGCACATTTATCCACGCTCACACGCGTCACCAGCTGCCTCTGTTTACTTTATTCACGCGCGTGTCAATGCTGCGCGCGCTCGTCGTCATTACACGTGCGCGCGCCCGACGCTCCTCCAGAAGATTTGGAGCAGACGGAGAGTGCAGATGGCGGCTGATAGATGGATTGTTTATGGAATCTTCAAGATTATTATATTATAAGATTCCCTTGATAGTTCACGAGGTTTGACGCAGATATTGAAGGAATAAACTTTAGAGACAGTGCAGCAAGATGAGTCTTAATTGAACTTTAGGTAGCTACACTCCCAGGTCCTGATTCATAATAACAGTCATGCAATTAGCCTTCATTTACAGTATGGTCGCTACTTTACATTTAAATAATGACCCTGATGTAAATTGAAGATCTCTGATATTTATAAAATATTAAAACTTCATTTTGCCACATGTACAGTGACATGCATGATCAGATTCAGAGATATTGCACCTTCTAAACTCTTATTTTATCAAGTTTTCAATAAGTTTCCAACAGAGCTTTTAAGTGAAACTAGGGTTTTGGAGTGAGGAAATGTCCAAACTGATATTTGCATTTCTGATTTTCATTTCATGGATTAAAAAAGCATGACTTATTATTAATAATAAATAAAGGGACTAAGCCGAAAAGAAAATGAATAAATGAATGAACATGAGAGTAACCAGTGAAAATATATATTTTTAAATAATTGAATTTAAATTATTACAATATTGTACATGCCAAATACATATGAATAAACTTTGTTTATTCTGTGAAAGAGATATTTTGGTGTCCAAATAGGTATTTGGAAGCACTAAACAGCTGAAATATTTTTCAAAATGTCTTCTTTTGTTTTCAAAGAAAGAAAGTCAGTCATGGAAGAACACGACGATGAGTAACTAATGACAAACTTGTGTAATTTATTTGATCTTTTTAAGAGCAGGTCAAGTGAACCATAAATATATACAGTTGAATTCAGAATTATTAGCCCCTCTGAATTATTGGCACCCCTGTTTATTTTTTCCTCCAATTTCTGTTTAACAGAGAAAAGAATTTTTTAACACATTTCTAAACATAATAGTTTTAATAACTCATCTCTAATAACTGATTTATTTTATCTTTGCCATGATGACAGTAAATATTATTTTATTAGATATTTTTCAAGACACTTCTATACAGCTTAAAGTGACATCTAAAGTCTTAACTAGGTTAATTAGGTTAACTAGGCAAGTTAGGGTAATTAGTCAAGTTATTGTATAACGATGGTTTGTTCTGTAGACTATCGAAAAAAATATAGCTTAAAGGGGCTAATAATTTTGTCCTTAAAATGGTGTTTAAGAAGTTAAAAACTGCTTTTATTCTAGCCGAAATAAAACAAATAAGACTTCCAGAAGAAAAAATATTATCAGACATACTGTGAAAAATTCCTTGCTCTGTTAAACATAATTTGGGAAATATTTAAAAAGAAAAAAATTCAAAGGGGGGCTAATAATTCTTCAGCTGTATATATATATATATATATATATATATATATATATATATATAATTTTTTTTTTTTTCTTAATTTTCTTTTAAGAAAAATCTTTTTATTTAGATGTAATAAAAATATGACAATATAACATCACAATCATATTTACATCTTTGTTTTCAATTTAGAGGAAAAAACAACAATAAAAAAAACACACAAAACTAAAAAAGGGGATAAAAAATCAATTTAAAAAGAGTTTTTTTAAATTATGACAGATTATTCTCAAAAAACAATTCTGAAGAAATTGTTGACAATACAAATCATCTATAGAAGGCATGCACAAGATCATCAATATGACAATGGTTTGTTTAAAAAGGGGGAATATGTAGATAGGCAAAGTCAATGTCAGTTTATTTCATCTTGTCCTGTTTCATTTAATAAATTGCTGAAATTTGAATTTAAAATAAGATGTATAAAGGGTGTCCACTTTTTCTCAAAAACAGTAAGTTTGCTTTTTAACATTTATGAATTTTTTTTTCCATAGCTAAACAGAACGACATTTTATTGATCCACTGAACAATAGATGGCCTTTTCATTTTCCTCCAGTCAAAGCTATTGAACATTTTGCTTGGAGTATACATATATTGATAAGTTTACGAGTGCTGCTGTGGCAATCAATATTTTCACAGGTACAGTAATTCCCGAAATAAACATTTCCGGTTTCATGGGAAGTTATATAGATACCATTTAAAAAATGAACATAGCCACCGGACCATAAATAGTTAAAAAAAAAAATAAAAACTCATTATTATCATGAAATTTAGTGCAAAATATATCTTATAACTGTTTTGTTGTTAGAACACATTCACAATAACACAACTCCTTAATTTGTCTAAGTGAAAGAACTTTTTTCACAGAAAATCTCACTGTTGAGTTTTGTCAAACCAACACTCACACAGTAACAACTGAAAGCATACATAAACACCTCATTAAACAAACATCCACTTCCAGCCTCTCTCTCTCTCTTTTTTAAATTCTTGTTAATCATAACCGAATAATTATAATGACACCAGCTGTTCCACAAAAACACAACTCATTTATATGCCCATCACACGAGATCTAAGAGGCAGCAAACTGCTGTTGCTTGGAGCTGAAACCCCTGGCAGCACGCGTTAGAAAGGATGAAGCAATTCCCAAGCCGAACAAACAAACCCATTCATGCTCCACAAACAAGCTTCGCACCATCCAGGACACTTGCCTCATACCAGATCCACAGTCCAGTCTTGGGTACTCTTCTAAAGGGGACCAACTCGTCTCTCAGCTCCTGGTTCTTCAAAGTCCTCCTGCTCTTCAGAGGTGCAAACATAAGGAGAAGAAAAGACAAAAAGGGAGGGTGACGGAGATAGACAGAAAGGGAGAGGAGATGATAGAGAGTTTTAGCTGTAAGCCGGGCAAATGTGTGCCGTGGGCAGCCTTGAATATGCAGACATTTTCCTCCATGCATTCCTCTTCTTTAGCCCACATTGCGCATTCCTCTCCATCACATCCCTCCCTTTCCAGCCTGGCTGTCATTATCGTTGCTTATAGTTTTTTGGAAGTATATTTCTGTTATAGGGGTCAGATGATGATGGTACAGTGCATGAGCTGGCACTGGTTTCAGAATATTCATCTTTGATGCATGACTCACTTTATGAGCTAAATCTGTGAATTTTTCCTCCATCGCCAGTTTGTTTTAACTCGACACGAAGTGGCAATGGAGCCGGGTTTAATTTGTTAATGCACATTTCTTGTTTTACTGTGAATGATTTATCGGTGCGTGTTATTCTACATCAGTAAAAACATGTAAGCGTTTGTAATCTTCATCAAAGTGTAATAGCTTGTTTTCTTTTCAATTAGAGTCGCTTACTGTAGGCCAATGGATAAGTTAATGAATAGTCTGGTATTTAGCAAACTTATTCTTGCATGCATATGTTTTAAAGGAATTAATAGTAATGTTATGCTTTAAGTGTGATTTAAATTGATCAAATAGATCCAGAAAAGGCATTCTGGTTAATCAAACGCGTTACTGGAGGAAAAAAAGGTTAATGAAAAAATATGATCCAGCACATCTGTTTTCAACATTAATAATAATAAGAACATTTTCTTGAGCACTAAGTATTGTGTAACACTGAAGACTGGAGTTATGATGCTGAACATTTAGCATTGTCATCACGGGAATTAATGATATTTTAAAACATTTCACGAGTTCACCTGCTCCATCACTTGGGTCAAACATGGCTCGAGCCCCGCCCCCCATCCTTTTCTTTAGACATTATGAAAAAACAGAGGAGGAGATGGGGAAGCGGAGGGATGCCGGAACAAAAGTCGACTGAAACAGTGCAAAGACCGCTACTTATATACAAACGTGATGATTGACTGACCCACCTGACTGATCAGGCTCCTCCTAGAACTTACGTTAGGAACTTCATTAAAATAGAAAATATATTTTTAAATGTGTTTTCAATATAATAAAATTTCACATAATTTTTTATTTTACTCTATTTTAAATCAAATAAATGCAACCTTGATGAGCATATGAGATGTACCGACCAAAAACATTTGAATGATATACAGTAACTCCACACAATTCAATCTATTTATTTAACTACTTTTACTTTTTGTTTTTGCACGGACTAATCCTGTGTAAAACCAATAAACCAAGTTTGCACAAGTTTATTGTATAGGATCATATAGAATGTATCAATTTTAAAAGTCAGATAGGTGATTTTCTGAAAAATCTGGACACTCTTTATACAGTTAAAGACAAAATTATTAGTTCTCCTGGAAAATTTTAGTTTTTCCAAATATTTCCCAAGTTATGTTTAATAAAACAATGACATTTTCACAGTATTTCCTATAATATTTTTCTTCTGAAGAAACTTATTTATTTTAGTTTGGCTGGAATAAAAGCAATAAATTAAATTAAATTATATATATATACACATATATATATATATATATATATATATATATATATATATATATATATATATATATATATATATATATATATATATATATATATATATATATATATATATATATAAGGTTAACAATACTAGCCATTGGCTACAATTCAAACCACTGTTGTCCAATAACTTAACCAATATCCAATAACCAATAAGCTTAATTAATTTAACCTGCCTAGTTAAACTAATAGACCTGTCTTTAAATTGCACTTTAAGCTGAATACCAGTATAGTGCAGAATAACTACAATATTATGAACTGTCATCATTGCAAAGAATGCGCGGCGTAAAACATATGCTGGATAAGATGGCGGTTCATTCTGCTGTGGCGACCCCGGATTAATAAAGGGACTAAGCTGAAAAGAAAATGAATGAATGAATGATCACAAAGACAAAAGAAATTGGTTATTAAAATTAGTTATTAAAGTATTATGTTTAAAAATATGTCAACAAAACCTCAAACAGCCTTTGAGAAATATATGATAATTTAAAAAAAAGAATTAAAATTTCAATATTTTTTAATAATTTACAATATATCTGATCCACAAATATCAGAGGTATAAAACTCATTCTTAGGTTTTCGTAGTGACTTAGAGCATAAATACTTATATTCTGTACATACACTGTAAAAAATCATGGTTGCCTTCATTTTTAAGCTGAATCAAATGAACCTTATGAGTCCATTGAACGGGCAGTTCATTCCACTGTGGCGACCCCTGATTAATAAAGTGACTAAGCCAAAAAATGAATGAATGAATGAATGAGTCCATTGAACGTATATTGTGTTAAACTGACTTAAAACAGCTTGCGTACATTATAAAATTAAGTTAGAACATGATTAACTTACTTTAATAAGTTACAGTGAACTAAAAACATATGCTGTCATAATTGATCATATAATTTTTACAGTGTACCATAAGAGTTGTTTCCATATATACAGTTGAAGTCAGAATTATTAGCCCCCTTTTGAATTTTTTTTTCTTTTTTAAATATTTCGCAAATTATGTTTAACAGAGCAAGGAAATTTTCACAGCATGTCTGATAATATTTGTTCTTCTGAAGAAAGTCTTATTTGTTTTATTTCGGCTAGAATAAAAGCAGTTTTTAATTTTTTAAAAGCCATTTTAAGTACAAAATTATTAGCCCCTTTAAGCTATTTTTTTTGATAGTCTACAGAACAAACCATCATTATACAATAACTTGCCTAATTACCCTAACCTGCCTAGTTAACCTAATTAACCTAGTTAAGCCTTTAAATGTTACTTTAAGCTGTATAGAAGTGTCTTGAAAAATATTCAGTAAAATATTATTTATTGTCATTATGGCAAAGATAAAATAAATCAGTTATTAGAAATGAGTTATTAAAACTATTATGATTAGAAATGTGTTGAAAAAATCTGCTCTCCGTTAAACAGAAATTGGGGAAATAAATAAACCGGGGTGCTAATAATTCAGGGAGCTAGTAATTCAATATATATATATGGAATATATGTTGTCACTGGGACTCCATAGTTGATTGAGGGGGCTGTAGAACGAATGCACAACAAGGACCCTGTGTGAAATCAAGACGCAAGACATGCCACAACACCCCACACACACATGCGACAACAGCACACACACACACATATGAATAGTGTACCTCATGCCAAAACACACTCACATTACAATGTGTGTATTAAATCAGTAAAGCTGCTAAATGACCTTTCTATGCTTCTGCATCCTTCACTCAAAGGAAAGTTTGTGTGTGTCTGTGTGTGTGTGAGGGAGTGACAGATCTGTCTGATATTAGAGAGCAGTTTGTTCATCCCAAAACATGTGGCACTGGAACCATGGTGTTCTGTCTCATACTTCCATTGAATTGCCTGAAATATAGTGGGTGTCGGAAACAGCTATCAGACAATGCAGCTCACAAAAAAAAGGAAGAAAGAAAAGAAAGAAACCTTATATTTTTACTCAGTATGACTATAAAACAAAAACAACAATAATTCTCATTATTTTAAAATATGCTACATATAAAATACATTATTTAAAATTATATAATAATTTCATATTTAATAATCTTTTAATTGCTTTTATTACTATAACCATTAAAAATAATATTATTATCTTACCATCATTTGAATTATTCAATTAAATTCGAATCATCTTTATTTCTCTAGCACAATGTAGATTATGTCAATATTACTAAGTTATATTACAATGTAGATTGCGTCAAAGCAGCTTAACATAGACTATTAGACCATTAATAAAACACTAATAGACTACTATTCCAATATAACTATTAGAATTGAAAAATAAGCAGATCTGGTAGACTTTTCTAAAGTTAAGTATACTCTCTTTCCAGGCTAAATGAAAAACCTCTAGTTTTGTTTTCTTCCATCTACGTTTAGTGTGCTCATAGTGCCACGGTGTCGAATTTTCCCCCTAAATTATACAGAATGAACAAATCAATAAAGAAATATATGAATTTTAAAACAATTCTTCTCCTGCTACTACTACTACTAGTAATAATTCTATCAAATAAAATAAACGAACTAAATGCATTACTATTTAACATATTATTGTCACTCACTCACTTTTTTTTGGCTTATTGCCTGCTTATCAGGAGTCACCACAGCGGAATGAACCACCAATTTCTCTCGGAACTGTTTTACACATCAGATGCCCTTCCTGCCACAACCCAGCCCTGAGAGTAAACCCTCAGTGCTGGGAAACACCCACACACTCTCCCATTCACATACTACGACCAATTCACCTATAGCCCATGACTTTGGACTGCAAATTAGAAAATATACAAACTCCACACAGAAAGACCTTTTGGTTCCACCGGGACTCGAACCAGCAACCTTCTTGCTGTGAGGTGACCATGCTAACCACTTAGTCACCGTGCTGCCCGTACATATTACCATTTCACAATAAAATAAAAAAAAAATGTAATAATTAATAATAATTAAACCATTTAAATTACAGAAAGTAAAAAAAAACAACAACTCAGGCTCATTCTGAAAATGTACCTCTATACTGTATACACTTCTGGATACTTCCCAGGAGCTACGTTTTTTTGCAGTTTTTGTTCTCACGAATCCACCAGAGGCCGCTGTCGACTGACTGACCGATCAACTGACCCACCCTCCTCCTTCCCTAAAGCCAACCACTAGTGTTTTTAAAAGCACAGATTGACCCACCCACCCACTTCCCTAAACCCAACCGACAAATTTAAAAAGCAATCCAGAAAAAGAAAAGCTCTCACCTGATTTTTACCATGTTTTACCACATTCTTACCCTGTTATTTACTCTTTAATTAAATTTTTTTAATTCTGTTTTTGTCTTACTTGCTTTCTGGAACCGTTCTTCACCAGACTCGAACCTCAACGTTGTGGTCATCTTCTCTCTGCGTCTACAAGTCCACCGACATACTTAGTGAGCTAACTGGACAGTCTGGTAATGTTCATTTTAAAAATGAAATGCAGCCATATGTACTTCTGACTACATAATTCGCGATCTCCAGAAACGTATATAGGGCTACATTTTTTAGAATGAGCCTATGTTGAAAAAAACAACACAGGCTCATTGTGAATATGTACCCAGGTCTACATTTCTGGGACCACAAATATGTACCTGGGGTTATGTCTGGCTGTAAAACGAACGATATGACGCGGTATGATACCGCCATCAACTTCTGTTTCTTTTTGTGCTACCGCTGACCGATTACCTCTGTATGGACGGCTTTTCCAGTGTTACCAGTTTGTCCAGTAGCTCACCATGTACACCAATAGACTTGGGATGCAGAGCAGAGTGGATGGTGATGACAGGGTTCAAGTCTGGCAAAGAACAGTTCCAAAAACCCGGTAAAGCAAAAAAGATAAAAAATTGTTATAAATAACAGGCTGAAAACGTGGTAAAATCTAAAAACGATGGCTGTTATTTTTTAAATTGCTTCTGAAAACATAATCCGTTGGGTTTAGGAAAGGGGGTGGGTGGGACAGTCGATAGCAAACTGGTCGGCTGTAAAGCATATTGCGCCATCTGGTGGATTTATGCGAGAAGAGGATGCGTAAATGGCAGGTACAAGAGAAATTTGAGATCATCAAAAATGTATACAGCAGCCTCTGGTGGATTTGCGAAAACAAAAACTGCAAGCAGACTTAGCTCTGGGTAGGTATTTTGCTGTACCCAGAAATGTAGACCTGAGTACGTATCCACAATGAGCCTGAGTTGAATAAAAAATCAATTAAGCATAATTAATGTCAATATTTAAATGAGGTGGAAATGAGCGACTGCACCTTTAAACAGCCCGAGCAAGTCAACATTGTGCATTCCCGGATCTGTATACGTACGTGCAGCTTGTGCTATAGATATTGCGGAGAGCAGGTCTGTTCCCAGCAGGCTTTACAGTGAGCCTGTGACGAGGCCTGCGTTCATAAGCCTGGCCACCTCTAAATTTACCAGAGCAGCAGATGGTGGTAAAAGCAGGACTGCTGGCCCTCCCACACGCTTTGCTGTATAAGTGTGTTTATGAATGTACACACTTTACAGGGCATATTCACAGTAGCTCATCATTCAGTGGGAGGGATTACAAACGCCTGTCAGTTAATAAAACACACAGCATACTATGATAACACGATTGCTATCATCACCAGGACATCATTTTAATGTGGAGTAACAACTTTGAGGTAATTAATAAAGCCCAGATCTCAGAGCAGAGCTCACACAGCTTGGAAATTAAAAGGTTATAATGGATAAATATGACTGATGTGTCACATTATAAAATATTGCTTGGCATCAAAGTGTTTTGGACACTTAAAATAATGTCCTGTATTCTTACCTGTACTTTAAGTCATTAAAGTTAGTAATTATTAAATTACACAAATTACACTGCAAAAATATTCAACACAGGCTCATTCTGAAACGTAGTCCCGTGGACGTTTCTGGAGACCGCGAATTATGTAGCGGGATGTACGTATGGCTGCATTTTATTTTTTTAAGCGAACGCTACGGGCCGGTATGATGCCATTCCTTTTGCCGCTTACCGGCTGACCGCTTACCTCCATGTGGAGGCCTTCCCTGTCGCAACCAGTTTGTCCCGTTAGCTCGTCGTGTACGTCGGCAGACTTGAGACGCAGAGAGGAGTTGACCACGACGATGACGACCGGGTTCGAGTCCGGGGAAGTGCGGTTTAGAAATCAGGTAAGACAAAAACAGAATCCAAAAACTAAAATGAACGAGTGAACAACAGGGTAAGAATGTGGTAAAATCCGAAAACGTGATGAAAATCAGATGAGGGCTTTTCTTTTTCTGGGCGGCTTTTGTAAACCGTTGGTTGGGTTTAGGGAAGTATGTGGGTGGGCGGGTCAATCGGTAAAATTGGTTGGGTTTAGGGAAGGAGGAGGGTGGGTCAGTCGATTGGCCGGTCGCCCAGTCAATCATTCAGTCAGACAGACAGACAGACAGACAGACAGACAGATGGACGGTCGACAGCGGCCTCTGGTGGGTTTCTGGTGGGGAGAACAGAGCAGGCGTGAACGGCACTCGCGAGAGACGTTTGAGATACGAAAAAGCGCACACAGCGGCCTCTCGCGGATTCGCGAAAACAAAAACTGCAAAAATACGTACCTCCCGGGACGTATTTCGCGGTCTCCAGAAACGTTCACGAAATTACGTTTTCAGAATGAGCCTGGGTTGAAAAAATTGCTGCCTTATTTTTTAATCAAATGTATTTTTCTAGCCATTTCAACTTACGTCAATCAAACTGACGTTTACGTCAAACTCTGCATAATTTTAAAAATCTAGCGGAAACCTGATTGACTTATTGCAATAAGTTAAAGTGACATAGAAACATTTGTGTCATGACTTTTGGTCATATCATTTTTTACAGTGTATGATCACACTTTACATCAAGGTTTCATTAATTAATGTTAGTTAATGTACTGCATTGGACAACATTTATTAATAGTTTAATGTTTATGCTGATGCATTATTAAAATCCAAATTCATGCTTGTTAACAACAGTTAACGCACTTTCAGTTAACATAAAATTTTTTTGAAATTGAAATTAGGATTTATTTTTGGTAACACTTTAGTTTAGTTCACAATTCATGCTATTAACTACTGGCTTATTACCTGCCTATTATTAAGACCAGAGATGCCCAAACTAGGGCCCGTGGGCCAAAGTTGGCCAATTGTAACCTTTGATTTGGCCAATCATCCCATCTGAGAAGAGAGGGAGAATGATGGGTATGGTTTAGAGATTGTAATTTCAAATTTAATATAACCTTTTTTTTTGTTTGCTTTATTGTTAAAGGGGTGGTCCACTACGATATCATATTTTAAACTTTAGTTGATGTGTAATGTAGCTGTGTGAACATAAATAACATCTCTGAATGTAATACGCTCAAAGTTCAATGCAAAGAGAGACATTTGCTTTTACAGAGTTATCTTAGCAAAGCCTACAGCGAACAAAGTTTACAAAAATTACATCCGGGTTAATTATGTCATAAACCCTTCAGGTTACGAGCATACACCCCGCACAGCAAAGCGTGCACTGTAATGTTATAGCAGAGACGCTTCCTGGTGGCGTGGAGTCGATCTGCGAATCACAGCACATTATGTTAGCTGACTAATCAGAGCCTCGTGAGGGCGGGCTTTTGGAGAAACTAGGAAATATGAGAGTTGTTTTCATGTTAGCAGAGTAGCTGTATATAATCAAAGTAAGATGTATGAAAAAAATTACGTGATTTTCTACAAGTGAAGCATGAGCACACTTTGCTTTGCATCTTATAAATACAACCAAGCCTTAAAAATACACTCTGGACCACCCCTTTAAGCTACAAATAAGGCTAACTGAAATTAAATGTTTAAATTTAAACACTGTAATTTAGTTTAAAATGTACATACTGTCACTCGACGGATAAAGGACAATGCAAAGACTGGTGAGGTAATCAAGGTAAAGGCAGATTCGGTTTGACTAGTGTATGCAGCATTTAACTTCACTGTGTTATAAATGTGATGTTTTATGTTTTAATTGCAAATAAGTTATCATTTAAAAAGTTATACTGCATTATTATAATGATTCACAGTAATGTTTTCTATTTATTTTTAAATATTATGAAATAAATTTGGAAAATACAGATGGCAACTTTAATGTTAAATAGTTTGGTATATTTATCTTTGGCCCATGGCTCTCGATGATATTTGGTTTTTGGCCCTTCATACAAAAAAGTTTGGCCATGTCTGATTAAGACATTAACTGTTCATTAGTAGTTATGAAGTATGGTCTTATTCTGCATCCCTAATCCTACCCAAAACCTAAACCCAACTTCTACCTTACTAACTATTAATAACCAGCTAATTAGTAGTTTATTAAGCTAGAATTGTTAGTTAATGATTTGTTAATACCGTGAATTGTGACCTAAACTAAAGTGTCCTAATAGCATATAAAATATACTCTTATCATATATTGAACTATAAACAATTGTGTTTTCCAGGCTGAAATATTCCTCAGCTTGCTATACAGTCCACAGGGGCAGATGGCAGTCTCAGTAGTCTACCTTCACTACATAGCAGCTTCCTGTCCACGTTTCAGACTGTGAAAACAGAGGCCCGGGTCCAATTTACAAAGGCAAGGCCCGTCCCACACTCCAAGAGGAGAATCCATGCTAATCCGCTGCTCATTTTTGTGAATCTCCGTGCCAAATTTCCAATGCATTTCACTCTGTATTGTAACACTTCAGTCCCAAAGAAAACAGCTACTCAGAAATCTGTTCAGGACAGAGAGTATTTAAGAATACATGAACTACATTACTACACTCAACAAATGAAGTTTGCAGTTTGTTCAAACTACTTATTTAAAATGAGCGGAAACAACACAATATTGAGGGGTTTTGCGGGGGGAGGGGGGGCAACTTAATTGTTTTACGTTCAATCCATTTAAATTTGTAAAAACGAATAAGTTAATTTAATTCCTTAATGCTGTCCCAACACAAATCGATTGTGTGGAACTCAAATTTTTTTACAGTGTACAGTCTTCCTTGCAGGGCTCACACATTTTCACTACTAAATTCCATGACTTTTCCAAGACTTTTCCAGAACTTTCAAGTACATTTTCATGATGTAATGTTTCATGTAATGTCTACATATACATGGTAAATAATAAGAAAAACAATGACGTTCAAATTTATTAAAACATATCATAGAACACGCAACAATCTATTTTGTTTAAATTTGTATATATATCTATGTAAAATTGATTTTGATAATGGCTACACAGCACTAACAATGTGAGAGCAAGTTTTTTGCCAAGGACAGAAAACAAGTAAAGACAACTAACCTATATTCAAGTTAGGGCTGCACAATACATCGTTTCAGCATCGATATCGCAATGTGTACATCCGCAATAGTCACATCGCAGGATATGCAATGTTGGGATTATAGTTTAATATAGAGTTTAATCATAATGGAGTAAAAGTTTATCTTCTGCATGCATTTTTAAAGAAATAGTTCATCCTAAAATTACTTACCATTTTTCATTACACCCTTCACTTGTTTCAAACATTTATGAGCTTTTTTTGTTTTTTAATTAACACAACAAGAATATAATTTAATAACTCGTATAGTATTGAAGCTAGTGAAGTGTGAGTAAATAGCGAGTTCATTTTAATCATTGAGTAAACGGTCCCTTTAGGCCTGTGACTGTGTAAACATTTCAATATTTCAAATTTTAAAACATCCAGCCACAAGAAACTTTTTTGTAACTTTAATAACGATTAAATAATATACAATGAAGACTATGCAGTGTTGATTATTCAATATCTGTACCTGAATAAGGAATACCTGAAAACTTTAATTCACTTTCATCTTTACTATATTTTATTTATCTATGCTTGTAATTTATTTGTTATATATTACTCGAGATTTCACTCCTCAACAAAATCCCCCCAGTCAATCCAAAAAACCTATTAAATCATCTCGTGAAATTGTATTCACATCGCAATATTCATTCATTCATTCATTTTCTTGTCGGCTTTGTCCCTTGCGGGGTCGCCACAGCGGAATGAACCGCCAACTTATCCAGCACGATTTTACGCAGCGGATGCCCTTCCAGCCGCAACCCATCTCTGGGAACTTCCACACACACATTCACACTCATACACTATGGACAATTTAGCTTACCCAATTCACCTGTACCGCATGTCTTTGGACTGTGGGGGAAACCGGAGCACCCGGAGGAAACCCACGCAAACGCAGGGAGAACATGCAAACTCCACACAGAAACGCCAACTGACCCAGCCCAGCCGAGGTTCGAACCTGCGACCCAGCGACGTTCTTGCTGTGAGGCAACAGCATTACCTACTGCGCCACTGCGTTGCCCCTATTTGTTAAACTGATTTCCATGACTTTTCCAACATTTTCAGTGTTTTTCTGTTTTTTCAAAGCTTTTCCAGGCCTGGAAAATGCCATGTCAAAATTCCATGACTTTTCCAGGTTTTCCATAACCGTATGAACCCTATCCTTGTTTATGAGCAGTGTTGGGCAATGACACGTTACTAGTAATGTGTTACTGTACGCCATTACTTTTGACAGTAACTAATACTGTAATGCATTAGTTTTTAAATATATTAACGCCATTATTGTTACAATATGGTGCATTTGTCCGTTGCTTGGTAAATTAATTAATTTTGTCTGCAGTCTAGCCTATACCTTTTTGTTTATAGTATTTACAAGCATTGTGGGATTGATAGATGCCAACCAACCACTGTAACGAAGACAATATGTGGTGGGCATGTTTCCTTTAAATCAAGTATGTACTGCGATCAAAAGCAAGCAAATCGATCCAAGATAGTTTTAGTCTCGACAACTCATCTGAGTTGGTTTTCATAGCAACAGGTCTGTTTTGGCTCGTTTCAATTGTACCACTTTTTGGGTACCCTTTGCATACCTAGCACAGCAAAAGGGTACCAAAAGGCGGAGCTAGACGTTGGTTTACAGATATACGTCACTTGCTCGTGCAACAAGCCAGAATGAAAACAAAGGAACCGCCATGTTTTAAATTACACCATAAAAATATATAAATATAATAATTAGCCATGGTCGACCCGAGCTTGAACAAACCTTGTCGTAGTCTTGATGAACAGCCCCAAAGCCAAGAAGAAAAGCAGAATCTGCCCTGTGCCTCGTAGTTTTTTACAAGACCATCTGAAGCGTGAGCGGTTTCGCTTTCTCGCTTGCGCTCTATATTTGAAATAACAAACTTCTTGAGCGGATGATAATAATGTGCACGTGATTATTGAAGTGCTTCTGACATCTGATCCTTTCAGAAATGGACAAACGCGAGAGTGACGCACGATAAAACAAAGGAGAAACCCGACAAAATGATTCTTCCAGCAACCTATGAACAAACTGCCATATAAAACTATTATCATCACCTTTTGGACTATTATGAACTTAGAATGACGGAATTACTCATATGATACAGTGTTTCCTCTAGGATTTTTTCCAGCTGTGGCGGCAGACTCTGTTGGGCCTGTTACACAGATCTACCAACTACCTGTGGCGTTATTTCAATGATAAATATCATGAGCACAGTATTACAAGCCGAGATCGCATTTATGTAATACAAGCATGCGAATCTCTTTGCTTGCGCGTCGATTTCCTCTGTTCGTGCATCTTGCACGCCCTCAAATATACACTGCTGAAGTGCAGGTTTTCTTGTGCGCTCTCAAATAAACACTGCTGAAGTGCGATTTAGTGCACTTATGTAACAAGTATCTCCAACATTTATTAGATTTGCTCGGAATATTTATGAATATCTTCAATAGACCTACCGAGCAGCATTAATGCGTCCTAAAGTAAAGTGAAACGGCCATAAATTCCAGCAAGATAAAGTCATTATCTATTAATTTTAAAGTATTATAAAGCATTATCTAATTACGGAAACTGTTCATATAAACTGAAAGCTACGCTGTGTTTGCTAGCCTCACGCATAACGCACCTGTCAGTCAGTCAGCCAGCATGTCACCTTAAATAACACACAGCATTACTACGGTTACAGAAAAGTTCGCTCTGTTATAATTCACTACCTTTTAACATGTTTTGGTGCGATTATAACCTGCTATTAAAAAAACAACAATGACTGAATGATTTGAATGAGTAGTAATGTAGCAGTGGCAGGGTGAATTTTGGTGTGGCGCCCCGCCATGGAAGAATGAATGTAGCGGAAACTATGTGATATGTGAACGACCTGTGCAGCTTTACTTCGAGATTTTCTCGAGTGAGAATGACGTTGACTGAAACTTTCTGTCGTACACCACGGCCACCAAAAATGTACCATTGGTGGCCTTTTAGCAGTGGAATTGTAAGCCTGATAAAGGTGACCCGTACCGTACAGTACTGTACCACTCAGTGGAAATATGCCATTAGTTCAAACCTGGTCTGGAGCAGCTTATTTCATATAAACAGGATTAGATTGGTTCATTTCAAGCAAAGGAGATACTGAAAGTATGTACTGAATGCTGATATTTATGTACAATAGTAACCTATAGGTTATATACACTCAAAAAATAGTAAAATAGACTCCAAATCAACAAAGCCATTGCACGGTATGTTGTTAAAAACATGCAGCCTGTCTCTATTGTAGAGTCACCGGCTTTCAAGCAGCTTGTTAGCATGCTACCATGTTCAGGCAAATGGGAAAAACATTTTCCAACTACTTGGATAAGGAACATTCAAACATGGAGAGTGAGCTAAAGACAACATTTGAGGGTCTGTCCACGACAAAACAAATATTTCTTGTTTTTATTTTTGTGCTGCTGGTCTGACTTAAATAAATGCAGAAATGTATAGCGGTACGTTTTCAGAATGAGCCTGGGTTGGTTTTTACAGTGTACAGTCTTCTTGGTTCTGAGATATGAACAACAACAAACTAAAATTCGGAGTCACTGCTATCAAAACGCTTTAAAACGTCTGCTTTATAGCTTACTGATTAGTTTTTTTCGGAACATCTTGCAATGGCCGACAACCTTGGTAACAGATTGAAGTCAACATTACCCAACTCTGCTAAAATTATCAGCACCAACAAAAGCTGTTGTTCTATAGCATAGAGCATTTATGAGTAATCCGGAACAGATCCAAAGTGGCACCAGGATGCTGCTAACCTAAAGTGGGATGTGATGAAGCCCTACAATGTTGTTCAAGTGAGTGACTGAGGTGTTTGGCAGGAGTGTGCTGGCACTGCGCGACACATAACCATGCATGACTGAACTGCTTTTTGCTAATTCTCATTACTTTATCTTATTCTTATGCAGTGGTGGAAAGAGTACTAAAAAAATCATTGTCAAGTCATAGTCAAAAGCACCATTACTTGCCAAAAGAAAAGTATCTCTTGTAAATACTACTCAAAAAGTGCACTACCCAAGAGTAGTGAGTATTACAGTTTTTCTCAGTGGCTTTGGTGCATTTCTCACAACACTATTTACATTTGCACAACAGTTAATGCAGTTCTCGACACAATTAGTACAAACTGCAAAACCAGTGGATAACCTGCAAAAGCATGTCACTTGCTCAAAATGGAGAGCTCATTCCTCAAAAGCAAGTATTCATGTCAGAGAAAAGTGTAAGTGTCATCAAAATGAAAAGTCCTGACAGCATTGTTTATGAACAAGACAGTCAAATGGCTTTGTCATGTTTTCATTATGACACTTTACTCTGGACATTTTTTCCAATGCAAAAAAGTCAAATTTTGGTGATACTTCCTGAAAATGCTCAAGACAGCACTATATACTATTTACACAGCCATTTGAAGACTACAGTAAAGTTAGACATCACTGCATTTAGTGAGGTCTCTGAGTACAAGACACTGAATATGTATGTTTCACATTTTTACTGCATTTGCTCTTTACAATTCTAATTTATTTACAGCATTGTGCAAAAGAATAAATACACTCTTATTTACAACAAACATAAACTTCCTTTGGGTAGAGCTGTGCACAAATGTAAACAATATTGCAGAACATATTGGAACTGAACCTACAACATACACAGGTCTGTAAATCATTTATCAAATTGATCAATTTAGAAGACATTTTCAGAAAAAAAAAAAGATTTACATTTTTTAAATAAAATTTTCTTGACAGATTTTGACAACTAGTTCAACATTTTTGTATGTAATGACTCAAGTAATGAACAGAGGACTATTAGTTTTATATGGTATGACTATTCAGCATCCACAAGTTTAGTTCATTTTGACTGACATGACATAAGCAAATGATAATGTTACAAACAGCAGAGAGTTGTATGAAAGCAACTGATGCATGTCCAAAAGCATTTGCAATTTGTTGAAAGGAATGAGAAACTGCTACTATGATTTGCACAAATGACTAATTGTTTTGAGAAATGCATTAACTGTTGTGCAAATGTAAATAGTGTTGTGAGAAATGCACCAAAGCCACTGAGAAAAACTGTAAGTTGTGAAAAATGGGGCAAAAATCTAGCTGTGACAATATGTTTAGACTTAGGTTTAGAAGCCTGACTAACCAGTGTCTAGTGTTTGGAGTTACAAACCAAGCTCGTGCAGCCCTGATAGAATACATGCAGTTTGTGAATGTGTATGAAAACAACAATCTGTTCTGTTTTTGGCCATTTGGTGATTTCAGTCATCATGTACGTAGGCATCCTTCATCATGGAGTATATACAGTCTCTGGCTCATTGCATGCAATCCTTTAGCATCTTCTTGGACACTTTTAATGCTTCTGCTCTGGACATGTTTGGTGCATTTTTACAGTGGCCGTGTCTTGAGGTCAGTCTGTCTGATGCGATTTTGCCATGCGCAATTTAAATATATTGGAATTATAGGATTGGTTATCAGTGGTGTAAAGTAACAAATTACAAATACTCAAATTACTGTAATTAAGTAGTTTTCCTCAGGAATTGTAATTTATTAAGTAGTTTTAAAAATGTGTACTTTCACTTTCACTTGAGTACATTTTTAGTAGTCGTAATCGACATTCAGAACCGATAATCGAGCAAATTTTTTCCAGGTAAATTTTTTCAATTACTTTCCCTACTTCCCGTGTGGAGTCACATGACCCCCCCGCCCTCATTTTCATCAACGATTGCTTGTGGGAGGGCCCGTGGTGGCCAGCGGCGCCCAGAGATGCCTTTAGCATATTTTCTATTACAATAAAACTATTATTTACATTAAAATATTGCTTACAGAAGATCCAAAAATACGCTGTTTAAAATATAATTTACATGATATACAAGAGTTATTTTATTTAGAAGAGATACTGCTTATTTTCTACTTTTAATAATGTGTGTTTTAATTTCAGCTGTTCAACGTTGATGTTCAATAAATAATCATAGACAGTAGATAGTGTGTTTCTTTCAATTATTTTAAAATCAAGTAATGCGCCCTTCATTCAAAAATCTCACACAAAACTTGTCAGTGAACTATGAGGCCAAAAAAAAAAAAATAAATAAATAAAATGATAGGTGACATGGTGGCACAGTGGGTAGCACAATCGCCTCACAGCAAGAAGGTCGCTGGTTCGAGCCCCGGCTGGGTCAGTTGGAATTTCTGTGTGGAGTTTGCTATGATCGCTGGTAGAATGTTGATAAAGTTGCTAGTATGTAAAAAAATAAAAAAATTCCCAAATGATGAATTTTTCACAGTATCTCTGATAATATTTTTTCTTCTGGAGAAAGTCTTATTTGTTTTATTTCGGCTAGAATAAAAGCAGTTTTTATTTTTTAAAAAACATTTTAAGGTCAATATTATTAGCCCCTTTAAGCTATATTTTTTTTTCAATAGTCTACAGAACAAACCATCATTATACAATAACTTGCCTAATTACCCTAACCTGCCTAGTTAACCTAATGTCTTGAAAAATATCTAGTACAACATTATGTACTGTCATCATGGCAAAGATAAAATAAATCAGTTATTAGAAATGAGTTATTAAAACTATTATGTTAAGAAATGTGTTGAGAAAATCTTCTCTTCGTTAAACAGAAATTGGGGGAAAAAATGAACAGGGGGGCAAATAATTCAGGGGGGCTAATAATTCAGGGGGGCTAATAATTCTGATTTTAACTGTAGATAGATAGATAGATAGATAGATAGATAGATAGATAGATAGATAGATAGACAGACAGACAGACAGACAGACAGAAAGAAAGAAAGAAAGAAAGAAAGAAAGAAAGAAAGAAAGAAAGAAAGAAAGAAAGAAAGAAAGAAAGAAAGAAAGAAAAAGATGAGACAAATTAGATAAAGTCTAAGTCTGAGTGAACTGGAAGTTCATTTCCAACTGTATCAGAATATTGAATAGGGGGCGGGGTTTTATTTTTGCATTGCTCCTCTCATCGTTCTCTCACAGCAAACTAATGATTGGAGGGGTGTGGCTAAGCCTATTTCGTACAAACCGATGTCATCAGAGAAGGACTGCCCTTCCAGAGCGAAAGCAAATGGATAGATTTTGAATAAAGATTACCAAAACAAAGTATTTTTTAGTAAATCAACTAATTCATTGTTCACTTTAAGACTAACAATGTGCGCTAGCAAAATAAACACAGTAAATTTAGATTTTATGCAAGCTTTAAATGCATTTATTTGGTTTAGAAATATTGGACAGATTATAAAAATGGAAGAATGGAAGCTTAAATGACTCTAAATTAAATACTAGACTAGAAATATTAGGCAGGATGGAAGCCTAAAATAGTCTAGATTAGATTAGATAGATTAGAAATACAAGACAGTGCAAACTACCATAAGTAACCTAAAGTGGGATGTGATAAAGCCCTATGTAATTCAAATGAGTGACTGAGGTGTTTGGCAGGAGTATGTTGGCACTGCTTGACATAACTATGCATGACTGAACTAACAGTTTCCCTCTGTTCAGTATCTCTTTACATCAAAATTCTTTATCTTATCCTACCGACAATATATTTGGATTTTTTTTAATACAATTACACTTCCTGGCCATAACAGGATGATTAAAACAATTACTAACAACAGCCAACAATCAAGCCTTGATTCATGTGTCAAGTTTCATGCATCTCTGTCAACTTATCAGAGCAGCAAAACAAGTTATATAAAAATAACCCCTTAACATAATGCATAACCATGAACGTGGCATTAAAAATTAAAAAACGCATTAAGACTCACCAGTCAAACGCTTCCAAACGTCCAAGGCTCAAATCAAGCATTAATCAGCAGAGGAAAACCATAGCATGACAAACATTCACAATGACACGCTCGCATGCTGATGGGATGGAGGCCTCTCTTGCCACCTTCTGTACCAGGCGGGGCGGGCCGGACGGGGGAGGAGGAGGATGAGGAGGAGGAGGAGGTGGGCTCCTTTCAACTCCACCGTTCTATATGAAAATGTCAGAGGCTCAGAGCGGGGAGCATTGTTCCATCCACTCGGCCCATTCATAAACTGACACCCTCTCTGCTCGACCCACAATGCACAGCACTGTTCCTCCTGCCCAGAGCACAGGGATGTGGCATCGCTCAGAGCCTAGGTCAGTCCAAGAATCAAGAGTCCTCTGCACACTAGTATGCATCATTTACACTGGATGACACAAGTGGAATGCAAGCATTTTCATTAGACAGCCACACAGACGGCAGTGCTGCGGGACAGTAAAAATAATAAAGATTCCTCAGTGGTTCTTTGACGCTCATTATATTAGAGGACTCGTTCATTTTTA
The DNA here is from genome assembly GCA_903798195.1 of Danio kyathit. NCBI lineage: Eukaryota > Metazoa > Chordata > Actinopteri > Cypriniformes > Danionidae > Danio > Danio kyathit. The sequence goes on from LR812533.1 coordinate 40,007,111, forward strand.
TCAAGAATTTTTCTGTTTTTCCAGCCCAATCTCATGGGGAAACACATCTATTTTTTGACAGAAAAGTGGCTAATTCATACAATTTTGTTCATTTGAATAGCAATTTTGTTCATATGAATAGATGTGATTTTTAAAAGAAGGTGTGCCCTTAAACCCCACCCCTAAACCTACCACTGATTGGGAGATGAGCAAATCGTACTAAAATGTGTGAATGAAATTGTACAAATTAATACGAATTAGCCACTAAATATTTACAAATTGCCGTGAGATTGCATTGGCTTTTATTGGTTTAGGTACATAGTACTCTATAGGCATTGATGGTTCCATGAGGATTCTTTGACATTCATGGCACCTTTAGATTCAACAAAAGGTTTTTAGTCAAAAGAAAACAACATAGGTTCATTCTGAAAACGTAGCGCTATATACATTTCTGGAGATTGCGAATTTTGTAGCCAGAAGTTCGTATGGCGGCATTTCATCTTTAAAACGAACGCTACCAGGCGATATGACGTCTTTCCTTTTCGCACTTACCAGCTGACCGCTAACCTCCGTAAGGACGGCTTTTCCGCTGTTACCAGTTTGTCCGGTAGCTCGACACATACGTTGGCGGACTTGAGATGCAGAGAAATATTGACCTTGATGACAAGGTTTGAGGGTTTAGGGAAGGAGGAGGCTGGGTCAGTCGATTGCTCAGTCAGTCAGTCAGTCGACAGTGGCCTCTAGTGGATTTATGTGAGAACAGCAGGTGTGAATGGCACTCGAGAGATAAATATGAGATCTCAAAAAGCGTACACTGCTGCCTCTGGTGGATTCGCGAAAACAAAAACTGCAAAAAACATAGCTCCTGGCACGTACTGTATTTGGTGCTCTCCAGAAATGTATATAGTGGTACGTTTTCAGAATGAGCCTGGGTTGCAACGAAAAAAAATCTTTCGATTTCTACAATGCTACTCATACTAATAAAAAGGTTATTTTAAGAACTTTTAAGATCCAACGTTCTTATAGAAACCACTGTTTGTTTATTAGTGATGCTATATATAAGAAACGCTTGCTTCCCCAAAGAACCTTTGGGTGCACATTTCTTAAAAGAATCCTTTTTTTCTTAAAGTGAAGAACATTTTTAATTATCTAAATAAACATTTACTAAGAGTATTAGGAGTACTTTATATAAAAGAAAGGTTCCATGGATATTTAAGGCTCTTCATGGAAGCATCAATCCCAAACCCAATCCTTTATTTTTTAAAAGTACATCACTAAGATGAAAAATGGTGAAAATGTTCTTAAGTTTTAAAAATAACCCCAATAAGAAAATAAAAAACACTCTTTAAAAATGGTTCCAAAAGAGTTTTCAGAGTGACATGTAGGTTTCCTAAAGAACATTTAAGTGAGTAGTTCTTAAATTTATTTATTACTGTGGAAAACATTTGAATGATTTAAAGAACATTTTGATTCTTAATAAGAAGTAGACCAATTGAGAAATTTTAAAGATCGCTCCATAAATGTTTTTAAAATCTTATTTTTATGTTTTCTAATCCACATCCTGGCTTCTAGGGGGTTTAAATCTCTGGTGATCTAGATTCTCTGAAAGACCTAGCTTGGAGAAAATATGCAATACTGAAATAAATTGAACTTCATTAACTGACCATCATTCGTTTTTAAGTAAAATATTACTAAATTATTACCTGTTTTTACCCAATAGCACTAAAGTGTACTCCTGTAGAGTGAGTTTTGTGCCTTTTCTACAAGTTAAATTTGACTGGTTTGACTGCATTTTAACCTACTATGCTTTAAAAAACCTACAAAAGTTAATTCTTCATGCAAGTATGGAACAGAAACCTTGATTTTTTTTAAATGTGTGGTCACAAAGTTATAGAAGAATTCTACACTCTTAAATATAAAGTTTCCGTTTTGGTTTCTTCTGATTCCATTAGGAACTTCCACATACATATACATTTTCCATTCCCCAAAAGTTCTGTATAGTGAAAAAAGAGATAAAAGTTTTTTTATAATATTTAACTTTTTACTTACACAGTTCCTTTATCAACGGTTCACTGCAAGGGGTTTTAGGAAACTAAAAATGCTTCTTTTATGCTATTTGTGTGAAAACACCTACACTGTAAAAAAAAAACCTAATTTTACAGAAAATATCTTTAAATTTTTTACAGTAATTTTTTGTCATTTCAAATTATATTCAAAACTTAGTAAAATGACAAACAATTTCTCTAAATTAACAGTTTGACTTTCATTTTAGGTACTTTATCATTAAAGACAAATTACTGACATTTGTGTTTTTTATACAGGGAAATTACACTATTATTTATACAGTATTTTTTCTGTACTTTTAAATTATATTCAAAAGTCCGTAAAAATTACAAACAATATCTGTAAATTAACAGCTTGACTGTTATTTTATGTACTATACAATTAATGACAAATTACAGCAATTTGTCTGTTTTATACAATAAAATTGCCGTATTATTTACACACAGTTTTTTCCTGTTTTTTTTGAAGTACATTTAAAATTACGTAAAATTAAAGTAATAAATTGTAATTGTAAAAAAACAAAAATCGTAAAAAAAAGGTAAATGACTGGCAGCTACGGCTGCCAAACAAAAACCATAAAATTACGGTAAAATTTCTTTTGTTGAAATAAAGTGCAAAAATAATAAATCTACAGATATTTTCATTAAAATGTTTACAGAAAAACACTGTTATTTTACAGACTTCTCCTAGATTATTATGATCAAATCCATTTAATAAAGTTACAAAATAAGAGTTTTACAAAGAAACACTGCTATTTTACAGACTTCTCCTAGATTATTATGATCAAATCCATTCAATAAAGTTACAAAATAAGAGTTTTACGAAGAAACACTGTTATTTTACAGACTTTTCCTAGATTATTATGATCAAATCCATTTAATAAAGTTACAAAATAAGAGTTTTACAAAGAAACACTGTTATTTTACAGACTTTTCCTAGATTATTATGATCAAATCCGTTTAATAAAGTTACAAAATAAGAGTTTTACAAAGAAACACTGTTATTTTACAGACTTTTCCTAGATTATTATGATCAAATCCATTCAATAAAGTTACAAAATAAGAGTTTTACGAAGAAACACTGTTATTTTACAGACTTTTCCTAGATTATTATGATCAAATCCATTCAATAAAGTTACAAAATAAGAGTTTTACAAATAAACACTGTTATTTTACAGACTTTTCCTAGATTATTACGATCAAATCCGTTTAATAAAGTTACACCATAAGAGTTTTACAGAGAAACACTGTTATTTTACAAACTTTTCATAGATTATTATGATCGAACACCATCAATAAAGTGACTGCACTAAAAGTTTAAGAGAAAACAATGTTATTTAAAAGAATTTTCCCTAAATCATTGCGATTAAACACCTTTAATAAAATGCCAAGACATGCTCAAGGTCGTAATTTAACAGTTTTACTTTGGATCAAAAAAGTCTGGAAAAAACAAGATACAAGATACAACTGATTAAAATTCTCACAACTTTAAAATTACAATGGTTACATTTTATTGAATAGTATTTATGTAAAACATGTAGAGGTTTAAGTTATATGGAATGACTCAGTTCCAAATCTTAAATGAAACTAATGTGAATGGGACACTGACAAAGGAGTGCGGATCCAAATGTAAGTTTATTACACAGAGATGGTCAGGCAAGCAACAGTCAACAGAGAAGCAAACAGATGTATGCAGGGAATCCAGAGTCATGGTCAAATAACAGGCAAATGGTCAGTCCCAGCAGCAACAACATAAACAATTAACAAACAAAGCAAAGCAAGAGAAACACATCATAATGTTCACAGTAACAGTATAACAAGACTTAGCAATTGGTGCGTGCGTCTGTGCTGCTTTTAAAGACCATGTAATCAGTTCATAACGATCCTCCGACTGTGTGTGTGTGTGTGTGTGTGTGTGTGTGTGTGTGTGTGTGTGTGTGTGTGTGTGTGTGTGTGTGTGTGTGTGTGCAAATAGTGGGTGTGAAACAGTGAAAATCAAGTAGCTGTATACGTTTTCAGTATATCTTAAGTTTCTCATAATCCTATAGTCTGAGAATTTCATGAAACTGTTGTGCTGTTTACTGTAGTAGTATAAATGTTCCTGTCACAATCATCAGCAATTTAATCCTTGTAGACCGCTGGTAAACACGCAGATCACCATAGAACTACAAATCCGCCATTATATGGACTACAGATCCAGTCATGCAATGCTCACATGCACCTGTTCCGGATTCCACTGATTGCGCACACACACAGTCGGAGGATAGTTATGAACTGATTACATGGTCTTTAAAAGCAGCACAGACGCACGCACTAACTGCTAAGTCTTGTTATACTGTTACTGTGAACATTATGATGCGTTTCTCTTGCTTTGCTTTGTTTGTTAATTGTTATGTTGTTGTTGTTGTTGTTGCTGCTGGGACTGACCATTTGCCTGTTACTTGACCATGACTCTGGATTCCCTGCATACATCTGTTTGCTCCTCTGTTGACTGTTGCTTGCCCGACCATCTCTGAGTAATAAACTTACATTTGGATCCGCACTCCTTTGTCAGTGTCCCATTCACATTAGTTTCATTTAAGATTTGGAACTGAGTCCATATATAGTTATATTCCATATAACTTAAACCTCTACATGTTTTACATAAATACTATTCAATAAAATGTAACCACTGTAATTTTAAAGTTGTGAGAACTTTAACCAGTTGTATCTTGTATCTTGTTTTTTCCAGACTTTTTTGATCCAAAATAAAACTGTTAAATTACGACCTTGAGCACGTCTTGGCATTTTATTAAAGGTGTTTAATCGTAATGATTTATGGAAAATTCTTTTAAATAACATTGTTTTCTCTTAAACTTTTAGTGCAGTCACTTTATTGATGGTGTTCGATCATAATAATCTATGAAAAGTTTGTAAAATAACAGTGTTTCTCTGTAAAACTCTTATTGTGTAACTTTATTAAACGGATTTGATCATCATAATCTAGGAAAAGTCTGTAAAATAACAGTGTTTCTCTGTAAAACTCTTATTGTGTAACTTTATTAAATGGATTTGATCATCATAATCTAGGAAAAGTCTGTAAAATAACAGTGTTTCTTTGTAAAACTCTTATTGTGTAACTTTATTAAATGGATTTGATCATAATAATCTAGGAGAAGTCTGTAAAATAACAGTGTTTCTTCGTAAAACTCTTATTTTGTAACTTTATTGAATGGATTTGATCATAATAATCTAGGAAAAGTCTGTAAAATAGCAGTGTTTCTTTGTAAAACTCTTATTTTGTAACTTTATTAAATGGATTTGATCATAATAATCTAGGAGAAGTCTGTAAAATAACAGTGTTTCTCTGTAAACATTTTAATGAAAATATCTGTAGATTTATTATTTTTGCACTTTATTTCAACAAAAGAAATTTTACCGTAATTTTATGGTTTTTGTTTGGCAGCCGTAGCTGCCAGTCATTTACCTTTTTTTTACGATTTTTTTTTTTACAGTGTATTTGGAACCATTCATTTTAGGAATACATGTATCAATATGGTACTGCATATAAACGAAATACTGAAAACAATGTCATGAAGAAACATCTAAATCAGGAGTGCCCAAACTCAGTCCTGGAGGGCCAGTGTCCTGCAAAGTTTAGGTCCAACACAATCAGACACCTGGCCTAGCTAACCAAGGCTTTCAAGAAACATTCATGCAGGTGTGTTGAGGCAAGTTGGTGCTAAAGTCTGCAAGATGCCGGCTCTCCAGGACCAAGTTTGGGCACCCCTGATGAAAAACATAGAAGACACTTAAAAGACAACTGAGGTTATGCTACAGTATACAGTACTGTAAAAAAATGCAGGGATTCACACAATTCCTTCATGTTGTCAAAACAAAAATCAAAAACTTAATTGTTTTTACAATTTTAAGTGGATTAAATATAAAACAATCAAGTTCTCCAAATTTAAGAATTGTGTTGGTTCGACCCATATTAAATAGTTTGAACAAGCAGCAAATGTAATTTTTTAAGTGAGACTCACTGAAAGACATTTAAGCTTGTCTGAGTTGTCATTTCCAAATTTAAAGTGAAGTAAACATCGCCTTGAAGAAAACACACTGTTCCAGGAATTCTAGTTAAACACAGAGAAATAAGTCAATCAGCATAGACGTAAATGTTCAACAAACCCTACACTACACTACACACACACACTCCTGTCCCTTGTGCTTCTGTACATAGTGGCTATTGTTTGGGCCGTCCCGGGGAGAGAACAGGACGGCCAGGCTGGAGCCTGACACCGCACTACACAGGGAAGTCGATGCGCACAGCTAATTGTCTTAAAAATCACAACAATCAGCCATTCACTGTTGCCATTTCACTGCTTTCTCTCATGGATGTTACAGTCATAATTAAACACTAATGTACGGTAGGCTGTGTTGTGTAGTCACAATTACACACAAATTGTGCACACAAACAGTTATGATATAATACTATTTAAACTAAGAAGTTAAATATTATTAAATGAAGTAAGCAAAAATTTTTATTAAAACAGAGGTCGATAACACTTTACAATAATGGTCCATTAGTTAATGTTAGTTCATGTATTTACTAATTTTAACTAATTATGAATAATCTTGTGAAGCATTTATTAAGCATAGTTCAACATTTACTACTGCATTATTAAAATCCAAAGTTATGCTTGTTCACATTAGTTAATGCACCGTGAGTTAACATGAACTAATGTTATTTAACTTAAATAACGTTAACAGAGATAATAAATGAATAAATGTATTACTGATAGTTTGTTCATGTTAGTAATACATTAACTAACATTAATTTATGGACCATTATTTTAAAGTGGTACCCAGAGGTCCACTGTTTTCAACTAATTTAAATAAAAATGTATATTATTTAATATTTTAATAAAATGAACCAAGTAACTTGATCAAAAAATGATTAGAATCATTAATATTGTGAAATATTATTTACATTTCAAACAACTGATTTTGGTGACACAGTGGCTCAGTGGTTAGCACTGTCACCTCACAGCAAGAAGGTCACTGGTTCGATCCCCGGCTGAGATTTTATGTGTGCTTATCAACAAATCCAGAAAAGTTGATGGTATAATGGTTTCCATAAAATGTAATAAATAATCATTGATAATAAGGACATCAATCATAAATAACTGAGCACCAATAATAACTGATCACAGGAGAGCAGCAAATCAACAATTTAAAATGATTGCTGAAGGATCATGTGACACAATGAAGACTGGGGTGATGATGATCAAAATCATCACAAAAGAATGCGTTGCATCACAACTATAAATTTAAATCAAGTATATTAAAACCGAAAAATATACTTGGGGCAGCACAGTGGCTCAGTGGGTAGCACTGTTGCTCACAGCAAAAAGAGTGGAGTTTGCATGTTCTTCCCGTGTTCGCATGGGTTTCCTCCCGGTGCTTCGGTTTCCCCCACAGTCCAAGGACTATATGTGAATTGGATGAACTAAATTGGCCGTAGTGTACGAGTGTGAATGTGAGTGTGTATGGGTGTTTCCTAGTACTAGGTTAACATATGCTGAAATTAGGGATGCTCCAATCGTTTGGCCAGAGATTGGTATCGGCCGATAATCACATTTCATGACTCGATCGGTACTTGCTAATCTGGGGTGCGTTTTCCAAACAATGACGTAACTTGCGGCTGAACTATCTTAGTACGATGCATCGGTTGGGAAAAAAATGATGTAGTGTCGAGTGTTTCCCAAAACCCGTAGTTTTTCTGTTGCAGATCCATCATTTGAACCACGTTAGTTATAACATAAAATGCCCATAATGATGCTTTAAACGGGGTGAAGTGACTACTTCTTTAGAGAAGAACCCCATAATTTCTTTGTGCAAATTATATTGTTTTACACAAACACGCATTTAAAATAAAATAAAATATTAGTTTTGCTAAAAACATGCACTCATTTTCCATATTAATTAAAATAAGTAAATGGCACATATAGAGCCAGTGTTTCCTTTACAAATATTATTGAGAACATTCCATATTCTATTCTAAAACACAAGATCCCTTACAAAAGCTTACACGTATTCTAATATCATATATAAATCATATAAATAAATAAATAATGAGGCTATTTATTAAAAAATAAAATTGAATATTTATTATTTATTAGGAAATGAAAAAAATCCTACTTTAATAATAATATTAATAATGATGACGATTATTATTATTATTATTAAGTAGGATATTGTTTATTTATTTTTTATTTTTGAAAAGTCTACTTTTACAATTTGACACGTGCAAACCACTGCAGAAATGTTCTAACCAACAGGCCCTTGTCATATACAGTACAGATACTTAATAAATAACCTACTATAAATTAAAAGAATTACGTATGCTATGTTTTTTGTTTTCACAAGCTTTGAATACGTAACATAAATTCCGCTTTTAAATAATAGATGACCTATAGCTTTCGTCAAGAGGCTGTGTTCAAAATGACATCAATGTTTTCAAAGTGCACTGCAAAGGGAGCGCAATTGTAAACATGAAGATCGCTAAAACTGAAATGTAAAAAATTTTTGAAAGCAAATTACACCTAAGAGTGATGACTTTAATGCTTTTTTATTTTTAATCATTCCAAGTTTAAATGTTATAATGTTCTAAATGAATAGGGCATAGGGGGGATAAGTGGGAATAAAACACAGCCAGGAACTATGTTTCTAACTACTGTACAGCTCCAGACGTGTAGTTGCAAGTGCACAAATTTGCAACGCAGTTTGTGAATGCTCGTTGGAACGATGGATTTGGGAAACGGCAAATCAACAAACTATGTTTGTAACCACGGAATTTGCGACCTTAGTTGGCTAACGATGGTTTTGGGAAACGCACCCCAGGCCGATCTCATGAACCAATCACAAGTGTTTGTTTACGAGTTTACAAACAGAGGACATATAAGAACTGAAATCTTTTTACATATCAGAACTGAAAGTTCTGTGTTTTCAACAATATTTTTAGTTCATTAAAACCTGGCTGGAAATATTAGGGAAAAGAAAGATTAATAAACGTGCTATTTAACTTCTTATGCATCAAATATGCGCTCCAAACTTTATTGAGACGTTGAATTCTTCCTCCATCATTTGCAGTGTTTCCAAATTGCTTTGTTAGTGATTTCTCTTACCATTTTTTTGTATCAGTTTTATATATTATTCTCTGTAAAGCTGCTTCTGACCATGACATGTTAACACTAAATGATTATAAGAGACATGTTTAAGGAGTTATAAGCAACATCTTTTTTTATTCTCCTAAAAATGGAGAGATTTCCACTTAAGTATCATACTTAGATGGAAAATGTGCTTTATGCATTACGCGAAGTGGCTTCCGGGTCTAAGTGCTATATCAAACTGTATGGGGAAACTCATCAAATGGTAATAAATTAATAAACGTTTACAAAGCGATGTAATGCTTTCGAAAATCACGATCGCAATATATATATCTATGCCTAATATCTGATGGCCAGAAAGTGATTAATATTTTTATAAATTGTTAAAATTTTGGTATTTGTGAAGCAGCAAGCCCAGAGACTGATGTGTACACCATGATTTTATACAAATTTATAAAATTCACTTTAATGTGTGATAGGACTAAAAAGTGGTCATAAACAAATATTTTCTCAATTCAAATGAGTAGCAGCTTGGACCCGGAAACAGTATTTCATACATCACGACTTAATAAGCGGATTGGTACTCGGTATCGACTGCAAAAATCCTGATCGGAGCATCCCTAGTTGGTGGTTCATTCCGCTGTGACAACCTCTGATAATTCATTTTTCTTCTGCTTAGTCTTGGATTTATCAGCTTAGTCCCTTTATTAATCTGGGGTGGCCACCGCAGAATGAACTGCCAACTTATCCAGCACATGTTTTATGCAGTGGATGCCCTTCCAGCTGCAACTCATCACTGGTAAACATCCATACACACTCATTCACACACATACACTACAGACAATTTTAGCTTACCCAATTCACCTACAGCGCATGTCTTTGGACTTGGATTGGAAACCGGAGCACCCGGAGGAAACCCACACCAACACAGGGAGAACATGCAGACTCCACACAGAAATGCCAACTGACCCAGCCGAGGCTCGAACCAGCAACCTTCTTGCTGTGAGGCGACAGCGCTACCCACTGCACCACTGCGTTGCCCAGGAAAATTAATTAATGAATGAAAAAAATACACTTTCTTAATAAAAATTTCACAGAGTTGTTATATTCTAGTTGGTTAATCTAAAAATCTGTGTTTAACAATGATCCAAATTGATTGACTAGTCGTTTATTTATGTGTAAATAAATAATAAATAAATATCATCATTTTAGTCAACATTTGGAGTGGATCAAAATATTGTCCTAACACAAGAATCATCAGTCTGACATGTTGTGTGTAGATTAGTGTTTTTTCTTTCTCTGAAACAGAACAAAATTGAGCCAGACAACAGATGTCACAAAGCCCAATTTAGGCCTAATTCAAGGTTGACCAAATGTGTAGTTACTACACTTTGCCTTTAGGCCGCAGTATATAAATCAAATTTTATATATAATTTTTATTTTATTATTTATGCATTTTAGTAATATTCAATATGTTTACATTTATTTATTTAAACATAACATAATTTATTTAATTAATTGTAATAATTAGCTAAACCTATAAACACATACAGTATCATTTAAATAGAAATCACAAACATACACAGCAATAATAGTCAGCCCTAAAATTCAACACCAAACACAACTGGAATGCTGTTTTGACCAATCCGCGTCCAGCAGAACAATTATCCACTTATTTTAATATTTATAAGTAATCCACCACACAGATCGCACTGACCCTGCCTCTGTTACACCCACATGAGTCAGGCTTTTCCCCATTACTGCTGCATCTATGATCACACTATACCAGCAACACACACTCACACAAACACACTGCTTCAGGCCATGAGGTCAGTGTTGCCCTTCTGTAGATATGGGGTGAGGGCGCTCAGCACTGGACCAAAAGAAAAGGAACCATTGTCCTCCCATTGTCTTTGCAAAGACAGACAGTATAGATGGTTTGTGGCACAACGCAAAGGTGGAAGTGAATGGGACACGAGGAGACATGGAACAGGGTGACTCTGACGCCAATTAATGACTCCTGTCTGAAAGAAAGGCCTAAAACAAGCCACACGGGTGGAAGATGACGATGCATACTCTTGGTGATTGAATATATTCACTGAAATCAATCGAGAAAAAGCACAGAAGGAAGTATTGACTGCCAAGTCGTAATCCAAACCTTATCCAAGCTTGTTTGAGTGACTTTATAAAGATAAACAGAGCACACAACCAAGATTGGGGTAAAATGAACGGGAATAGATGGATTTTATAACATTATTCCATTTCATTTTTCATTATGTGCATTATGGATAAACATATAGTGACCCCAAAGCATATTTGTGCAGCGAAAACATGCTAATTCATTTAACTGCTTGGGATAAAAATTGAAATCTGCCATGGAAAGAGTCGATTTTAGTCAAAGGGTCTAATTTTAAGGGCAAGTATGAAGTTAGTTCTGATGTTTAACGACCAAGAAGTGTCACAATACTTCATTTGAAACAGTAAGGCCTTTAATTTTATCATTTAAAACCCTAACATGCTTGTTTATCTTGATTGTTTTTTTAATAAGATAATGACATGTGCCATTTTGGTGTCTGCATTTACTAAAGTAATTTTACGTGCCTACTTAAATGCTTCAAATCCCTTTCGTGAAAATTAAATGTAGTAATATGGCAGAAATAATGTTCCATGATCATAAAATAATTATTCTTATAAATATGCCTTACAAGATTTTTAGGTACATAAACTAATGTTACACTGCATGACATTTTAGTTACACCGGACACATTGTTATATTTGAGGAGGGAACAAATGTATTTAATAATATACTACAATAACATTTTAAGTGGGTGATTGTGTTGGACAAATATACTGTATTATGAGCCACAGATTTCTAAATAATAAAGCATGAGATGCAGTTTCATAATTTGAATCAAAGTTCACAAACACACACACACACACACACACTAACTGGAAAGTGCAAGAAGCAGTTGGCACTGAGAATAAGAGGTCATGCAGTTAATACTGTGCACTTGGACAGCACATTTGCAAAAACTATTGGACATTCATCCACAGTGGGGTTTGATTCACTGGCACAAAGCCGAGAGAGGAATTGGCCAACATTATGATCCTACTCAAGAGATAAAATCATTTTGACTTGACTTGCATGAGCAAAAACATTAGATCTGAATGTATTTCAGAAGATCGGATACAAGATTAAGCATGTCATTTTTGTTTTGGTTAAAGAAAATGTCATTTGCTTCTTGTTTGTCCATTTAATGCTCTGATATATTGTAATGCAACAATAACCAACTTGAGCAGCTCTTGCATGAATAAATACTTTAACCAAAAGAAAATGTAATAAAATTTTTACAATAATGAACTACTTCCACAAAGCCCTGTATTATGTAAATACAGTCATTTATATTGAAAAATAAATAGTAAATGCAGACCTTTTCTCTTTAATTAAATTGTGACAGGTCAAATAATCATTATGACATCCCCTGATCTAAAGTACTGCGTTAGTTGGCATATCAAGTTTGGTTGATGGCTTAAAAAAATATCAGACTTACCTTACCAGACGGTCTTCACCGTAAACAGGCAGACAGAAGGCTGAACTCAAGAGCGATGCCAGTCTCTTTTCCTATTGCATCTCAATCCCTCCCACCCTGCATCTCCATCTCTCTCTCTCTCTCTCTTTCTCTCTCTGCCGCCCCTCACTATCTGGTGGCATGTGCCACTGACACATGATTGTTTTTGTGGTTTTACATTAGCACCCTGATTAGTAATGCTTTGCTTCTACAAAAGAGAAAAACATCACTGCTGCAAACTGAATCACCGCAATTGTGATAAAGGCCTGTTCACGCCAAGGATGATAACAATACAGAATCGGTTCTACAAAAACAAAAACATTTAAAATTCAGAAGAAGAGTGGAGCAATCACCTCAAATACAATGATAATGGAGAATGATCTGTGCCAAAAGCCCTTTAACAAAATTTGATTAAGCAAATTTGCACAGTCTGACACATGAAACTGGAGTATTTGAGACGTACATGTGATGGTACATTGGCATACACAATATATGTCATTGGCATATATACAAACATTATGCATCATGCTTGTTCATGACATGAAGGATAATCCTGTCTGAAATCAAAGTTTTCAAAAGCAGTACGTGAGTCCTGTCACTACTACCAGGTTCTTCCACATTATTTTCTATTTGAATAACGTGCATATTTAACATGTCTGCGATATTGCTGAGGAAATATTCATCTCAAGTGTTTGGGGTTACTCATGGTGAGTTAAAAATTAATTTTAATAAGTTTCCTTTAAATATTTAATGGTTGAAAAGTGAGGAGAATAATACGGTGGCCAAAAGAGCTCAAAACAGAATTTGTTAAATTATGTTATTGATTACTCACCCTCATGTCATTCCAAATCTCAGAGACCTTTGTTCGTCTCTGGAATACTAAGAAATTTTAGGTGAAATCTGACAGCTCCCTAATCCTCCATAGAGAGCAAGCTTCCAGAAAGGTACCAGAACACATCCTCAAAACAGAAAGCAAGACTTCAGTGGTTCAATCTAAATGTTATTAAGCTACTACAGTACCTGACAAAAGTCTAAAATTTGAGTTTTAGGAACAACAAATAATAACTTGACTTCTAGTTGATCAGTTGGTATCAGATGTGGCTTATATGAAAGGCAAAGGCCTCTAGATTACACTTATTTTATCAAAATAAAATATGATCATGCCTTGATTTTTAATTAATTAATTAGGACAGTAAGGTCTGACTTTGCTTAGACAAAAGTCTAGTCACTTAACATAAATAATGCACAGTATAGAATATAAAGTCATGGTGCAGTGGACAAAAAATTAATATTGTGTCTGACTCCCATGAGCTTGGAGGACTGCATCCATACATCTCTGCAATGACTCAAATAACTTATTAATAAAGTCATCTGGAATGGCAAAGAAAGCATTCTTGCAGGACTCACAGAGTTCATCAAGATTCTTTGGATTCATCTTCAATGTCTCCTCCATCTTACCACAGACATGCTCAATAATGTTCATGTCTGGTGACTGGGCTGGCCAATCCTGAAGCACTTTGACCTTCTTTGCTTTCAGGAACTTTGATGTGGAGGCTGAAGTATGAGAAGGAGCGCTATCCTGCTGAAGAATTTGCCCTCTCCTGTGGTTTGTAATGTAATGGGCAGCACAAATGTCTTGATACCTCAGGCTGTTGATGTTGCCATCCTTTCTGCAGATCTCTCGCATGCCCCCATACTGAATGTAACCCCAAACCATGATTTTTCCTTTACCAAACTTGACTGATTTCTATGAGAATCTTGGGTCGATGCAGGTTTCAATAGGTCTTCTGCAGTATTTGTGATGATTGGGATGCAGTTCAACAGATGATTCATCTAAAAATTCTACCTTCTGCCACTTTTCGAAACGATCAACTAGAAGTCAAGTTATTATTTGTTGCTCTTACAACTGGGATCGATGACAAGACTTTTGTCAGGTAGTGTAGTATACTTTTGTGTGCACATAAAACAAAAATAACGACTTTACTTACCAGTTTCTTCCCCTCAGTGTCAGTATATTATACGCATTCATGAGCACTTTGCAGTGACCCCCCTGGATGGTCCATGCAACATCCTTTGTCTGAAAAAAAAGCACAGGCGCATTCAAAGTAATACGTCAGAGGCATGACCAAGCATGCATGCACCAAGCACAATGTGAACACATGCACTATATTGACACTGAGGAGAAGAAACTGTTGAATAAAAAATTTTTTTTTTCTTAATCTGCGCACAAAAGTATTCTTGTAGCTGGAAAATCAAATCAAATCACTTTTATTGTCACATCATCAGCAGCACGTGTGTTATGATGAGTGAAAAGCTTAGGTGCTGGCTCCAGACAGTGCAAATACAACAACAGTGCAAAATACAGACACTGCAAAATACAACAACATACTCACAAAAAAACAAGACAATGTTAAATGCGTGACCGGATGCTGCGGAACCGTCTGCCTGAGGGTAGCAGAGAGAAAAGTCTATGGCTTGGGTGGCTGGAGTCGCTGATGATTCTCTTGGAGAATAATCTGAAATATTCTGAAAATATTATGATTGAAAAACTGAAGACACACGGACCAAGAACCTTGCTTTCTATGGAGGATAAGGGAGCTCTCAGATCTCACCTAATTCATTCATTCATTTCTTTTCAGCTTAGTCCCTTTATTAATCTGGGGTCACCACAGCAGAATGAACTGCCGACTTATCCAGCATATGTTTTACGCAGCGGATCCAGCTGCAACCCATCACTGGGAAACACCGATACATTCTCATTCACACACATACACTATGGACAAATTAGCTTACACTATTCACCTATAGCGCATGTCTTTGGACTTGTGGGGGAAACCGGAGCACCAGAAGGAAACCCACACGAATGTGGGGAGAACATGCAAACTCCACACAGAAATGCCAACTGGCCCAGCCCAGGCTCGAACCAGCGACCTTCTTGCTGTAAGGTGAGATCTCGACAAAAATATCTTAATTTGTGTTCCAAATACAAACAAGAGTCTCAGAGGTTTGGAATGACAAAAGTTTAATTTTCTCACAACACTTGTGTAACGCTACAGTCCACGGTCTTTGGCCTCCTCGTAAAAAAATACCAAAAAATTGCCACTTTGATTCCAGTTCGGAGCGAGGGGGTGGTGTAGGACCGACGGGTTACACATGCAATTACAGAAACAAAAAAACTCACCTCTCAGGTCTGTTATCAAATTGATGAAGATATTTTCTCAATTTGTTAGTGTTTTTCTATTTGCAGCACATTTGAGCTCTCTTGGCCACCGTAGAATAATGCCATCTCATTGCATTCTGTTTTTCACTTCAAAGTTCATGTACAGTTTAGTAGAAGTTACTCCCATAATTGGTGCACAGCTTCAGGGCATAGGAAAATGGTAGAAAGAACATACTTTTTTAATTAGTTGTGAAGTAGGTTCAGGTTCAAATGTATACCATAGTATGCAATTTTGGATGCACCAGTGGGCCTAGATGCCATATTCAACCATACCAGATATGTTGACAGAGCCATAAACATCTATTATAATGTCTATGGATGCATCTGCTATCATGAAACAGTTTCCTCTCTTACAATGGGGTATTTGCATACTTACTTACTTACTCCCATATTTAGCCACACGATGTTGGTGTTTTCGTAACATCCAATTTTTATGAGGTGGGTTAGTCCAACGCTCAACCCCCAACCTGGAGGGCCAGGACATACACACATACAATACGGATGCAATTTAGCTTACCCAATTCACCCATAGTGCATGTCTTTGGACTTGTGGGGGAAACCGGAGCACCCAGAGTACACCCACACAAACAGAGAGAACATGCAAACTCCACACAGAAATGCCAACTGGCCCAGCCCAGGCTCAAACCAGCGACCTTCTTGCTGTGAGGCGACAGCGATATCCAGGGTACGCCTGGGGTATATGCATACAGACTTTTAATTTTCAGACAGCCAGCCCAACGGCTTCCGGTGAACTATCCATTACAAAATAGCCACATTTAAATCTGTTTTCTTTAAAAATAAGTAATCTTTACTGCCTGATAGATATACAATATAAAGTGGGTCTCAGACAGGACAAGAAGCACTGCGATAAATAAATTTTTCCCTGCTATCTCTTTAAAATATGTACATTTATTTTACCCCAGTATTTTCAATGGAGTTTCTGCGCTAGCAAGCTACCACTGACGGTGCTAGAGTTTACACGGTCTATCATTTCATTTTATGCTTAAACAACTAATTGAATGCTTAAGTTTATTTACCTGATTGTAGTTTAATTACATTACGATGACGATTCTGTACAAGAACCTTAAATTATTTTAAAACAGTCACATTAACCTTTCATTGGACGTTTACCGTTGGCTGAAAACACTAGCTGTGCATATAGCCCATTTTCAAAGATTTCACAGGTGATAATGTGTTGATAAGTGCTTTATATAAACAAAACAAAATCATCTGCTAAAGTCAGCTGATATTAGCTTTTATAAATTATTGATTACTTAAAAACGCACCTGAAGTTGTTCCGTTGTTATATAAGGCAAAACTGTTTGCGCTTCAAATGCTTATCAGTACAGGTTTGTACAGAAGATATTTAAACGAACTCAACTAACGGATGAAAACATTGACAGCCAATCACAATCTACCATTATATACAGCGCGCGAACAACGGCATACTAAAGCTGCAGGCCGCGCTTTTAGGCAGAAAGCATATCATGCGTGAGCTACCACCATGATGTATTTCAATGAACTTCGATATTTAGCAGGTTTTGCAAAACGAAGCAATTTAGCTCCATACATATTCACTATCAGCTATACTCAAATATGCAATTAACTGTTAGATATTGTTTTTTTTTTTCATAAAACCAACATCAATTTATATGCCTATATATGTATGACGATCCCATGTTGTCCGTTTCCTGGTAGAGTTTCTTAAAGGGATATCTTCCAGAAATTAACAATGGGGTATATGCACAGCCAGCCAGCCTCAGCACTTCCGGTGAACTGACTTTCCATTATAAAATTGCCACGTTTAATGTCTGCTTTCTTTAAAGATCAGTGATCTTCACTGCCTGATTGCTATACAATACAAAGTGGGTCTCAGACCGAAGAAGAAGCACTGCGTTAAATTCAATTTCCACCCGCCATGCCTTTAAAATGACTTTATTTTACCCCAGTACTTTCAATTGAGTTTCTGCGCTTACCTGCTAATCCTGACAGCGCCAGCAGTTACAAGGTCTTTCATCTCGTTTTACGCTTGAACAACTAAATGAATGCTTAAGTCTCATTTATTCATTTTCTTTTCGGCTTAGTCCCGTTATTCATCAGGGGTTGCTACAGCAGAATGAACCACCAACTTTTCCAGCATATGTCTTACGCAGCGGATGCCCTTCCAGCCGCAAACAAACACTAGGAAACACCCATACATTCTTGCATTTACACACATACGGCCAATTTAGCTTATTCAGTTCACCTGTACCACGTCTTTGGATTGTGGGGAAAACCGGACCACACGGAGGAAACCCACGCGAACACAGGGAGAACATGCAAACTCCACACAGAAATGCCAACTGAGCCAGCCGGGGCTCGAACCAGCGACCTTCTTGCTGTGAGGCGATCGTGCTACCCACTGCCCCACCGTGATGCTATGCTTAAGTCTATTTAACTGATTGTATTTTAATTACAACATCGATGCTGTAAAAGAAACTATATGAAATCAAAAATAGTCACATAAAGCTTTAACTGGAAGTTAAGCATTGGCTGAAAAACACTAGCTGTGCATATAACCCATTGCAATTATTTTGTTAAACAAAAAAGAAAGATACTTTGAAGAATGTTGGAAGCTAGTAGCCATTGACTTTAATCACAGGAGGAAAAAAAAAGGTCAATGGCTACTGGTTTCCAGCTTTCTACAAAATATATACTGTGTTCAACAGAAGAACTCAAATAAGCGGATAAGTGGATCTCACCTATCCTCCTGTCTATCTTAAGGAATGGCTGCTTTTACGACAGCAGATGGATGAGAGTGTCGATGGCCACCTTTCTGCTGTGATCTTGGCAGGCCACCAATAGTGGATCCACAAACTACGACTCACTCTGAGACATAGGCAGTTGTTGGTCCTTCATCTCCATCTGGGTTAGAAAAGATGCTTTTTTTCTGTTAAGCCCACAAGATAACAGCCTAGATGTACTAACGCCTACATGTGAGCACTCTTTTATGTACATTTTAGGAGAATAGGCTGGTTTATAGAGCTGTACACGATCCATACTAAAAAAAAACCTGGAACTTCAACTTCACCAAACAATTTAGAACTGTAAATAGGTGTTCATTTAGCAGACATGCAAATAACATACCTTGGTTTAATGATATCAATATACACATACACATCAATGTCAAATGCATAAGAACTCAGCACATTTCCCTGCTATTAAAAGTGTACATACATGGATAGTGAACTGCCATCTAGTGGTCATAATTAGGAAACATCAATATATTAAGTTAGGCTGTGCAAATGTCACATCAAATCCGGGACAGAACACCACATCTCTTAACACAATAGAAAATGCTTTATTGAGGATGTAATTACATGACTGTACAAAAAACAAACAAACAACTGTGATACCAAATTTAAGACTGATATTAAACGTAAGCAATATGTATAAAAACAAACAAAATAAGCACACTGAGGACTTTTTTTTTTTTTAACAAAGGATTTTGCATCTGAAAATATTCATAAAAAAAAAAAAAAAAAAAAAAAGTAAAACTACCTTATATAAATCACTCTCTTGTGAAAACTGCATGACATCTCAAGACTACAATTTTAAGCATTCAGTCCATACTCGAGTTTCTTTATAGTACATTATTTAAATCAACACCTGGAATTATTTTCTCCATGACACAAATGATCACCAATTAAAAGTTACATTATTATTCAGACTGCTGTGTGTCAGAAGTCATAAGCAAGTACTTACTGCTAAAAATGTTTCTGGCAGGAACCATACCGTAAAAAAGTACATCAGTTTCAAGTTCATAAATGAGCCTGCATATCAGCGAAATAATCAAAAATATCTGTAGCTATAAAACTATTATTAAAAATGTCGTAAAAACACTACAAATTCACGTTTCAATATACACAAAAACATTTGTCTGCAATTAACCTGAACACAAAACCACACATAAGTGAGGTGAAAGTGCAGATGAAACACGCACATCTTTTCCAGCAGAGGTTTCACTGCAGCGTCACACCACCAGACTCTCCCTGCTCACAGCTCCATTCTGGAGAAAGAAAACACAAAAGAACGCATCACTATTTGTGCCAAAACTATTACAGTACTGAATATTACAGCAATATTTGATTAAATCTTAAAACCATATACAGTTAAAGTCAGAATTATTAAACCTCCTTTGAATTTTTTATTATATATTTCCAAAATGATGAAATGTGAAAGTTTTATTTGTGTTATTTCGGCTAGAATAAAAGTAGTTTTTAATTTTTTTAGAGTCAAAATTATTAGCCCGGCGACGCAGTGGGTAGTGCTGTTGCCTCACAGCAAGAAGGTCGCTGGTGGAGCCTCGGCTGGGTCGGTTGGCATTTCTGTGTGGAGTTTACATGTTCTCCCTGCGTTCACGTGGGTTTCCTTCGGGTGCTCCGGTTTCCCCCACAAGACATGTGGTACAGGTGAATTGGGTCCGTAGTGTATGAGTGTGAGTGAGTGTGTGTGGATGTTTCCCAGAGATGGTTTGCGGCTGGAAGGGCATCTACTGCGTAAAACATGTGCTGGATAAGTTGGCGGTTCATTCCGCTGTGCCGACCCCGGATTAATAAAGGAACTAAGCCGAAAAGAAAATGAATGAATGAATTATTAGCCCCTTTAAGCTATATATTTTTTCAATAGTCTAGAACAAACCATCGTTATACAATAACTTGCCTAATTACCCTAACCTGCCTAGTTAACCTAATTAACTTAGTTAAGCCATTAAATGTCACTTTAAGCTGTATAGAAGTGTCTTGAAAAATATCCAGTAAAATATTATTTATTGTCATCATGGCGAAGATAAAATAAATCAGTTATTAGAAATGAGTTATTAAAACTATTGTTTAGAAAGGTGTTGAAAAAATCTGCTCTCTGTTAAACAGAAATTGGGGAAAAAATAAACAGGGGGGCTAATAATTCTGACTTCAACTGTACATGTATCCTCTCCTTTTGAGCGTCGTGTAACAATAGCTGAGATTCCATCCTAAAGTGAATTGAATCTTTTCATTTACACATTCGAAAAAAAACATGCAAATGATATTTCCAAAGTAAAATGGGGGGAGTTCATGGCCTTTTAAGACGTTTAAAGACCCTTTTAAGACCATTATAAATGAAATTTCAGACTTATACATGGCTAATCCGTCAGACTTTATACTTGTCCTATAAAAAAATTTAAATTACTTGAATAATACCTAAATAATGTGTCAAAACATGCAAACCATACATACACTTTTAATTTTTATCTCAACTTTTCTTTGATTAGTTTTAATTTTAGTTTGCGTTGCATGCACCCTTAATCTAGCTCTATTGATTCTGGCTCACCTTTTTTAAGTTGCTCTTTTTGGATGATGGCAAACTGTCAGTGTCCTCAGTGTAAGGAGGGGGAGGAGGTGGGAAGTTGCTATGGTTTCCACGACGATCAGGGTTTCCGGAGGCCGGTACGAGTGGTAAAGGTGGCGGTCCACTGTGATGCCCTCTGTAGCGGTCGGATCGGTCGCTCTCGCTGTCGAGGCGCTCACGGCTGCGGCCTCTTTGCTGCTCGCCCAGCTTCTTCTTTTCCATAGCCTCCCTCAGAAAGCTGTCGTCATATGCGTCCCTGCCTCCACGGCCAGGATCACGTACCAGATCCATCAGGTCATCACGGCTGCGGGTGCGGCGGCCCTGGAAACCAGCTCCACGGAAGGAGTCTCCACGTCGAGGACGATTGTCAGGGGAATAATCACGGCGGCGGCGGTCATCGACTGGGTCATATCCTCGTCCGCTGCTGCTCCACTCATCATCGGAACTGACGAAACAAAAGTCATGTTATAAAGTGCCTCTATTATGCCTCAATAATCAAAAGGTTGCCGGTTTGATTCCCATGTACTAGCAGAAATAGAAAGTAGAGGTAGTGAATGAACAGTGCTCCCTCCCACCTTCAATTCCCGATTGAACCCACTAATTACTACGGGCGCGTTTGTGTTTATGGCTCACTTATAGACCATTTTCTTCATTGCTGCATGGAGGGTGCCATAGTGACAAGCAGGTCCGGTAGGATGCTTAGAACATCCATTGAGAATTGTCATCAGCAAGAGCTGCAAAAATTTCCAAAAATTACCAATAAAAGTACATCACTGATAATATGCTGGTGATTGGCATGTTGATTGTAATTGGGAGCAGTTTATGTTTCATTTAGTTAGTTTGTATTGTGTAGTAATATGTATTTTTCTGTCATTTCAAAATGCCACTCTTTCAATCAATGTGTTATGCCGAGTTCAGACTGCATGATTTTCAAAGTAGTCGTGTCACGGATGTTTTCACATTGCATGACTATCTGGGTTAGCTTTCTGTCGGTGCCATGTTTACACTGTAGGATGGATCGGCGACAGGAGAGTTCACACTGCGGCTGTAGGTGATCGTGGATGTTATTTTCAATCAGAACTCATTTCACACGGCATGATTTGAATCGCCAACAGCTCCAGATATTTAGCATGCCAAATACCTCACAGGTGTCGGCAACTCATCGGCAATTCTCTCATATCGCGTCCTTGATAGTTCATACTGTGTGATTGTCACTCGTGAACGAGCACTGATTTGCCTGTGATTTCAGGCATTTGTCGGCGATTTCTCAAAACCTATCGGCGAGTCAAAATCAGGGCTAAAATCATGCGGTCTGAACTCGGCATTAGTGGGACAGTAAGTGTGTGTGTGTGTCAAATATTTTGGTGAATTACATTTGTTTGGGTTGATTATATATTTGAAAAAAGAGAAAATGTTCACTTTAGCGATGCTCCATTTAAATAGCACAAGATGCCGTTTGACGATGAGGGTAAAATGACTCGCAGCAGTTGTTTTTCATTCCCATTAGATTGCATTTTTTAAATAATCAGTCTAGGAGGTGCCGCTGGTTGACAGCAGTATTAGTTCAAAGACGTTAAAAGCAAGTAAAATATATTAAAACTATTGTTTCAAAGCTGTTCAAATGTGTCCAAGCTGCCGACTGGAAGTTCGGAGCATCCTCCTTACAGTACGTATACACACGAAGCATAATGGGTAATTCTGCGCTCTATAAAAAAAGGTCTATAATATGTGTCTACATTTGGATGGGTGAAATGCAGAGGACCAATTTAAAGTATGTGTAACCATTACTCGACTACACTCATTACTCATAAGTGGAATACTTTAAACAAAGTGAAATTTTCCCCCAACATTCCAAACGTTTTTGTTTCACATGTGATTTTTAACATGTAATTCCATATATGTAGATCTCATATGGTTTTTTTGTAAGTGAAGGCTCCATACTGTAAATAAATGGTTGCATAAAAGGGATCAATCACGTAAAAATGAAATTTACTCACGCTCAAGTGGTTATATACTTTTATGAGTTTCTTTGTTCTGTTAAACATTAAAGAAGATATTTAAAAGAAAGCTAAAAACATGTAAACATTGACATTCATAGCAGGAAAAACAATTACTATGGCAGTCATTGATTACAGGTTTTCAACTTTCTTTAGTATATCTTCTTTTGTGTTCAACAGGAGGAAGAAAGTCAAGCAGTTTGAAACAAGTAAAGAATGAGTAAACGATGACAGAACTTTCAGGAAAAGGCAAAAAACAAATATAAGAAGTTGCACTGGTGCGACTACCAATTTGCCAAACTAGGCTAGGCTACTTTTTACTATGGGATGGTTGTTGTACTTGCAGTTATTATGACCCAAGATAAAGCAGTTTCTACAGATGACACCATTTTTCTTAATGAAAATACATTTACATCTGGATCCTAATTTCTAAATTTCTTATTTCTAAAAACCAAAACTTGTAATAAAACATCTGCAGTGCTATGAATCCAGATGTTGGTGCCACCATCTATAAAACCCGACATGTCAGGAAGACAGAGTTTTCTAAAATCCAAAAGCAAATGCACTTTGTATATGTCTCTATCTTTTTAATTGATACGAAAGCCGTTGGAACTAAAATTCAGATAAGTGCTTGGTTTCAGATATACATACAGGTGGCTGACCAATCACAACTGACATAGCAGAGTTGGTTCTTTTAAGGAATTTAGAGAAAGCAGGTCCTTAAATGAACAATTTCAGACACTGTTGAGTAAAGAGAGGGTTTCTGCAGGTTTCTTCAAGTCAAATCTAAGACTTTTAAAGACCAATATGAAGTACATTTTAGACTTATACAGGATTTTTTCTAATGGTCTGGTTACTTCTGTTAATAGTTTTTGTAGAATTTGAATTTATTTATTTAACAGGGACAATGCTCATTAATCAACAGTAGAACTGTAAACAAGCCAGAGTTAGCCACAAGAGCTAATTGTCATCTGTTGCCCCTGCCAGATTTTAAAACGCAACCTAAAATCAAAAAGCACATCATCACACATACAATAACAGTAAAGTTACATATGACAAAACAATAAAACGTATAATAAGAATTTCTTAAAATATTAGACAAAAGAATTACACATGATTACAAACTTGTTTTGCTTTTAGCCATTTCTTTAACTTGTATTTCAAGAGTTCACACTTAGCTGATGATTGATTATAAAGCAAGTTTGGCATGCTGTCCCGGGAGAGAGCCCTGAGCCCAAAAGGTCCTTGAGCCCTGGGCTCCCTCCCGTTTGCAGGGCGAGAGGGGAGATTTGAGCTCAGGTAGATCTCGAGAACTCCCCTGTCGTATTGATTGATAGGGCAGATAGTAGTTCTCTTTAACGAGATAGATACTAGGTAGAGAGCAAGTCTATAGTGTTGATTTAGACAATGACTTAGGTTGCATGTTTTTAATCGGTGGGAGGAAACCGGAGAACCCGGGGGAAACCCACGTGAGCACGGGGAGAACGTGCAAACTCCGCACAGAAATGCCCGCTGGTTTGGTAAAGCCTAGAACCATTGACATTCTTGCTGTGAGGCCACAGCGCTAAGCACTGTGCCACCGTGTCACCCATCTAGGAAGGAGGAGGAGTAGGGGTGGAAGGAGGGGGGATTCTTCAAATCGAAGATGACTGTAGTAAGGAAACCTGGCTCTTTATAGTGGGTTAGGGATCGTCTGATTGGATGGTCATGTGTGGTTAATGCGTAACCAGCCGTCTTCAATCATAATCACGTCATCCTCTCGAAATATAAATAAACTTCACTTAAATGTTGAATAATTTGTAACACCTCTTAAATCCATAGGAAGTGTGTTACAGAAATGACTGAGAAGACTGATTAAAGTTGTACGCCTAAACTGCACAGCACAGTCTCCTCTGGTAACAGATCGTGTTGCTTGACCATTATTATTCTTGTGTGTCACAAACTCACATAATGGAGGTGGAGCATATCCATTTAAAAATTTAAAAATCATACAAGCATCAGCCAAATATTGCATATTATCAAAGCTCAATAAATAATGTTTTTGTATAATATTACAATGACGATACCTAATAGACTTCTGATCAAATACTTTAAGTGCTTGTTTTAATGGAAGATCATGTAAAGGGATGTGTTGCTTTAGTTTTTTTTCCCTGATTAGGGAATTTAATTTGGAGAGTTTGCTGTGAAAATGTCTAACAGCTGTTGTGAGTTGTATCTCTTTGCAATAAAGAACTTAAATATTTAAAAAAGTTCTGAGAGGGATTATTGGTGTCTGAGTGTCAGCCTGATTGGGTAGCTTTACTTGGACATAGAAAAATTAAGACCTGTTTAAATTGATTTAAGACCTACAACACAATATTTCAGTAAATGTAAGACTTTAAGGCCTAAAATTTAGTTTTTTAATTTAAGACATTTTAAGACACCCTGACACAAACACCCTGAAAGAGCTGATGCTGCGGTGTATATTACGAGTTGGATTCATGCAAACCTATTCAAGAAAACTTTTAATGATACATTATTAAGTGCCCACTGTCATATTAATGCATATATTTAGCATGAATCCTTCACTCACCCTTGTCTACCACCCCTGGGTCCACCGTCTCGGCGCGCAGGCGGATAGTCATCTCGATCTCTGTAACCGCGGCTGATATCGTCTAAGTTCTCCATGGACCGAGCGCGTCCTCGACTGTCAGCTCCCCGTCTGGGCTCGTCCCTTCGCATGTGCTGAGAGACACTGCTGATGGTGCTCATGTTTTCATCCACATCATCGTACACTGTTGTAAGCTGAGGAGGTCTGGCTCGACCACGATTTCTAGAGTCTAGACCATCATGAAGTGAGCTCACCTCACTCATACCATCCACTGGAAGATATATAAAAACACACATAATAAGACTAAACAATAAAATAACTCTAAATCTTCCTCCAACATTAAAAACCAAAAGTCAACAGAAAATCTACAGGAAACACCGTTGAGGCTAACCTTGTTCCCTTTAGATTGCCTGTGGACTTTCACACACCCAAGGAGAACACGCTTGTGAATCTCTAACCTTGTCACTCACTACGTTTACATGGGCACCAATACTCCGATTTTAATACGATTGAGACAATACTCTGATTAAGAGTGGTTTTTGATGACCTTAATTTGACTAAAGTCATAATCAAACTAAACAGAAATCAAATTTGCAGTGTGAACAGATCATAGTCCTAAACTGACCCGCAGGTGCAAAAGTACCACGGACAGCAGTGTCAGAATATGCTTAATATGATTATTGCGTTTTTCACAGACAGCCGTGGTGTATTTCATGTACTTCAAAGGGTTGTTCTACTACTACTAATGTGTATTTTGCCATTTGAAACCTAAAATAAGTCTCTTAGGATTGAAAACACTTAATTTGTGATTTATGACAACCGCAGTGCGCGTCTTTCTGACCACCGGTGTAGTGAACTCAAGGGTTAATGAGCAGCCCAGATTGAACTGTGAAGGCGAAGTTGCTTTATCTCTGTTTGCGGAGTTATTTCATTTTACTTCGTTATAAACAACAGGCATGTGCAGAAGGGGGGTTTGGGTGCTTGAGCACCTGCCCTTTTTTTCTCTCTGAGAGAAAGTTCCCCCTTAAATTTAAAGTGCTCCCTGCTTTATGCATGGATCCCCTATCCGGAACACCCCCGACGCTCTTCAGCTTCGCAATCAACCCGTGCCCCAATC
>LR812533.1:40425350-40702850 GCA_903798195.1 Danio kyathit
TTATATTTACATTCGCCTTCCGCCACAGTTGACTTTTCTATGTATTTTTAATCGACCTCACATTCACACAGTTGACTTTTCTATGTATTTTTATACAGAGTCACAACCTCAGTGAAGTAAACTATCCACACATGTCACAACCTCGGCGACTAAACTGTCCCTATTTTTAGATTATTTACAATCTGACCCTATAGCTGTCTTTAACGCTTGGACCTCCTAAAACGTAGGGGCTTGCACCCAGACTGTTCGGGACCACCCGTCGGTTCGTCCCCGGATTCCCACCCTTATAGTCCAAATTCAGGTAACCGTCGTTACCTTTTTTCCCAGGTAAAATAACAGTATTCGCAGAGACAGCAGTCACCTGAATAGTACACCCAAGAATGGTATTCTATTCAATTCAGTGTAGGAGCACAGCCCTTATCTGATCTTTCCTTCCACCAAATAAGTAAAAACAGTGTGTGTAAACTTATGTTCTGATCTACTTAGTGAATGCCATATGACGAAACTGTAATATTTCCCCCAGGCGCACAGTCACAGCCCTATCTGGTCTCCTGTGCAATACAGTCACAGCCCTATCTGGTCTTCTGTATTAATACAGTCACAGCCCAACCTGGTCTTCTGTATCTAAACTATACTACCCTATTCTAAACTATTAGTCTTTTCTAAACTCTTCTAAACTATTCTAAACTACCCAATTTTTCCTTAATATTATTCTGACACACTGGTTAACATTTAAAGCATATATCCATTTAAACTCATCGAATTATTCAAATGCTTATATATTTTAACTACATCAATCCTACATATCACATGACATCAATCAATTTAGATTAGGCCAATCGCAGAAATTTGATTTAACAGGTTTTCTGCTTACCTTATAATTTTTTCGGCGCCGATGATGTCAGTGCAATACGACAGATCAATAATTTCCTCTCCCCCTTTTCCATGTCGGGGTCACCAAATTGTTGGAATATCTAAGAAATTCCATGCGTGTTCAATAAAAAAGGTCAGGAGAGGTTTTTCTTCAATGTCAAAAATCGTAACAATTTATTGGATACAAATGAATAATTCGATAAACAGAATTCTGAAATCCTCAATGCAATGCAAAAGTTACATTCAGGAGGTGCGCAACCCTTTTCAGTTCCTGACTTCAACTTAAATAGGCAGCTGATATTAACAGGTGGAGTTTAGTGGAATTCGTCACTTGTCAATCAGTCTCCAGTCGTCTATTGGCCGCACCCCAGACATAAGTCCTCTTTTTCTAGGAATTCTCTGCACAACATTAAAAGCATAAGACGTTCTGTGTTCTGTGTTCAGTTTTAACACCTTTCTTCAGACAGGAAGTTTCTGCAGAGCTGAATTTAATTTTGGACCAGCATGTATCTACTTCTGCAAAAATGCTAATTATTATGCACCGCATCGCACACACAACAGTAGAAGTTCAGTTAATATATGACCCTTAAATGACCAATACAAATAATTGTTTGATGAAAAGAAATAGAGACAAAAATAATAAACAAAAATTCCTTTTTCCTAACATCATTCAAATAATTTATAAAAATAATACAAGTAATTAGTTAAATATTGAAGATATTAATGATATGACGTAGTTCCGGAAACTTTCTACTTCTCTGTTTATCTGTCTGACTTTACGGTCAGTTTCTTTTGACCGCCCCCTGTCGTTTTAAAGAGTATAAAGCCTTGTCTGCTTCGTGAGGTGCGTGTGCAGTCAGCGGAGGTGCGCGATGCGGAGCCAGGCAAAAGTATAAATCCAGATAAATCCAGCTTAAGCACCTAAGCTAAGCAGGGCTGCAGGGCTGTAGGGCTAAGCAGAGCTGCACCCGGTCAGTTGGATGGGAGACCACATTAGTGAGGCCAGCAGAGGGCACTCAACCTGCAATCTGTTGTGGGTCCTAATGCCCCAGTATATTGATGGGGACTCTATACTGCTCAGTGAGCGCCGTCTTTCAGATAAGATATTAAACCGATATCCTGACTCTCTGTGGTCGTTAAAAATCCCAGGCTGTCTTTCGAAAAAGAGTAGGGGTTTAACCCTGGCATCCTGGCCAAATTTGCCCACTGGCCTCTGTCAATCAAGGCCTCTAACCATCCCCATATCATAATTGGCTTCATCACTCTGTCTCCTCTCCACCAATCAGCTGGTGCATTCTGGCGCAATATGGCAGCCGTCACGTCATCCAGGTGGATGCTGCACACACTGGTGGTGGAAGAGGAGATTCCCCCCAATGTGTAAAGCGCTTTGAGTGTCCAGAAAAGCGGTATATAAATGTAAGGAATTATTCTCAAGTCTCTTGCTTGAAATCCTTATTGATCTCTCAAAAATAAATATCTGTGTCAATGAACATGTCAGTGCCATCAGATTGACAAGTTCTTGAGTCACTGTGTATGGATAAAGAGCCATTCACACAGAATGCGTTTTTCCTCTCTAACATTCTGCTTTTCTTTTGTTTTTCAATGTAAACACCAGCTAGATAGACGTGTTTGACCATGACAGGGATGATGGTGAAGATGATAATTAGTATTATTATTAGTAGTAGTAATACACTGTAAAAATGCTGGGTTGCACACAATTTCTTCATGTTGTCCCAACACAAATCAATTAAGTTAACGTAATAATTTTAAAATATTTAAGTGGATTGAACATAAAACAATTCAGTTAAAAAAACTTATAAATTGTGTTGTTTCAACTCAGTTTAATTAAGATGTTTACACAAGCAGAAAGGAGCCATTTTGTGAGTGTATTTGCAGTAGTAGTACACTACGGCCCAGTTTCACAAACAGCGCTTAGATTAAGCCAGGACTAGGCCTTAGATACATTAGGCTATTTAAGCCACATTTATAAAATGGCTTAAGAAAAATATATTACTGGTGTACACCTGGAGACAAAAAAAATGAAACCGACGTATTTTAAGACATCTCACTGCGAGTTATTCTGAGTTGAGACAGCTCAAACATGCAATTTAATCTTGACTAGGCTTAAACTTTGTTTGTGAAACCGGGGGTACTAGTACTATATTTAATGAATGATGATGCTTGTTATGAATATTGTTAAGATTACTCAAAAAAAAACACAAGAGCAAAGGCTTTTGAGAGACGTTATCACTTCCGCCATCCACATTTCTCCTTTTTTTCATTGACTCTCTAGCTCAAGTTGCAACAGTCAGTCAGTCAGTCAGCTGCCATCTTTCATCCGCCGTTGTCCGATAATTACCAGGGCGAAAACTCTGCTGAGCAAATTAATAAAGAGCCATGTGTAATATTCCCTCATAGTTCACCATTTAGTCCAATTACAGCGGCTGATGTGCCAGTGTCAGTGGGAGAGTAATGGCTTTGACGTGAGCGCAGGGTCATTAGAAACAGACGACATGATCTTAGGCCATCCTGTGTGATTAGGCACTGTCTTTTGCTTCTGGCTCGGCCCAAATGATAACACCCCCCATCTGATGGAGAGGGATATTTCAACTTTGGTATTTAAATGGTAGATAATTAGCCAAAATAGCACATGACAGGGCGATCCGTCAATGAGACTGCCATTAGTGTGAAGAACAGAGATGATTTTATAACACTTTTATCAATACTTGATTATCAGACATTTATTTCTGCTTTTTTCTTTTTAGATTTTCTGATATCGAATATTTTTACGCCATAAACAAATCCAAAGTTTGGCTCTTTTGTAGTGTGTTTTACTAGAGAATGTTGCTATTTTGAATTTAACTTTATAATTATTGTTTTTTTAATAATTCAAAGCATTTTACTTTCAATTATTTGTGAAATTTAGAAAGTTTCTGAAAACTGTCACCTGGAAATGAAATATATTTTGCTGTATTTCTTCCATTTATTAATTAATATTCATTGATACAGACTGTCTCAGAGGACTGTCAAGAACATAACATTTTAAGTTAAATATTATTGTGTTTTTAAAGTATTGCAGTGTGTGGTTTTTTTTTTTTTTTTTACAGAAGATAATACTGTTATTGTTCTTCAGAATTTCCCCTTTTAAAATTCAAAACATGCTTCTTTTGAATATGTCTGATCAACTTTTTGGCACACTTCAAAAATGTAATGTATTTAGCTGTATTTCTTCTCTCTCTCAGACAAACAACATCATAATATTCGGTTACATTTAGGTTGTGATGTCAGGTGACCAAAATTCAGTCTAGCCAGCGTCTGAAGACGTTATTTTGATGTCCAATAATGACGTCAAATGACTTATTTGATATTTGGTTGATTTTAGGTTGTGTTGGAAAGTGACCAAAATCCAATGTCAAGCCAACATCTTATTGACGTCAAACACTAACATTTATTCGTCAGGTATGGCAACCAAAATCCAACGTCTGATAGATGTCATAGTGGTAACGTTCCCACAACGTCAAGCTGTAACATCATTAGACATTTGACAGATATTTTGTTGATTTTTAGGTTGGATGTTGGACATTGACGTCGGTCTGACATTGGGTTCTGACGTCAACCCGAATTTCATTTCAAAACAAAATGCAACGTCCGCACGATGTTGGCGTACAATCTGACGTCATGGTGACGTCCTGTGCCTGCTGGGTTGTTTATGAGCTTTATTAACACTATAACTAACTAACATACTATTGAAGTCAGAATTATTAGCCCCCCTGAATTATTAGCCCTCCTCTTTTTTTCCCCCCAATTTCTGTTTAACGGACAGAAGACTTTTTTTCAACACATTTCTAAACATAATAGTTTTAATAACTCATTTCTAATAACTGATTTATTTTATCTTTGTCATGATGACAGTAAATAATATTTTACTAGATATTTTTCAAGACACTTCTATACAGCTTACAGTGACATTTAAAGGCTTAACTAGATTAATTAGGTTAACTAGGGAGGTTAGGGTAATTAGGCAAGTCATTGTATAACGATGTTTTGTTCTGTAGACTATCGAAGAAAAATATAGCTTAAAGGGGCTAATGATTTTGACCTTAAAATGTTTTTTAAAAAAATTAAAAACTGCTTTTATTCTAGTCGAAACAAAACAAATAAGTCTTCCTCCAGAAGAAAAAATATTATCAGACATACTGTGAGAATTTCGTTGCTCTGTTAAACATTATTTGGGAAATGCTTAAAAAAAGAAAACAACGTTCAAAGGGGGGCTAATAATTCTGACTTCAACTATATATAAAAAATTATTATTATTATTAAAAGTATATAACTAACATTTGTAAAAGTTTTTTTTTATTGTTCAAGAATATTGAAGTATGTTTTACAAGAAAAAAATCTGTAGATTTTCTAAGTTCAGGTTTAATTTAAAGTGTTACTTAAATTATTCCTCAAATGTAACTTTTTCAATGCACTGGAAAAAGATAAATCTAGCAGCATTTGTATTTTTATAACAAAATATTACCATTGATAATTTAAAGCATCTTACCTTAAATTATTTGTGAAAGCTTATAGTATATATAGCATATAAATTGCTGTATTTGGCGTCACGGTGGCGCAGTGGGTAGCACGATTGCCTCACAGCAAGAAGGTCGCTGGCCATAGTATAGATTTTTTAATATCAAATATTTTTACGCCATAAACAAATCCAAAGTTTGGACTTTTGGAGTGTGTTTTACTAAAACATGTTGCTATTTTGAATTTAATTTTATAATTATTGTTTTTTAATTATTCATAGCATTTTACTTTCAATCATTTGTGAAATTCAGAAAGTTTCAGAAAATGTCATCTGGAAATAAAATATATTTAGCTGTATTTCATCCATTTATCAATTAATATTGATTGATACAGACTGTATCTGGCGACATAACATTTTAAAACAACATTTTAAGTTAAATATTACTGTGTTTTTAAAGTATTTCAGTGTGTTTTTTACAAAGGATATTACTGTTGTTGTTCTTCAGAATTTCCCCTTTTAAAATTCAAAACATGCTTCTTTTAGTTATGTCTGATCAACTTTTCAGTGCACTTAAAAAATGTAATGTATTTAGCTGTATTTCTTCTACTATCAGGCACACAACGCCATAAGACATTAATATTAGGGTAGATTTAGATCATGATGTCAGGTGACCAAAATTCAATGTCTAGTCAGCTTCTAAGGACATTATTTTGGCGTCCGATAACGACGTCAAATGATGTTGATATTTGGCTGATTTTAGGTTGTGTTGGAAAGTGACCAAAATCCAATGTCGAGCCAACATCTTAAACTAACATCTTATTGACGTCAAATACTGACATTTATTCATCAGGTATGGCAACCCAAATCCAACATCTGATAGAC
The DNA here is from genome assembly GCA_903798195.1 of Danio kyathit. Classification (NCBI taxonomy): domain Eukaryota; kingdom Metazoa; phylum Chordata; class Actinopteri; order Cypriniformes; family Danionidae; genus Danio; species Danio kyathit. Next base: position 40,431,622 of record LR812533.1, read on the forward strand.
ATCACAGTGATAACGTCTACATAACTTTAAGCTGTAACATCATTAGACATTCATATTTGGTTGATTTTAGGTTGGACGTTGGACAGTTGGGTTCTGACGTCAACCCGAATTTCATTTCCAAACAAACTGCAATTTTCCTATGGCGTTAAGGTACAATCTGACGTCATGTTGACGTCCTGTGCCTGCTGGGTTGGTTATGAGCATTAATAACACTATAACTAACTAACATATATAAAAACTTACATTATTAAAACTGTATAACTAACATTAGTAAAAGTTTTATATTTTTATTGTTCAAGATTACTGAAGTATGTTTCAAAAGAAAAAAAAAATCACTGTAGAATTTTTACTTGAAAGTTACAGGTTTAATTTAAAGTGTGTTACTTAAATTATTCCTCTAATGTAACTTTTCAGCGCACTGTAAATAAATGTAATTCAGCAGTATTTGTAATTTTACAACAAAATATTAGTTAATTTATTTTATTTCCTTTATTTAGCCAGGAGATCACATTGAGACAGTACTGTCTCTTCAGTGAGACCTGGTCAAGACGGCAGCACAAAGTTTCACACAAAAATGACAGAAAACAATACCACAAAATTACAAAATCACCATTCATAAAACAGGTGAGATTATAAAAAACAATTACAGGTATCCTTTAAGACGTTGTACAGAAGATGTTTAAAAGTACTCAGAGTCGGAAGTGTGTCAAGATTAAGTTGATTTTGCAGGTCATTCCAAGCCCTAGGAGCATAAAAGGAAAAAGCACGTTTGCCAATTTCTGACAATACCCTTGGGACTGTTAACCGAATACAGTAACCAAATCTAGTGTGTTGATTATTTATGTGAAATGTTAGCAAACTAGAAAGATAGGATGGTAGTTTACCTAAGAGAGCATTTAAAGTAAATAAGTACAAACATAGTTTTCTCCTTTGATATAGAGATAACCAATCTAAGGAATTTTTTAACAATTAAAAGTTTGTTACCTTAAATTATACGTGAAAGCTTCTGAAATTACTTAATTGAAATTATAATTTCAATATACTTTGCTGTATTTCTTCAATTTATTAACTTGACTTGTGCTGAAGTCTTAAATTGCCGAAGTATTTTGATATAGACGACATTAGTACAATGCAAATACTAGCTAAAATAATAGAACTGAGTAATGTTTTACAAAGAAATATTACTGAAATGTTACTTTAGAATTTCACATTTAGTATTCTACTTTTGTATGAAGTTTCTCTTTAATTGTAAAGCAATTTCTGACTGAAAGTAGTTTCTACAACAACTTTGCTTTCAGTCTATACTATATATTATTTTCAAAGCTGTAAAAAACACAAAGATTACTAATGTACTTTTTCAAGAAAATTATCTCTTTTTTCAGTTTTCAGAAATATTTACTTCAGTGTTTTAGCAATTCGAGTGACATCAAATTACAAATATGCTAAAACAATGCATCTTGTGAGCTGATGTTAAAGGGGTTTGATGCTGCGCTCCTCTTCTGTGTTGGGATGTAAATGTCTTAAATTAGCCCTATCTGTTAAAGTGTTCTTGCACCATCTTGTCTGGCAACAGCTGCATTTGTTGGCTGTTTAGTTCCGAGAGTTCATATGCATAATTACGGAAGACATTGTTTTTCATTTGCATAATCTGCAAAGTAATTATGAGCACGACTTGCTCTGTAATCTCTATTGGTTTTCGGGTTGTTTTCAAAAGGAATTTGTGTTTTCATATAAAATGTGATAAGAAAAATATCACTTGATCCCACTGAGATTTGCACTTCTCTTTAATCCAAACAAACAAATACATTTGTCAACACATTGAAAATGTAATTTCATTGACACAATACTGTGTATACTGCAGCTGAATGATTAATGAGAAAGAGTTCTTTCTATCTATCTATCTATCTATCTATCTATCTATCTATCTATCTATCTATCTATCTATCTATCTATCTATCTATCTATCTATCTATCTATCTATCTATCTATCTATCTATCTATCTATCTATCTATCTACTCTATCTATCTATCTATCTATCTATCTATCTGTCTATCTATCTACAGTATTTAGAATTTATATACATTACCAGAAGCAAAAGTATTATTTAAAAAAGGGAATTAACACATTAATGTTTATTACTGTCATTATTATTAGCATTAGAATTCATGCACATATTAACAACATTTACTACATTCGCATGACATATTATAAAAATATATTTACTAATCTAACATATTCCATCCAGAAATTAGTGTAAAAATTTCTTATTCAAATAAATAAATAAATATATAATTAAAATAATAAGACTACAATACATGACATTTGCACATACATGGTATATTTACTCTATTTACTCCAAAATCCAAGCCCAACACAAATCGAATAAGTAACCTTAATTATTTTTACTTTTTTTAAACAATTTTTCCTTCTGTCTGTCTATCCATCTATCATCCATTTGTCCATCTGTCTATCAATCATATTTTATATAAATATGTAAATATATATTTATAGTAGCTACATAACATACCTTACAAATGTAAATATATATTGCATATATTTGTATCCACATGTAAACTAAAAATCATAAGAATATCGTATTAGTAATAAATTGTTTATTACAGATATTGTATTACTATAAATAGCAATAAATGACGAATAAAGGTAATAAACCAAAAAAATAAGTATATAATAATAAACATATTTAGTATTATAGTATTTTATAAACAATTTCTTACAGATCTATAATTAGATTTAGAATTTATATAAATTACAAAAAAAAGTACTATTTAAAAAAGGGAATTAACACATTGTTTATTTTTAGCATTAACACGAAATACTGATTTTTTTTATCAGAAAAATATATTCAATAAAGTCTATCTACAATCTATCATCCATCCATCCATCCATCCATCCATCCATCATATTTTATATAAATATGAAAATATATATTTACAGTAGGTACATAACATACATTACAAATGTAAATATTTATTGCATATATTTGTATCCACATGTAAACTGAAAATTATAAGAATATTGTATTAGTGATAAATTGCAAATATTTTATTACTATAAATAATATAATAACAAAATAATAAAAGTAATTAAACTCCAAAAATAAGTATATAATATAGATTTATATAAATGACAAAAAAATTATAAATTAATGTTTACTACTATCATTATTATTAGCATTAGCACAAATACAGAGTTTTAAAAATATATTCAATAACAAAAACATAATATTTTGCACATCCTATTTTTATTGATTTACATTTTGCATACATTAAAAAAGAACATTTTACAACATGCGCATTCACGCATGATACTCTTTATCCAACCCTTCGTCCATCTGTCTGTCCGTCTATCTATCTATCTATCTATCTATCTATCTATCTATCTATCTATCTATCTATCTATCTATCTATCTATCTATCTATCTATCTATCTATCTATCTATCTACCTACCTACCTACCTACCTACCTACCCATCTATCTATCTATCCATCTGTGTATACGTCTTATCCATCCATCTGTCAGTCAGTTACAGATGTCATTCTATAATGGATCCTAATATTTCAATCCTTTAAGTCATCAATTCCCTCAATAACAAGTTGACATTGACTAACATTTGCCCAAGCATGTCCCCCTCGTTACAGTTTCCCCCTTTAAAAAAAAGAAAACCTGTACAAATGGAAAATAAAACAGAGCCGTCAAACCTCCAAATGTCAATTACCGTATTTCCCTTGACATTTGTGGATAATGGCTGACATGCGGTCGGCGTAATAAGCATCATTAGATTCAGACGGCTCGAGGTGCATCAACACACGCCGTGTTTGATCTGCGTTCGTGAAGACGAGACTCCTGTAACGTCTACCACATCTTTCATCGTCAATTGGCAAGATTTGGTGATGAGGGATGGCACTGTTAATGTAGTAGATGCTCTTGGCATTTCAAAAAGCACTCGGCCCTCTTGATTAGCTCATTTAGTCTTATTACTTAGTGGCCTTATTCACTACTACACTACACTCACTGTCATCATACAGTGTATTATGGTTAATGAACAAGGCTTGAACACTGGATAGATGTGTTTATATGAATATGAGTACCTTATATTGGTCTCACACTGTCATGTGACGCGAATACACAGTTTAGAGTTTACTTAAGCTTTAACTTTTAAATGTAGTATGTATGGAAGTCTATCAAATTGCATTATTACTGTATCGTCCAACCTCTGGTCTCTACAGTGTTAATGTATTTGAGACTTACCACACCGATAGAGAAGTAATTGTTGATGATGCTGTACGGGACGGGATCTCCTCCATCTCTGTCTACAGGAGTGATGTCAATCCTCCACCGGTCCAGCATCACCTCACTGCTGTCCTCGATGTCCTTCAGAATCTGCAGTAGACTTTCTCCATCATAGCCTGAAACACAAAGGTCAGATTACTGTGTGGTGTGTATCAGGGCTTCATTAAGCTCCAGCTATTTATAGACAAGAAAAATACACAACAGACAATGGTAATACGTCATAAAGAGCCATTCACACCTGCATTTTACTTCTTTAAAGGTATAGTTCACCCTTAAATGGCTCTCAAGTGACTCCAAACATTTACAGTGCATCCAGACAGAACTATTCATAGTGCTTCACTTTTTCCACATTTTTTATGTTACAGCCTTATTCCAAAATGGATTAAATTAATTAATTTCCTTAAAATTCTACACACAATACCCCATAATGACAATGTGAAATTATTTTTGAGATTGTTGCAATTGTCTCAAGCTCTATCAGGTTGGATGGGAAGTGACGGTATACAGCCATTTTCAGATCTCTCCAGAGATGTTCAATAGGATTTAGGTCTGGGCTCTGGCTGGGCCACTCAAGGACATTCACCGAGTTGTTGTAAAGCTACTCCATTGATATTTTGGCAGTGTGCTTTGGGTCATTGTCCTTCTGGAAGATGAACCGTCGCCCCAGTCTGAGGTCAAGAGCACTCTGAAGCAGGTTTTCATTCAGGATGTCTCTGTACATTGCTGCATTCATCTTTCCCTCTATCCTGACTAGTCTTCCAGTTCCTGCTGCTGAAAAATATCCCCACAGCATGATGCTGCCACCACCAAGCTTTACTGTAGGGATGGTATTAGCCTGGTGATGAGCGGTGCCTTGTTTTCTCCAAACGTAACGCCTGGCATTCACTCCAAAGAGTTCAATTTTATTCTCATCAGACCAGAGAATTTAGTTTCTTGTGGTCTGAGAGTCCTTCAGATGCCTTTTAAACAAATTTCAGGCAGGGAGTAGCTTCTGTCTGGCCACTCTACCATACAGGCCTGATTGGTGGATTGCTGCACAGATGGTTCTTCTCTCTCCACAGAAGATCGCTGGAGCTCAGACAGAGTCACCATCAGGTTATTAATTACCTCCCTGACTAAGGCCCTTCTCCCCCGATCACTCAGCTTAGATGGCCGGCCAGCTCTAGGAAGAGTCCTGGGGGTTTCAAACACCCTCCACTTACGGATGATAGAGGCCACTGTGCTCACTGGAACATTCAGAGAAGCAGAAATTTTTCTGTAACCTTCCCCAGCCTTGTGCCACGAGATAATCCTGCCTCTGAGGTCTACAGACAATTCCTTTGTCTTCATGCTTGGTTTGTGCTTTGACATGCACTGTCAACCCTGGGACCTTATATAGACAGGTGTATGCCTTTTCAAATCATGTCCAATCAGCTGAATTTACCACAGGTGAACTCCAATTAAGCTGCTGAAACATCGAGAATGATCAGTGGAAACAGAATATACCTGAGCTCAATTTAGAGCTTCACGGCAAAGGCCGTCAATACTTATGTACATGTGATTTTTCAGGTTTTTTATTTTTAATAAATTTTCAACAATTTCAAAAAATTTTTTTACATTGTCATTATGGGGTATTGTGTGTACAATTTTGAGGAAATCAATTAATTTAATCTATTTTGGAATAAGGCTGTAACCATTATTGTTGTTGCTTAAGCCCTATTTACATTTAAAATGTCATTTCCATTTTGCTTCAGCTACTGCACAAGATTGGCACCAAACCAGACTCCTTTATGGCTTTTTCAATGTTAAGAGGACATTATAATTTGAACGGCATCTACGCTTATGTTAGTCTGTTTTTCATTATTCCAAGGTTTCCATAATCCTAGACCTGGCCGTATCCTGAGCCGATGCTGTGGTGGTCGTGGAGAAGTGGAAAGCATGTGACTGATTCCTGAAAGACCCAATAGTGGCAGATGAGTCTCCGCATTGATCCTATGGGCCAGTATGATCACCCGTTGGTGACCTACTCACACCTGCAGCTTCTCCATGATGGACGTCCAGCATTCTCTGGCGCCTAGACTGCAGCTCTGCACAGGAAGTTTGGCCAGAGGAGAAATGGTCATGCCCAACTGAACCTGGTTTCTCTCAAGGTTTTTTTTCCTTCCCTTACGACAATTGGCGAAGTTTTGTTTCTCGCCACTGGCTTGCTTGGTTTTGAGACTTGTGGAGCTGCGCATTGATAGATTTGCTCTTCAGTGTTTGGACTTTCAGCAGTGAAAATTAAACCACACTAAACTGAACATCAACTGTGAAATCTGGACTGACACAGTTTCAATGTACTACAACTTCTATGTTAAGCCACTTTGACACAATCTACATTGTAAAAGTGCTATAGAAATAAAGATGAACTGAATTGACATGGTTAGAAATGTTGGAAAGACAGAGACAAAACCTGGAGCAAGGTCTGGAGTATGACAATGGAAACACATGATATGTCAAAATCAACGCAGGTACAAAGTAGACGCCAAAAGACAGGACTTGCCATAATAAAGAAAGCAAATCTATACAGAAACCCTCCCCCACAGGACCGCATGGCTATAAAGACAGACCATTGGCTCTTTTGACTGGAAGGCGGGACTTCCTTCACCATGGGGGCCATGATGAGAATTTATTTTAAGTTGCCATAAGCTGGCAGCATTTTTGATGATTTTCATCTAAATTTGATAACCTTCAGAATATGTTTTGCTATGAATATATGAACATATAATATATCACCATAAAGAGCATAGGCTCTACTTTTAAACAAAAAAAGCATTTTATTCTGTTTTCATGTGTTCATGCTTCATCACCAATTGAATGCAGGCAAGTAAAGATAAACGGATAAAACTGCAAAACTGCATGAGTGAGTCCATTTACCCCCTCTTGATTTTTAGACTTTCTCTGATTATCTGTATTTCTGAGACCCAGAAATCCCGTAAATCATTCAAATTAGGGCTTCTCCTACCAAAATACACCTAAAACATGGATTGTCATAAAAAGTCGGCAATGGTGTGAATCATTGTCTCTCAGTTGACAAGATATTTTTTCAACTGCGGGAACAGAGTTAATATGTAGCAGAGAAATTAACTAATGTGAAATTAACTAATATTACATCTGTAAACTGATTAATTTGGAGTGAAAATCTCTGAACATCACATTAAAATCCTTAAATGGCTTAAATTACCTCCACCCCAGTGCAGACACCTTGCAAGGTCATTTCCTGTGCCGAGAGGAAGTACACACACAGGAGGATTCTGTTCAAAGTTGGCTTTGTCTAAGAAATAGAAAAACACTTCATGAGAGGGAAAACTGCTACAGGACAGCAGTGTCTCATAATATTTCACAGTCCTACAGCTTCTACAGTTGATTTGTAATGCCAGAGAACATTTTTACATTCATCTTTGATCAAAAAAATAATATATGCATTATAAATAAATAGGGGGATTTATGGGGATTCAACTGTACCACATATTTATGAAGAAAACTTTTTCCTTTGGAAAGAATGTCTTATGTTCTGGTTTTAAAACAACTTTGGTTAAAGGTTTTGATTGACTTTACATATGTATATGCATATATGTGTATGTGTGTGTGCAGCAGAACCAGTCATGTTTTTTTCACGGAAATAATATTTCTAAGGAAGCTGTTGACATGGAATCGAACCAGATTTTGGTAAAAACTCAAACAATACAAACATAAAAATAAAACTAAACATAAAATCTGAAAAATTAGTTATGTGCAATAACAATGAAATGACACAAGTGTAATGTACTGAACCACTGAAACGTATTTAATCATTTATATAAAATACTTTTTTTTTTTGGTGATGGCAGCTTAAAGACGGCTCTCATGTGGAGAATGAATTGCTCAGGTGTGAGTTTTTCCACAGACTTAAACAGAGTATAAAAATCTTCATGGTTCTGTGGGTTTCGTCTATCAATTCTGATCTTTAATTTGTATTTTCTATTGGATTCAAGGCAGGTAATTGGCTGGGCCATTCTACAGCTTGATTTTCTTTCTCTGAAAGCATCTGAGAGTTTCCTTGGCTGTGCTTTGGATCATTGTCTTGCTGAAATGTCCACCCTGGTTTCATCTTCTTCATTCTGCCAATGCAGATGTTGGACTGAAGCAGCTAATATTACTTTACAATGACGAAGAGCAGAGGGTTGCTGAATAACTACTGAGAGATTTCAGCTGCTGTCTGGGCATTCACTGCCTTTCTACACGCCCTTTTCTTCATGTGTTCAATACCTTTTCCCAGCATCATTTCATTTTACTATGCATAACTTAATCTGTAAACTAATTAGATTTGTTTTCTTTGCTTATATATGGATTTATTTGGTTGTTAACATCTGGTGAAAATTTAAAGTCAATGGCACCTTTAGAAACATGTTTTCTGAGAAAAATAGTGACGTGCTCAATACTTATTTTCCCCGCTGTATGTGTGTGTATACAGTATGCATATGTGCATGTGTGTGTTTGTCAGTCTGTGTATACAGTATTTACATATATGTATATACTAGTGTGTCTGTGTATATATAATCAAATACAAGTCTACAATGTTTTTTTTTTTTTCTAATACACTCCTCTGAAAGCATCCAGTCTCTTACTCTGCCTTTGTTTTGATTGATAAAAAATGGAGGCAATTTTTGACACAAATAAAAGACTAAATGAGGATGCAGTCATCTAAAAAAACATCACCCGCAGAGACTATTCTTCAGATGATATAAGTAATATGCCATTTCTTGAAAAAAGATAATCATCCTATTTGCCCTGAAAACACAGGTACGAATGTAATAGCTTTAGTTCTGTGGAAAAAAATAAAATAAGTATTTGACTATTTCAGCAAATATTACAAAATCATTTCTGTATGAAAGAACCTCTGAAACAACAACATAAGCTGCATTTGTTTTGCAGTATTTCCTCTAGATGTCTTTATGTTTTGAAGTTTACTTTAGCTCGCTGCTTTTATTAAATCTATAATGAAAACTTCTTGGATTTAATTTATTATGACAGCAGTACAGACACTTTTAATTGCTCTAAGAAAAAAACTCAGACAAGAGGCCAAAAAAAACAACCAATGTCCTACTACCACAAAGACAAAAAAGGCAACTTATGAGGTCTATTTTCTTTACTTGATGGCATAATGTAAAGAATTAGTGTGTTTTGTGTTTGTTTTCACTCACCTATAAGATCAAGAATCCAGCCGACTGTGCCGTCTCCACCACAGGCCAAAACTCTGAAGTCTGGCACATCTCGAAAGAAATTTAAGCTGAAATCAAGATTGTAACAATTGTACAAACAACTGTGTGTGTGTATATATATATATATATATATATATATATATATATATATATATATATATATATATATATATATATATATATATATACATATACATATACATACACACACAAAGTTGAATTATTAGCCCCTCTTTGATTTTTTTTTTCTTTTTTAAATATTTCCAAAATGATGTTTAACAGAGCAAAGAAATTTTTACAGTATGTCTGGTAATATTTTTTCTTCTAGAGAAAGTCTTATTTGTTTTATTTTGGCTAGAATAAAAGCAGTTTAAAATTTTTTGAAAAACATTTTAAGGTCAAAATTATTAGTCCCCTTAAAGCAATATTTTTTCGATAGTCTACAGAACAAACCATCGTTATACAATAACTTGCCTAATTACCCTAACCTGCCTAGTTAACCTAATAAACCTAGTTAAGCCTTTAAATATCACTTTAAGCTGTATAGAAGTGTCTTGAAAAATATCTAGTCAAATATTATTAACTGTCATTATGGCAAAGATCAAAATAAATCAGTTATTAGAAATGAGTTATTAAAACTATTATGATTAGAAATGTGTTGAAAAAATCTGCTCTCCATTAAACAGAAATTGGGTAAAAAATAAACAGGGGGGCTATATATATATATATATATATATATATATATATATATATATATATATATATATATATATATATATATATATATATATATATATATATATATATATATATATATACACACACACACACACACACACACACACAGTATATATATATATATATATATATATATATATACACACAGTATATATATATACACCGTATATATATATATATATATATATATATATATATATATATATATATATATATATATATATATATATGTAATGTGTATTTTATATAGCGCACTTATTGTGTATGGCCATACACCCAAAGCGCTTTACAATCATGAGGGGTGTCTCTCCACACCACCAGTGTGTAGCATCCACTTAGATGATGCGATATGTATATATATTATATATATATATATATATATATATATATATATATATATATATATATATATATACACACACACACACAGCTGCTTGACAGGTGCCTTAGTGTCCCCCACCAGTGATGATATACAGCCATATAGCACTGCTACGAGTGTGATATTGCGTTTATACAACAGTTTGATGGCATAATCGTGTATATAAAAATAAAAATCAAACATGGAGAGTCTAAAAAATCCTTTTGTATGAGGAACTACTTTCTTCTGCCATTTATTCACATCTGCAGCTGACCGTCAGAACAGCAGAAACCGTTGCTACTTTACCCACTTCACTAGAACCAGTATTTCTATGATTCTCCTGCATAATGTAGAAAATTGTAATGTCTATGTGATGACAAAACAGATGATTTTGCTCACATTTTAAGATTATAGGACTGAATGGCATGTGATCTCCCAGTATTTCTCACGATTTCACAAAAATTACCACAGAAAAAGCCAAAGCAAAGCCAACACTACTAGATTACGATGATATAAATACAGCAATATAAAATGCAAAAGAGAGAGGTAGACTTAGAATGTAGACCTATACGTATTTTATCATCCGTTGATTGTATTGTGAAGGGTATTAAGAGGTATTGTGCCTGGGCCTGGAAATTTAACTTTGTTTGATTCATGAGTTGTGTTGTATGTGTTGAAGTTAAAGCTTGTTTTCTTTTGTTTTTTCTCCTTTAATAATATATTGATTTGGTCGATTGAACGTTTGACTTTGGTTTAATTGATCAAATCATACATTTGTTGAAACTTAATTTTTTTAATTTAATGGACTTATTTGAGTAACTGTAATGGGGTTTTCTAACCCTGGCACCTAACCCATTTTATTAGCCATATACCGCTACAAAGTCATGTTGTCTTTTGTAATGTCAAGTTGTCATGACAAAGATGTATTTGTGATGTATTTGTTTATGTTAAGTTGTCAAAACAAACAATGTCATATTTGCATTTAAAATTATATAACTGAGCAAATGACGCTTATTAACAGTATGCATACAATCTTATTCACATTCATGTCATGACTATAAAAGTTTCATGGCAGTCTTATGAACACCCCTTCATGTAAAGTGTTATCATTATCTCTAACATACAAATTAGTTATTATTACAAGCAGACTTAGCAAATCACATTAGATGGCAAAACCAGACAACCAATCACATGAGGATGTTTGAATAAGAATAACAAAACCCCATATCTCTATAGCTGGCAACCACCTTCACATTAGCATCACATGACCAGCCGAGCTCATGTGTTTCTTCAACAGATGACTGTGACTGTAAATGCATAGTCAAGTCAAACTCTATATCTATCTGCTCCACCAGCGGAGAAACGTCGATACATCGGCTACACCTGACCTAGACGCTAGTGCTTAAAACGCCATAATCAATAGTCTCAAAGCAAACTGGCTGACAAGGTCACCAATGCTGTGAGGAGAGCAGTGCTCGATCAGTGCTTTGGGAAAATCATACAAAAAAAGAAGAAATTATAATCAGAGGCTTAAATGGTATTAAAATATTTATTTATATAATTTTTTTATGTCTTTTTATTAACATTTTGGTCAATAAAACAACAATTTCAAAAATATTTGAAAAACAGAGACAATTCATTCCTAATTCAATTTATTCTACTGTTTAATTTTAATTTATGTTTATATAATAATAATTATAAAAATTATTTTAATACATTTTACTGGTTTGCTTCTTTCATGCTTCTTTTCATCTTAATGGAATGTCTACTTATTTTTATTCATAACTTTATGAAAAATAATTACTCATTTTCTGCAAACACACCCCTCGCTAATATCTTTTGAACTCTATTTTTGTTTTCAATTTTTTAAGATTTTTCAATGAAAATAAATAATAATTCAGAACGACCCCTTCCCCACCAATTTAACCCCTCACATGCGAGGGAATAAAAAAAATAAATAAATAAAGTTTAAAATAAAATAAGAAAAATAATACAAAATAAATAACTAAAAAACTACTGCCATCATAAATACTTTTCAGGGGATACATTCGTACATCAAGTTACATAGTGTTACATTGTAGTTACCTCAGATTACATTGGTGATAGGTTAAATTAACCTGAATATATACATATCTAAATATGTTACAATATTTTTCCACCTCTTTAAAACTCTTCATTTGTAGACATGCAGTCATTTTTTCTATTACATAGACCTGTTTCAGTCTCTGAATCCAGTGAGCCACCTTTGGAGAACCTTTTTCCATTAAATGTACTGTTATAAATTTTTTTTGCAACCAGTGATAATATCCTTAGTACAAATCTTGTTTCTTCATTAAACATTTCTTTGGCAGTGCTCCCAACTGGATCGATTAGGGTTAGTGTAAGTTGACATGTACTTGCAAAGTTTCGTATAGTCAGTTATATGTTTGTTGAAGGAGCAGAATTTATTTACTAACCTCACATTTTGAGTAGTAACAAGAATTAAGTTGTAAGTTAAATTAAAATGTTGACTACCACATGAAAATCTGCAAATTTAGTTGAAATCATATGAGATATCATCATATATTAAGTCTGTATTTCCTCTTTTGTTTCTTCTTAACACTAGTTAAATAATAAAATTAATGCATTTAAAAAACACTAAATATAATCACTAAATAAATCAAATCAAACATCACTGTGAATCCAAACCAATTAAAATTGACAAAAAACTGAATCAAAAGCCTACAGTATGACCAGTGAATGAAACAGAATCACAGCCCCAATTAATCTCCACGCCAACATCCCACAAAAACATTCAGCATTCTTTATTATTCCCTCTTTAAAATTCCATTTTGAAAATACAGCATCACTAAACACTGTCACAACCCTTACGGCTGTGCACTTAACTCAGAAGTGACCATGCAGCAGGCATACTAATAACAAATCCAGTCCGAATGGCAGAGAGCGTTTTGACTGACGCCAGCGATGGTATGCGTGAGCACAGCTAACACTGACACCAATCTATTATTACCAGCTGACTGTCAGCACTGGAGACTCTGTGAGAGCAGATCTAACCCTTTAATAATGCCTACATTTACAGCTGAGACTCACTGAGAGATCGGCATGCATGAATTAGTGTGTATTATTATCAAGCAGCGTCTGCATATACAATATGTTGTTAACTTGGGGAGCTGTCGGGATTCTTTGGATTCTTATTTGGGAATGAGGGACAAAAATGTTTTCCTGAAAGCATGCTGTACACAGATAATGCTGTGTTTGGAGTGTGTGTGGTGAAAGGTCGCTCACCCAGGCATCGGGCCATTTTTGGCCAGGTTGTAGACCTGACGAGGGTTCAGGAGGTACTGGAACTTGCGGAAGATCCTAGACAGGGTACAAAACAAGGTTATTTCTGTAAAAAAAAAAAAAAACGTAAATGAATAAGACTAAAGCTATTGGTCAAAAACATTTTCGTTAACTAAAACAAAATGTTAAAAATCACAATAAAATATCAAATTTACTGAAATAAAATAATAATTAGCAAAATCAATAATTGTCAATTATCATTCTGTGGCAAAATATCTAGTTTATTGAAGTACCTGTAGATCATATGTCAAACTCAGTTCCTGGAGGGCCGGAGCTCTGCACAGTTTAGTTCCAACCCTAATTAAACACACCTGATCAAACTAATTGAGCCCTTCAGGCTTGTTTGAAACCTACAGGTTAGTGTGTTGAAGCAGGGTTGGAACTAAATTGTACAGGGTTGCAGCCCTCCAGGAACTGGCTTTGACACCTGTCTGTAGATGGTGCTAAATTTATAGACTAAGGGCTCATTCACACCGAATGTGTATTTGCTTCTAAAAACATGAGATGCAATGCTTTGAAAAAAAAAGTGCAGCATAAAATCCCTGGTATGTTCATCTATTCATTTATTTTCCTTTGGCTTAGTCCCTTTATTCATCAGGAGTCACTACAGCAGAATGAACCACCAACTTATCCAGCATATGTTTTACACAGAGGATGCCCTTCCTGCTGCAACCCAAAAAAAATATGCCGTCTTTTTAAAAATCGTTTTGGCAGTTCAAAACTGCTCACCACAACAAATATTTGAGTGGACTGCGTTTTGACTCCAAAACAGTAAATGGCAACCAAGCTGCCATTGGTTCTGGAATTCCACCTTCTTCCTTGCCTTCGAGCTCTTGATTGGTCCACTGCTGAGGAACTGACGCTGCATGTTAAATCTCTTTCAACTGTTCTGTGTTAAACACATTTTCTTAATTTGGCAAAAATGTAAACTAGGCATGTTTACCTATACATACATGATCTTTAATATTAAGAAGTGTGTCTTAATTCATCATAATTTTCACTTTCATTCATTTAACTTGCATTTGTGTGGTTTTGGGTTCAGTGTCTGTTCAAACCATTATTTTATTTTTATTAGGGATGTCTAGATTCAATCATCGGAAATCAGGCCAGATCATGCGGTTTCAGACTTGATCAGAAACAGACGTTACCTTTCGATCAGGACTGGAATATATAAATATATATATATATATATATATATATATATATATATATATATATATATATATATATATATATATATATATATATATATATATATATATATATATATATATATATATTGCAATCAGAATTATTGAACACCTTTGAATTTTATTTTCTTTTATAAATATTTCCCAAACTATGTTTAACAGAACAAGGAAATTTTCACAGTATGTCTGATAATATTTTTTCTTCTGGAGAAAGTCTTATTTGTTTTATTTCGGCTGGAATATAAGCAGTTTTTAATTTTTTAATACCCATTTTAAGGTCAAAATTATTAGCCCCTTCAAGCTATATTTTTTCAATAGTCTACAGAACAAACCATCATTATACATTAACTTGCCTAATTACCCTAACCTGCCTAGTTAACCTAGTTAACCTAGTTAAGCCTTTAAATGTCACTTTAAGCTGTATAGAAGTGTCTTGAAAAATATCTAGTAAAATATTATTTACTGTCATCATGGCAAAGATAAAAAAATAATCAGTTATTAGAGATGAGTTATTAAAACTATTGTTTAGAAATGTGCTTAAAAAAAATTCTCTCCGTTAAACAGAAATTGGGGAAAAAAAATAAACAGGGGGGCTAATAAATCAGGGGATTGAATAATTCTGATTGCAACTGTACACACACACACACACACACACACACAGTTGAAGTCAGAATTATTAGCCCCCCTTAAATATTTCCCAAATGATGTTTAACAGAGCAAGGACATTTTCACAGTATGTCTGATAATATTTTTTTCTTCTGGAGAAAGTTTTATTTGTTGTATTTTGGCTAAAATAAAAGCAGTTTTTGTTTTTTTAAATGCCAATATTCAAAATTATTTGCCCCTTTAAGCTATTTTTTTTAAAGTCTACAGAACAAACCATTGTTATACAATAACTTACCTAATTACCCTAACCTGCCTAGTTAACCTAATTAATCTATTCAAGCCTTTAAATGTGACTAAGCTGTATAGAAGTGTCTCAAAAAATATCTAGTCAAATATTATTTACTGTCATTATGGCAAAGATAAAATAAATCAGTTATTAGAAATGAGTTATTAAAACTATTAGTTTTTCACTATGTTTCACACTATTTTCACTTTGTTTCACTACTATGTTAGAAAATCTTCTCTCTTTATTGGGGGGGAGGGGAGTATTTAATTTAACCTAATAACTCAGGGTGGCTAATAATTTTGACTTCAACTGTATATTGTCATTATTTTTTAACACATCCATAGTTATGCGGTGGCACAGAGTTAGACTTCTTTCTTGACTTCACACAGAAACAGAAACGCATGCGGCATGACATCACTTTGTTGCAGAGACGCTATTGGTTAAATGATGGCAAAGTAGAACACGGAAGCAGCTTGAAGCAGAAAGCGCGAGTATGTCTGCGGTCTGGGGGTATTATAAAGTTGATGACGACAACATTGCCATAGCAAACTGTGAGATATGTAAATTTGGGATTGCCTGCCGGGTATTATAAGTTGAGGTGCTATTTGTTTTTATATTATTTTTTTAAATATTTATTCAAGTCAAAAAGTGAAGAATTTATTACATGATTGTTCAAGCTACATCACAGAAGTGCTCTGTTTGTTAACAGAGTTGTTGAATGTTACAATAAGGTGAATTAAATAAAAAATAAGGAACATCCTAGATCTGTTTCTTAGCTCTTCTTTATTCTTTTTATGTATTATAGAAGTATCGGATCGGGTTTCGCTATCAGTAGAAATCAAATGACTCTGACTCAAGAGCAAAAAAATCTGATCGGAACATCACTCATTTTTGTTATTAAAAAGTGTAAGCTACGCTACCTCTACCACTAAACCTTGCTTTGGTTACACTGGACGTGTTCTGTTAACTTTGTTAAAATAGAATTACTAATACTGAAAACTGAAACTAAATATATATACGAACTAAACTGAAATGTGTTTTTACAAAATAAAAGCTTGACTAAAACTAACAAAACCATTAATGAAACGAACTAAAAATTACCTGAAATCTACAGCAAATAGAATAAAAAAATATATGAAAATATAACTAATTCAAAAGTAAAACTGTAGATGTAGACATTTTAACTGAGTTTATTGACGCAAGTTATAAACTAGTAAAGTTTTCTTTTGTTTTTTCTTTAAAAAAATATATGGTTTAAAGTTATAATACAAATATACCTGCGCCACTAATACCATAAACGTTTCCCCCAAATGGTGAATTTATGGCAACCACATTTGCTAGTTGTTAGTATTATTATTATTTTTTTACAGTAAATTTTCCAAAAAAAATAAGATAAATTTCTAAAAGTTCATCCCCTGATAACATTACCATTATAAGAATAAGAATGATTTTTCCTGGATAAGACAGAAAAAACACAAATAAAATCTCATTCAGGAGGACCTAAGATCTGAAAAGCATCTTTATGAATCAATTTCAAACAGAAACTAATTGAATTAAATACTCATTTAGGTTATCAGAAATATAACTGTTCAATCCACAGTGTCAAACACTTTTAGTATATTGCTCACTTTTTGGCTGAGGCTGAAAATAGTAAATGAAAATTGACTCAAGACAAGTTTAAATGCAACATGTTAATAGTTTCTTCTTCAAATGTGACACAGATCTCACCTTTCACCTTGTTTGCCTCCACTTTTAGGGTTGACGAACACCAACAAAGGATGAGTTCCTTCTAATGGCGTAATCTATAGATTAAAATAAAAATAGTATTACATCGAAACATGTACAGCTTTCAATAGGGACATATTACACCACTTTTCATAAGACCTCAAACTAATTTCTGGTGTCCTCAGAAAGTGTCTGTGAAGGTCCAGCTAAAAATACAACACATCTGTAAAAAAAAATGTAAAGGAATCAAAGTTTAGAGAGAAAAAAAATAAATAAAATCACCTCTTTTTTGGGAGACATTTTGTGAAAATTAAATGTGTTTTTTGGGCACAGACATTGTGAATCTCAAGATGCTACAATAATTAAACAAAAATGACGACTGCTGCAGCAGCACGATGAGTGTACACTGTAAAAAAGGGTATTTAATTTTTTTAACTTATTTAATAAGTTGATCAGGTAACTTGATTTTTTGAAGTCATGCAAACTTTAACCTGATGTTTTAAGTCATTTTAATTAATAAGTTGAAAAAAAACTTAAGAAAAAATTGGGAAAAAAAGGGCTTTTAAATATGAAGCACCTTTTACATGTTATAACCTCCAAATAAAGTTGCAATTTAAAGAGTTGGTTTCACTACATGCTTTAAAAAAGATTTGAAATGATTTGGAGTTTGAAACATTGGCCTGTAGATGTTCTGAATAGTTTTTAACTGTCATTGTAAGTGTGTTTTGATGGATGAATGATGTTATCTGTTATTTGTTTTGTTTGTTGTTGTTGGTTTGTTTGTTAAACCCATGTGAACTGTATACTGCCTTATCTTGGCCAGGACTCTCTTGTAAAAGAGATTTTTAATCTCAATGAGCTTTTCCTAGTAAAATAAAGAGAATAATAATAATAATAATAATAATAATAATAATAACAGATGCTAATAGAAAAATTAAATCATCATTTATTCATTCTTCACTTGTTCCAAACATGTTAGTTTCTTCTGTTGAACACAGAGGAAAATAAACTGAAAAATAAATGTTGGGGGGAAAAAAGCCATTGACTTCCATTGTATTTTTATTAATTTCTTTTTTTTTTTTTGGTTTTCCAACATTCTTCAGAATAACTTGTTTATCTTCAACAGAAGAAAGAAATTCATAAAAGTTAAGAACAACTTTGAAAATGAGTAATTGGTGAGAACATTTTCATTTCTGGGTGAACTATCCCAACTATTATGTGAAGCAATGATAATAAACGCCATAATAAGACAACATACAACACTAAAGGTGCGAAATCTGAAAGTTTTCAACATGCTTGCAGAGTAAAAATTACCAAAACAAAGTTACTGGGTTGTCCTTTTTCACATTTTCTCACAGAAAAAGTCATATTTTTATGATATACCCTCTTTGAATGAGAGCAATATCAGATTAAATAAATAGCTCTGTTTTGAAATAATTAATAAGTTGATTGGGAAGATTTTGTAGGGGAGCACATCTGCATACAATATCATAAACAAATCACAAGTATTGATACAGCAAAGCAAAGGGGTTTCTACAACTTAAATAAACAGTATTTTATGTTTGTCTGGGAGTCTGGCAGCTGCTAATAAATATACCCTAATGACAGAAATATTGTAAGAAATATTCTCTCAGCAACATTGCATATCGTATATTAATCGGGTATGGTGCAGCCTTAATACATAAACACAATTTAAAGTTACAAAAATGATTATTTCTTGTGTCTTGACGCTTTAAACATGGCTTGAAATGCTCACAGTCACATGCAAATGACAAACTGTTTGGTAAGTTTATGGTTAAACCTTGCAGTTACTCCACAGATATAATCCCGACTCGAAATTGCAGATCCAACTCGGTCCAGCTCAATATCCCAAACTCAATTCCTGGAGGGCCGCAGCTCTGCACACTTTTGCGCCAACCCTATCAAACCAAGCTGATCCAAATAATCGAGGTGTTCAAAATAGTCATGAACACCTTTATTAGTTGGATCAGCTGTGTTTGATCAGGGTTGGAGCAAAACTGTGCAGAGCTGCGGCCCTCCAGGAATTGAGTTTGAGACCTATGGTATAGACCATTTTTAGGGATGTTAACAAAAACGATGGTCCCAACGTATTTCCTGTTGTATATTTTTAATTTCTCTAGCTTCCGAGAATCCAAAAAGAGTCACATATTGATAAATAATCTTATGATAGCTGTTTAAATAAAATTATGATTACATTGCCTCATTACAGTTATGAAATAGCTTGATAACAAGCAGGAAATGTTCATGAGCCAATGACATGACCCCAGTGAAACTTTTCATTACACAAAGTCTCGTGTCATACTACTATCCACAAAAACCCACGTCATGAGGCGCATCTACTTAACTCCATATTTAGTCATTAATGACAGTCTTTTACCATGAGTCAGTTTTCAGGGTGATTGTGGGCTTTCGGAGCGGACGTCGCATACACAAACTAATCCAGAGAGTGTGTGAACAGTCTTCCGGTGCGCAGTGACACAGATGAAGCGCTTAAAACAGGACCCGTCGAAACAATCCCAGCAGGCCCAGGTGAATTAATGAGCCGCCCGTCCTCCGTCGAGTGATCCATTACTTCCTCTAATTATAAATAATAATCCTGATTATTACACTGGTTAGCCGCCGCCAGCCAAGATGGATGACCCAGGACATGATTTGTCTTTTTTTTTTTTTTTCGTTCTGTCATTACTATGCTCAGACGACGGCCGGTCAGAGCGGGTCACTGAGGCCTAACTATTGAATCAAACTAGTTATGAGCTTATGGATGCAAACTCTGTGACTTGCAGATATTTTCAACTACATTTAAAATAGCTGATGATTTATCAGAAAGCTTAACATTACAATGACATTTTTGAAAATATGTATGCGTTTCATTTTAAGTATGCATTGTTATATCAATGGCATATCAATATATACTGTAATCAATGCAATTGGTTATCACCTCTACTGTACATAAGGAGGTATTCATAAACCTTTGTTTTGCTTTCATTTTAGTATAATTTTAGCTCAAATTTCATACAGAAAGTCCTGTTTTGAAGGTGCTTTCTTTAATCCCTGTAAAAACTATGTAATACAAACTATAAGTTGGAGTATAGTACTATATCTCTTCATTGTGTTTCCATCCATTGTGTGGCCAGTAAAATGGACACCATATCATAGTCTTGGGTGATATATGAAGAGGTTATTTTATATATTTTTTTGGTCATATTATTTGTTTTTTAAATAAAATTAGATTTTTTGCAATTGAAATCTTCAATACTCAATTTCAAAACACCATTCTGAAAAATAAAACTCTTCATAGACTACAGTGCACCTGCAGATCAACTGGCATTTAAAATAGCCAATGAAGTATTGTAGGTACAGCATTGTCACTGTATGACTTATTTTAATGTTGTTTGTCTTATTTTCTTGGCGTCTACATCAGTAATCCATCCAAAACTACTATTATTTGTGCAGTTTACTCATTCTCCCAAGATGTTTTCAATTCTTCTTTAACTGAAAGAGTCTCGGTTTACCCCTTAGTGAACACCAGTACACCATCTTTAGGTGTTTTTTTACTCATAAGCTTCCTCTGCATTTCCACCTGCAGCACTAAGACTGAGAATGATTATGCGCTGTAGGCTCCATAATCCTGTTTTTGGACTGATATTTTATTCCATCTGATTTCTTAAGCAAAGACACTGATGCATTGTACACTATACTGCTATTACATACTACTGGCTAGGCATTGTGCTGTATATTATTTTCGGTATTGTCACTGTATGACTTATTTTAATGTTATTTGTCTTATTTATTTGGCGTCTACATCAGTAATCCATCCAAAACTATTATTATTTGTGCAGTTTACTCATTCTCCCAAGATGTTTTCAATTTTTCCTTAACTGAAAGAGTCTCAGTTTACCCCTTAGTGAACACCAGTACACCATCTTTAGGTGTTTTTTTAAACTTATAAGCTTCCTCTGCATTTCCACCTGTAGCACTGAGACTGAGAATGATTATGTGCTGTAGGCTCCATATTCCTGTTTTTGGACTGATATTTTATTCCATCTGATTTCTTAAGCAAAAACACTAATGCATTGTACACTATACCGCTATTACATGATTGTGGATTGCTCCCAAATATACCCATGCCATTTGTTTGTTATTTTCTTTAAGTGTGTTGCATAATTTCCATCCATTCTACAAGCATTGACCACTTTCTTCAATATTAATACATTTTCTGTTCTGATCTCACGCCTAGGCAAATAACTGAGAAAGCACCAATCGGAGGCCGCATTTTTATGATGTCATCATGTAGACCTCTTACAAAGTACAGCATTTTACGGTATTTTAAAAATACAAGACACTTAAGTATTTTGATACAAAATATAAACCGTATTAAATACAAATTACACAATACTATTTTGTATTTGACATAGTTGAAGTCAGAATTATTAGCCCCCCTTTGAAATCTTTATTCCTTTTTAAATATTTCCCAAATGATGTTTAACAGAGCAAGGGAATTTTCACAGTGTGTCTGATAATATTTATTCTTTTCGAGAAAGTCTTATTTTGTCTTATTTCGGCTAGAATAAAAGCAGCTTTTAATTTTTTAAAAAACATTTTAAGGTCAAAACTATTAACCCCTTTAAGCTAACTTTTTTTTTCGATAGTCTACAGAACAAACCATCGCCAACTTATCCAGCATATGTTTTACGCAGCGGATGCCCTTCCAGCTGCAACCTATCTCTGGGAAACATCCATACACACTCATTCACACTCATACACTATGGACAATTTAGCCTACCCAATTCACCTGTACCGCATGTCTTTGGACTGTGGTGAAACCGGAGCACCCGGAGGAAACCCACACGAACGCGGGGAGAACATGCAAACTCCACACAGAAACGCCAACTGACCCAGCTGAGGCTCGAACCACGCGACCTTCTTGCTGTGAGGCGACAGCACTACCTACTGCGCCACCGTGTCGCCAGTTATTAGACATGAGTTATTAAAACTATTATGTTTAGAAATGTGTTGAACAAATCTTCTTTCCATTAAACAGAAATTCGCGGAAAAACAAACAAACAGGGGGGCTAATAATTCGGGGGGGGAGTACTTTTGCAAGAACATTTCTACTTTATACCTACATAGTTAATTCAACATGTAGCTAAAAAAATTGTAATAGCTACTTCTGTTTAAATATTGTATTTATACAATTTTTAAAAATACTGTTATCATTATGATTGAATAAATAGAAATGTATGATTGATAGACGAGATTTCATACAGTATATAATGTTAGCTTTATATTTTCACTTATTTTGACAAAAAGTACAAATACTGTTATATTTTACTATAAAAATCATTTGAAAAGTACTGCATTAATAGTTTTTAAGGAGGCAGCACGGTGGCTCAGTGGTTAGCACTGTTGCCTCACAGCAAGAAGGTTGCTGGTTTGAGTCTCGGCTGGGCCAGTTGGCACTTCTGTGTGGAGTTTCTATGTTCCGGCTTCCCCCGCAGTCAAAAGACATGCGCTATAGGTGAACTGAATAAACTAAACTGGCCATAGTGCATGAGTGTGAATGTAAGAGTGTATTGGTGTTTCCTAGTACTGGGATGCAGCTCGAAGGGCATCTGCTGTGTAAAACTTATACCGGATAAGTTGGCGGTTCATTCCGCTGTGGCGACCCCTGATGAATAAAGGGACTAAGCTGAAGGAAAATTAACAAATGAATAAAAGCTTTTTAAGAATAATAATATTTATACGAGCGCCTAAAACATACAATTCAGTCTTTTTTCTTTAAAAACGGCACACTTAATACAATATGATACTTGCTGTTGCGTTATAAATACTTTACAATTTAGCAACTTTTACAAATCAGTGAAGTTAAAATGTCTTTTCAACATTATTAGTTTTTTGTAAATGTCTATATTAATTTTTAAGAGTTCACATAATCCATATGATCCTTAGTGGACATGTTATTTCAAAGGATGAATGCATGACAATTAAAAATAAGGAAAAAAAAAATGATTCTCAAAGTCAGCCAGGCATTTGTTTCAGGTTTTAGGTTTCTGACAGCATCGGTGAATGTTACTAATGTTACTTCAGGGAAGAACAGTTTTATTTGAGTCCACAGGAAATGCACCTGTGTTAAATGACACCTTACTGTACTGCACGTGTCATAATGTGTCATCATTCACCTGTAGCCCCTGTCCATCCACTGACACTGAATTGGTCCTCTGTATTTTCGTCCGTCCTCCTGATTGGTTGGAGTCTTTCCTCAAAGTAGACTGTCTCTCCTAAACAAATGCATGCATTATTATTGTTATAATAAAAAAAAACTGCCAAATTAAATGCATTTCACAACTTGCTATTTGAATATGCTAAACATCTAGTTCCTGACAGCTTTCAGGTCACATGAAAAGGTCTTAAGAGCTGCACTTTAAATAACCACTGATTTTTACACACACACACACACACACACACACATACATACATACATATATATATACTGTATACATACATACATACATACATATGTATATATATATATATATCTGCAGAAAGTCTTATTTGTTTTATTTCGGCTACAATAAAAGCAGTTTTAAATTTTTTTAAAAACATTTTATGGTCGATATTATTAGTAATTTTTTTTATTGTCTACAGAACAAACCATTGTTATACAATGACTTGCCTAATTACCCTAACTTGTCTAATTAAACTAATTAAATCTTTAATTAGAATACTAGTGTCTTGAAAAATATCTAGTAAAATATTATTTACTGTCATCATGGCAAAGACAAAATAAACCAGATATTAGAAATGAGTTATTATAACTATTATGTTTAGAAATGTGTTGAAAAAATCTTCTCTTTGTTAAACAGAAATTGGGGGAAAAATATAAAATAATTGAAATTGAACAGGAGGGCTGATCTTTCTGACTTTAACTGTATAAAACAAAAACAAAAGAGATATTACCAGAACAACAGGGCATATTGTGTTTGGAGGAAGGATGTGATCTCTCAGCGACCCGCAGTCACATTTAGGTTTGACGTGTGAAGCGCACTTGTTGTGTAGCTGCAAGAACATGGCATAACTTTAAATCATCTGATAACTCATTAATGCAATTTAAATGCATTAATCAAATTACAAAAAAAAAATTACAACTTTGCGTAAATTGATGTGTAAACTAGTCAGTTTAAAGTTAATGAATCTAATATTTCATGTATTTTATGCATTTAAATGACACAGTGTGCAAATATTTTGTATGTAGCTATACAAAAACTGTACAAATTATTTAAAATGTGAAAGAAAGCTATGAACTTGCTGCAATCTGGCAACATGAAACTACTTATGTTGAACTAATTGATTTGTTCAGAACTACAAAAAAATTGTAGTATTTATTTGTAAATAGGAAGAATAAGTAATAAGCTCATAGTAATCTGCTATATCCTTAAACTTAAATATACGAGAAAGTAAATTGTGAACACACTATCATAGTTAAGAAGAAGTGTTTTCAAATTGCATGTATGTACAGTAAATCCATCAGTACAGATGTTTAATAATAAAGAATAAAAACAAAAATGTGTATACACTGCTGTGTAATGATGAAAAAGTAATCAGTGCACTGATATTAAATTATATTATTATTTATTATCTTATTGATACAAATTATAACAACAATTATTATTATCATTATTATTATTCAATTATATTATATTATATTATATTATATTATATTATATTATATTATATTATATTATATTATATTATATTATATTATATTATATTATTAGAATTGCATGGATCTATATCAATCAACATGGATAAAGCAATTAAATTATTTGTTCGGAGCTGCATAAAAAGCATAGCAACCATTAATAATCTATAAAAAAACCTTTAATACTTTAAAAGTGATTCCTAGAAGTGACTCCTAGTAGTTTAAGATTTACTACTATTTAAACGGTACAACTTAAATATACTTGAACTTAAATGGCGTACAAATACAATATTCTACAACTCAAAGCATGCACAAACTGCTTTGTATCTGTCAAACTAATCAGTTTACTGTTACGATATTAACATTTAAATTGTATATTGACACAGCATTCAAATTATTTGCACGAAGAGGCATAAAAACATAGTAATTGTTTAGTATATAAAGAAAAAGTGATAAATTCACAGTTACCTAAATATACTTTAACTTGATGCTCAATTTGCTTAATAATTGCGTCAAACTAATCAGTTTACGCTTATGACATTCAAATGTGAATTTCATGCATTTAAATCCATCAATACTGACACAGCATCCAAATTATCAGTAAGGAGTTGCTTACACTCAAAAAATGACATTTGCTGTTTGATCAAACTACTTATTAAAAATGAGCTGAAATAACACAATTCTTGAGTTCTTTTTAAACAACTTAATTGTTTTATGTTCAATCCACTTACAATTGTGAAAACGAATAAGTTAACTTCGGTTTGCGTTGGGATGACATGAAGGTATTGTGTTGAACCCAGCATTTTATACAGTGTAACACTCAAAAAATGATGTTTGCTATTTGTTCAAACTACTTTTATTTTTTTGGGACAACTTAATTGTTTCATGTTCAATCAACCTAAATTAAAAACGAATAAGTTAACTTAATTCCTTCATGTTGACCCAACACAAGTCGATTGTAAAGATCCCTGCATTTATTTACAGTGTAGAAACAAAGTAATATTTCTAAAACAAAGAAAAACCGTAATCTGGCACCAGACACAATGAAGGTGTACAATTAAAATATTCTACAACTCAAACCATGCACAAACTGCTTTAACTGTCAAACTAACCAGTTTACGGTTACAATATTAACTTTTGAATTGCGTATTGACAGTGTTCAAAATATTTGCACGGAACTGCATTAAAACATTATTTAGTATTTAAAGGCAAAATGTGATAAATTCATAGTAACTTCAGATATACTTCAGCTTAAATCATTTACAATTTGCTGTATAAATGTGTCAAGCTAATCAGTTTACGTCTATGACATTACAATTTGAATTTCTTACATTTAAATCCATCAATACTGACACAAATCAAATTAAGGAGCTGCTCAAAAAATGATGTTTGCTGTTTGTTCAGACTACTTATTTAAAATAAGCTGAATCTACGCAACTCTTGAGTTTTTTTGGGACAACTTAATTGTTTTATGTTCAATCAACTTAAAATTGTAAAAACCATTAAGTTAACTTCGATTTGAGTTGGGAGGTCATAAAGGTGTAAAAAAGTGATTAGTTACTTAAAGCGAGTAAACTAATTGCCTTTAAAGCAACAAGTTGACTTTAGCAAAATAATGTAAGTAAACCCAATGTAATATGGAACTGTTAAGTTGACTTAATTTTTATAATTATGCAAACTGCACTCACTTTTTTTAAAGTCAACTAATCGCTTTTTACAGTGTCAGACTATTTAGCACGTCTGTTTTCAAATAATTACTGCAATTATCACAATATTACATATTTGGCGCTTCATTAAGCCTATAAAATCTACAATTATAGCCTGTATTGAGTTTAGGAGATACACTGGAGTCTGGAAGAGCAGCTTTATTTTACTGTACTGTATATCATTTTGCTAGATACAGAAAAGCTGGGAAAAAACAAATATAATAAATGTGTACTGGAAAAAAGTGATTAGTTTACTTTTATTTTTAAAAAAGTGAGTACAATTTGCATAATTATAAAAATTAAGTCAACTTAATTCCAAGTTACAATGGGTTTACTTACATTATTTTGTAAAGTCAACTTGTTGCTTTTAAGACAATTGGTTTACTCGCTTTAGGTAACTAATCACTTTTTACAGTGTACAATCTATATTGCAAAATCGCTAGAAATAAAGATGAATTGAATTGAAAAGCTGTTCAATTCTTGAGGGTTTTTGGGACAACTTAACTATTTTATGTTGAATCAACTCAAAATTGTAAAAAACAAACAACCATTAAGCTAATTTAATCGCTTTGCATTTGGATGACATAAAGGGATTGCATTGAACTCAGCATTTTATACAGTGTACCCTCAAAAAATGATGTTTGCTGTTTGATCAAACCACTTATTATGAGTTGAAACAACACAATTCTTGAGGTTTTTTTGGGGGGTGGGGGGTTAACTTAATTCCTTTATGTTGTCCCAACACACGTCCGTTTGTGAGGAACCCAGCATTTATTTACAGTGTAGAAACAAAATAATATTTCTAAAACAAAGAAAAAAAGTGACAAACTCACAGTAATCTGGCACCAGACACAATGAAGGCCCGTAAGCCCCTGGTAACACTTGATCGTTTTGTGACATTTATCGCACTTGCTTGGACAGTTTCCTTCCACCCAGAAATGATGCATAATCTATTCAGGAAAGGCTTTTTTTAGTTAGTATGCAAAAATGCTAATCAATGCACACATAAACACACGCACACGCACACGCACACACACACGCACACGCACACGCACACACACACACACACACACACACACACACACACATCAATCGAGCATGTATGAGCTTTGATTTAAACTCATTCAGGTCTCTGTTTAAACCAGGTTAATCATGCAATTAGCAATGCTTAGAGAGAGAATCTGGTTGTAATTTCATTAGCTGCAAAAGAAGCCCTTGGTTTTAAGCCCCGTGAAGTATCGGTGATCCAAGCGTGCTGCTTTTTAAACACTACAATTGGACGCACCTCTGTGTTTTTCTTGGATTTGACGTATGTTTTGATGCAGGACGGGGGGGCTCGAGACACACATCTCTCGTGGACCGTGTACTTGCAGACTAGAAAACAGACAATGAGAAATTCATAAAAAGTGTTGAGCAAAGAAATGTTTGAGTGTTTGTTAGTGGTTTCTAGTTTTCCAATTTGTATATTTCAGCAACACTTACAATAAGGTTGTGTTAATTAACATCAGTTATTGTATTTACTAACATGAATAAACAATGAGCAATACATTTACTACAGTGTTTATTCATCTTTGTTAACATTATAAAGTTATAAAGCTGTTCATTGTTAGTTCAAGTTAACTCGCAGTGTATTAACTAAGGTTAACAAGCATGAATTTGAATTTTATTAAAGTGTTAGTAAATGTTGACCTAAGATTAATAAATGCTGTACAAGTATTTTTAATTATTATTTATTATTAGTAAACACATACTGTACACTAACTTTGACTAATGAAACCTTATTATTTAAAGTGTGAGCTATATGACTTACACTTACCGGCCACTTAATTAGGTACACCTTACAAGTACCAGGTTGGACCCCTTTTTGCTTTCAGAACTGCCTTAATCCTTCGAGGCATAGATTCAACAAGGTACTGAAAATATTCCTCAGACATTTTGGTCCCTATTGACATGATAGCATCACAGAGTTGCTGCGGATTTGTTGGCTGCACATCTATGATGCGAATCTCCCGTTCCACTAAATCCCAAAGGTGCTCTATTGGATTGAGATCTAGTGACTGTGGAGGTCATTGCAGTACAGTGAACTCATTGTCATGTTCAAGAAAGCAGTCTGAAATGATTCGCGCTTCATGACATGGCACGTTATCCTGCTGGAAGTAGCCATCAGAAGATGGACACATTGTGGTCATAAAGGGATGGACATGGTCAGCAACAATACTCTGTGGCTGTGGCGTTCAATTGGCACTAATGGGCCCAAAGTGTGCCAAGAATATATGCCCCACACCATTACACCACCACCACCAGCCTGAACCGTTGATACAAGGCAGGATGGATCCATGTTTTCATGATGTTGATGCCAAGTTCTGACCAAGTTCTGAATGTCGCAGCAGAAATCGAGACTTAAATCACCTTTCTTCCCTATTCTGATGCTCGGTCTGAACTGCAGCAGATCATCTTGACCATGTCTACATGCCTAAATGCATTGAGTTGCTGCCATGTGATTGGCTGATATTTGCGAAAATGAGCAGTTGGACAGGTGTACCTAATAAAGTGGCCAGTGAGTGTATATAGTATAATTATTATTAGTGTTTTAATTAGTAATTATTAATTAATTTAATTTAAATTATTTTAATAAAATTATTCAAATAATATATAAAAAGGTGTAATTATAGGTTGTCAATAATTTTTGTTTAACATATCAATATATTATATTGTTTTTGTAACTGCATATTAAAGTTAATATAATAATTTTTGGGATGTTAATTACATTTTAATGTTTATGATGCTTCCATAAATAATCAATAAATTGTACATGTTTTTACTTGTATAATCATCAAAAATTATATTGTATTTAATTAATAATTCTAAGAAATTTTTTAAAATATCAAATTATTAAATAATTATTAGCTAAATATCTCAAATTTGCATTTTTAAAATATTAATGACATTTTAATTGTTAAGTAATTTCAATAACTCGCTATAAACATATTTTTATATATTTGACATTTTTTGTAGACTTAATAATATAGTACTTTATTATGTTTTACTTCATTATTTTCTAGGAATTTGTTTGCTTTACAGTTTATTCATATCATAGATAATTAATATATTTGTATTTAATAAGATTTTAATATTTAAATAATGTACTGTATATACTGTAACTGGTTGACATTAATCGGTATAATGACTTTCTATAGGCATTTTCTATACATATATGTGAATCATTTATTTGTGTTACCTATTTCAAAGTCCAAAAAAGTAAATTAAATCTCACACATCATCTTTAATTGGTTGATTGCAATTGTTTAAATATATTTAACACATCGTTGTATATGTGAAGCTTTTAGCATAACCTAAAAACTAAACGAATAAACAACAAAGCAGTCTAGTAGCTAGTAGTTAATGCACAACATGTTCTGAACTCACAGGAGCAGCAGAGGCCTTGCTTTCCCAATCCGATCAGCATATTCAGACACAGGTTACAGTAGGCAGGTTTACTGAAGTGCTTCAGTCTCCACACGTGCTGCCCGTCGTCCTTTACATTCTGCAACACAGAGACAAACAAGAATAATAAGAAGAGGACAGCTTGATGATAATAAAACAATTACAACTGTGATGATAAACATCACAAACAACATTCACATAAAGGGTATCGAGGAGTGGAGTCCTGCTGAAATCATGCAATAGCTGAATGAAAAGGATATATGTCTTGAAATGTGCTCTTGTGAAATGTTGCATCTTCAATCATTTTTAGATGACAAGACATATCGATATATTAGACAGCAGAGCGCTAATGCTGCTGTCAAAGCATTAAAAATAAGCAGAGGCCTCCATCTAGTGGGAAAAACCGAGTGTAGCATCTCTTTTTATCAGCACTGATGATTCCGTTTGCATGAATGGACGCAGTACCCTCCACTAATATTGGCACTTTTCTATAAATAAAAATGTTGAAAATTCAACTCTACAGTTTCACAAAGTGACTTTTATTGACATTTTAGTAGTCTGAAATAATATAATATATAAAAAAAATTATATAATGATAAATAAGTCTGTAAAATAACAAAAAATGTACTGGCAGCTTATTACAAGGTTTTTAGTACCATAACATACAACACCAACCCAGACAATATTTCACTTTAAACAGTTAAAAATGATAATAAAAGTCACTTTTTTGAACTTTTCAAGGTTAAAAGTTGTTGGAAGAAAAATCAAGGTCCCATAATGCAATTTAAATGACAAATAAACAGGAAAAAATTAAAACATGACTCACAAAATATGGAAAACTGATAATTTACAAATATTTTCTACAGCATTTTGCACTGTTAGACAGACAGAGAAAAGAACAGATGAACAAACACATATAAAAACTTAATTATTAATCACAGTTTCGAGTCCCAGCAGCACGAGCAGAGGAATGGTGGTCAGGCCGCCCTGGAGCCACTCTTCCAGAGAAACCATCCCGTCATTATCATAGTCAATCTCCTGCATCATCTCCTCCAGGATCTGCATCCCAAAAACAGTCCAGAGGATAAAATACACCAAAAAACATGTGTTTATAATCAGAAAATATCACATTCTGCAAACATTTGATGAGTGTCATATTCAAGTTTATCCTACCGGCTTCAGTTCTGTGATGTCCCACTCCAGATACTCTGCCACATGCATCATTTGAGAGATAATGTGCTCCAGTTCCTGTTTAACAGGAGGAAATATTGTTTTTTGCCCTTCATAAGAAAAAGTTTTGGCCACCATTGCTTTAAACAGCAACAAAGTTATTGTACTTAAGCATATTTATTATAGAATCTTTTTGTGGTTAACTTATACTTTTTATAACAGAGAATACAATCATATATTTTACTTCATTACATTTCAGTGTCAATTGAGACATGCAATACCACATCAACAATATATATCCATGACATTTAAGTCTGTTATGTCACATACAGTATCTACTATTTACAAATCCTCTCATTTAGCCTTGGAGGACACTGGAGTGTCTATCAAATTTACCATACACTACAGAATCATCTGAGTACCTTCTGCCACTTTGCCTATGTATATAAAATTCAGACATACTACACTATTGAAACAATTCTGTCAATTAACAGTGTCCGTGTTTTGTGATTCCTAAGTGTTTTCAGTTTATTTACAGTTGTGAATTGCATTACGGGATGTTGATCTCTGCTCTGTCGACTTATGATGTTGAAAATGTAACACTACAGTTTAACAAAGTAACTTTTACTGGCATTTTAGTCATTTGTAATAATATAATGTATAAGAAACAATATAGAGAGAAATAAGTCTGTAAAATAACAGAAAATGTACTGGCAGTTTATTACATGGTGTTTGTACCATAATATACAACATCAACCCAGACAAAATATCACTTTAAATAATAAAAAATCTTAATAAAAGTCACTTTTTCAAACTTTTGAAGGTTAAAAGTTGGAAGAAAGATCAAGGTCTCAAAATGCAATTCAAAAGTATTAATAAATGGGGGGGGGATTTGTAATTATGAATCACAAAACACGGTAAACTGCTAATTTTGTCATGCAGTTTACAGTAAGAGAGCAGTGGCAATTCTAAACACTATTCATATAATCAGGGTGTGAATTATACATTGACGATAACTTTTTTGGTAATATTATTTTGTACAATACATGCTTCAGTGAATCAAATTAACTGACATCTATTTTATTAATGCAACATATTTAATTTTTCAGTGTTTTGTGGGATAGTTTGTGTATTCTGACCTACAATATCCTGTGATTAGCCATTTCAGAGGTTATTGTAGGTCAAACTATACTAACAACTCATCAAATTTCACTTTACTTTTAAACTACAGGTATATGTAGACACAAACACCTATTTTACAAGGAAAGTGTTTGTTTAACACTTACTGTGTCTATCGGCTTAGATTAATTGACACATTCACAATGGTATAATCCATTATAGGGGTCAACTGTATATTTATATTATCTATTATTTAATTAGTTATATTAGTATTTAAGACGCAGATCAGAGCAAACTATTTCTTACTATTTAGAGGACTGACCCCCCATGTTGTTTTCACGTCCTCTAGTGGTGATCAAGCAATAATTAGGGGGGTCAATCCCCCCTAACCCCCCCTGTAATTCGCAGCCTGCATATAATTGGTATAATAACATGGTTTTATAATAAAATTTAATATAATTTAACCAATATAATGGTTTTGTTAGAATTTCAGAAAGTTCTGAATAGTATAAATCTAATTGAGCTTCCTTCAATTAATGATTGCAAACAATCCAAAATTAAACCAGTAGATGGCGTTTCCTATTCATTTAACCCAAGGGTGTTCAAACTCGGTCCTGGAGGGCCGGTGTCCTGCTGAGTTTAGCTCTAACTTGCTTCAACACACCTGCAGGAAGTTTCCAGTATATGTAGTAAGAGCTTGATTAGCTGCTTCAGATGTGTTTGATTAGGGTTGGAGCTAAACTCTCCAGGACACTGGCCCTCCAGTTTGGACACCCCTGATTTAACCTAACAACAAGACTGCTGTTATAAACTCACCTTACTGTCCAAAAACCCATTCCCATCTGTGTCATACAGACGAAACATGACTGTGACAGAAAGAAAGAGAACAAAATGCAATTTTAATACAAAGATAAATTATGTGGCCTAAAAATAATCTGATAAGAGCACTGCCTCAAATGGAATCTCTGCATCCTTCAAAAATAAAAGGATATCTATGAAACAAATCTCACAATACAGAGTGCCATCTCAGCTTTTCTATGAGGCATAACATAGTGAGTGTTGCCATGGAAACCAGTAGCTCAGCCAATAGCAGCACAAGCTCGCAAGAGGACAATTCAATCAAGGTTAGCACAATTGAAGGCAAGACACTGCAGGTGAATAAAGAAAAAAACATGAAGAACAAGATCTACTAATATTTATCATCATACTTCCCCGAGTTGACTGATTAATTACAATAAGAATTAGACTTTTTTTATTAACAAGTTTTTTTTTTAATGTTATGTTAAATGGTATGTGCATGTGAAACATTATTTTATAAAATATGCATTAATTTGTATTTCTAGCACAAAAAAATGCTTGAACTATCAAGTCAAGTTGAGCTTTATTAACCTATGCATAACTAACATATACTATAAGATACTTAACTATACACATAAGACAGGCTATACAAGTACTTTTACATGCACTGTAAAAAAAATCTGTTATTTAAAAAAGTTTTCCGGCAGCTGGGGTACCGGGAAAAAAAAGTGTAAAATATTGACAGTTAAATTAAAGAAATTTATCGTAAAAAAAACAGACTTTAAATAACAGAAATTTATCGTAAAATAACAGACGTAAATGACAACAATTTATCGTAAAATAACAGATGTTAAATTACAGAAATTTACTGTAAAACAACAGTTGTTAAATTACAGACATTTATCATAATATAACAGCCGTTAAATTACAGAAATTTATCGTAAAATAACAGTTGTTAAGTTACAGACATTTATCGTAAGATAACAGTCGTTAAATTACAGACATTTATCGTAAGATAACAGTCGTTAAATTACAGACATTTATCGTAAAATAACAGACGTTAAATTACAGAAATTTTCCGTAAAATAACAGCCGTTAAATTACAGACATTTATCGTAAAATAACAGTTGTTAAATTACAGACATTTATCGTAAGATAACAGTCGTTAAATTACAGACATTTATCGTAAGATAACAGTCGTTAAATTACAGACATTTATCGTAAAATAACAGACGTTAAATTACAGAAATTTTCCGTAAAATAACAGCCGTTAAATTGCAGACATTTATCGTAAAATAACAGTTGTTAAATTACAGACATTTATCGTAAGATAACAGTCGTTAAATTACAGACATTTATCGTAAGATAACAGTCGTTAAATTACAGACATTTATCGTAAAATAACAGATGTTAAATTACAGAAATTTTCCGTAAATTAACAGACGTTAAATTACAGACATTTATCGTAAAATAACAGTTGTTAAATTACAGACATTTATCGTAAAATAACAGTCGTTAAATTACAGACATTTATCGTAAAATAACAGACGTTAAATTACAGAAATTTTCCGTAAAATAACAGTCGTTAAATTACAGACATTTATTGTAAAATAACAGACGTTAAATTACAGACATTTATCGTAAATTAACAGACATTAAATTGCAGACAATTATCGTAAAATAACAGATGTTGAATTGCAGACATTTACCGTAAAATAACAGACGTTAAATTACAGACATTTATCGTAAAATAACAGATGTTAAATTACAGACATTTATCGTAAAATAACAGATGTTAAATTACAGACTTTTATCGTAAAATAACACTCGTTAAATTACAGACATTTATCGTAAAATAACAGACGTTAAATTACAGAAATTTTCCGTAAAATAACAGATGTTAAATTACAGACATTTATAGTAAAATAACACTCGTAAATTACAGACATTTATTGTAAAATAACAGATGTTAAATTACAGAAATTTTACGGAAATTTAAAAAGGAAATTTCTGTACAATTTTATGCACCCCAGCTGCCGGAAAAAAAAAAAAAACACGAATTTGTTTAACAGTGTGAGACTGAACAATGTTGTGCAGGATATTGTGCAAAAGAGGTATAAGGTTTAATATTGTCCAAAAGAGTTATTTAGGGTCCTTGTAAGATGGAGTTTAAATAAAGTGTCAGGTGCATAAGAGAGAAGAGTGTTTCTACAGTGTTTCTACATGTGGCTTGACATATTGATTCCTTTTTTTGACATACTGTATTATTGATAAAAGATTTTATAGGTGGAATTTGGGGAATTTATTTTTATCATTTTAGAAAATGCAGTGAACAGTCAGAAAAAAGGAGAGGAAAAAAATGTCACATTTATTTTGTTTTATTAATTAGGTAACACTTTATTTTGATGGTCCATTTGAGAATTAGTAGACTGTCTGCTTAATATCTGCTGATACTGCTCCTTCAATAGACATTTAACTGACTTTGCAAGTACATGTCAACTTACACTAACCCTAACCTAACATTCTACATATAATCTAATGAGAATTAGTTGGCATGTAGATGCAATGTAACTTAAATTCATCAAACGGACCATCAAAATTAAATTGTACATGAAAAGAAAAAAAAAATCAACAAATATTAAATACAGATACATAAAACAGTAAAGTTTGGTTTAAGTAGAGATTTGTGGCTCAGTCCATGAAGAAATATAAAACAAATTTTGAGAAGACAGCCTTTAAAAAATATGTATTGTACTGGCTGTTTTTTTTTCAACATTCTTCAGAATATCATGTTCAAAAAGCCAAAATATTAAAACTGACAGCTACATGTTAACAAAATAATAGTGTTTTCCCTGTAGTGTCTCGTCTTAATCCAAACGTCCTATACGGCAGCAGTTCATGCCTCTCTGTCTTAATAACATCTCAGACGCAGAATCAGTTATTATTAGCATTTCCAGTTCAGCAGTAAACATGTCAGTCTGTCCATAGCAACAGGTTTATAAACCAGCAGCCAGGAAATTCATGAAACACTGGCAGTAGATGGCAGCACAGCTTCATGTATTTATATCACAGGCATTAATTAAGAAACCCAGTATGAAGTGCTTTATCCACAGCACAGTGCACTAGTATAAGTTACTATGAATTAAACAGTGAACTATAGTATAGTTCTTACATTCTAGCTTGTCTTCTGGTCGTCCACCCTCCAGGAGAGAGAGGTAGCAGATCATGTCCTTCAGCTGGACTGTACTGAGAGGTCTGGACCGGGACGTCGCCTTTAGGGGTGTGCAGCTGCCCTTTTTCAGTTTCAGACCTCAGAAAGCAAAGTTTATGGCAAAATTATTAGCCCTCCTGAGATATTTCTTAAATAATATTTAATGCAGCAATGAAATTTTCACAGTATTTTCTATAATATTTTTTCTTCTGGAGAAAGTCTTATTTGTTTTATTTTGGCTAGAATAAAAGCAGTTTTTTATTTTTTTAAAACCATTTTAAGGCAAGGCAAGTTTATTTATATTGCACATTTCATACACAATGGTAATTCAAAGTGTTTTACATGAAGAATAAAAGAAGCAAGAAAATAAAAATGATTAAAACAGATCAAAACTGATTTAAATGTGTTAAACAGGTTATAAAAGAATGAAAAAGAAAGAAAAACATAAAAGTGCCATCTGTCGGACGTAGCACAGTGCTCATTCGGTAAAGGCACAGCTGAACAGATGTGCTTTAAGCCTTGATGTGAATGTGTCTAATGTTAGAGCACATCTGATCATTTCTGGAAACTGATTCCAGCATTAGGGGGCGAATTAGTTAAAGGCCGATTCACCCTGCTTTGACTGAACTCTTGGAATTTTTAATTTACTTGATCCTAATTATCTGAGTGACCTGTTAGGTTTGTATTTAGTGATCACATCTGGAATGTATTGAGGTCCTAGGCCATTTAGTGATTTATAGGCAAGTGATAGTACTTTAAAATCTATTCTGAATGTAACTGGGAGCCAGTTTAAAGACCTGAGGACAGGTGTAAAGTGCTCTGATTTTCTTAAGGTCAATATTATCAGCACCCTTATGCAGTATTTTTTCTATTGTCTACAGAACAAACCATCATTATACAATGACTTGCCTAATTACCCTAAACTTGCCTAATTAACCTAATTAAGCCTTTAAATCAAGCTGTAAGTTGAATATCTAGTACAATATTACTGTCATCATGGCAAAGAAAAAATAAATCACTTATTAGAATTTAGTTATCAAAACTATTATATTTAGAAATGTGTTGAAAAAAAATCTTTGCTCTGTTAAACACAAATTTGCAAAAAAAAAAAAAATTAAATTTAACTTGGACTAATAATTCTGACTTCAACTGTATGCTTAATGCATCAGGTTTTCTCATTATTTGGTATGTTTGGGGCTAATATGAAGCTAGACATCCCTGGATAACAACTGAGTTGTTTAATGTCTGTATTTTTAGACAAACTGTTCCCCTGGTGAGTTTTTCTGGAGAACAAAGCTGCAGGTCTATTGCTTTCAATAAGAAAACATGTTGTGCAGTTACAATGGAATGAAAGTGATAAATAACATTTATAAAACATGATTGGTTTTTCCACCATAAAGGGTTTTCAAAGTGAGATCTTTAAAAAAAATCTCCTGCATATATTAGACTATGCTGTTTAATTCAATAGTTTATAATTTAATTAGAGACTCAAAGTACCAAATAATAATTAGCATTGTTTATGATTTAAATATGAATAAATGAATATGAAAATGTAATAAACAGTAATAAATCTAACAATTCTTCGTGCTCCCTTATTATACTGATTGTACATAATGCCTTACACCCAAAAAATGAAAAGTCACCATTTATTCAGTCTTTACTTGTTTCCAAACCTGTTTAAGTTTATTTCTTCTGTTGAACAGAAGAAAGATATTTTGAAAAATGTTGAGAAAAAAACACCTGTTGACTCTCAAATTATAAAGTCGCAATTCCGAGTTATAAAGTCACAATTCCGAGTTATAAAGTCAGAATGTTGAGTTTTGAAGTCGCAATTCTGAATTATAAAGTCAGAATTCCAAGTTATAAAGTTACAATTCCGAGTTATAAAGTCACAATTCCGAATTATAAAATCAGAATTTTGAGTTTTGAAGTCGCAATTCTGAGTTATAAAGTCGCAATTCTGAGTTATAAAGTCGCAATTCCGAGTTATAAAGTCAGAATTCCGAGTTATAAAGTCAGAATTCTGAGTTATAAAGTCAGAATTCCGAGTTATAAAGTCAGAATTCCGAGTTATTCATTCATTCTTTTCGGTTTAGTCCCTTTATTAATCGGGGGTCGCCACAGCGGAATGAACCGCCAACTTATCCAGCACGTTTTTACGGAGCGGATGCCCTTCCATCCACAACCCATCTCTGGGAAACACCCACACACACTCATTTACACTCATACACTATGGACAATTTAGCCTACCCAATTCACCTGTACTGCATGTCTTTGGAGTGTGGGGGAAACCAGAGCACCCGGAGGAAACCCACGCGAACGTAGGGATAACATGCAAACTCCACACAGAAACGCCAACTGACCCAGCCGAGGCTCGAACCAGCGACCTTCTTGCTGTGAGGCGACAGCACTACCTACTGCCAATTCCAAGTCGCTTTTCCGAGTTATAAAGTTGCAATTCCAAGTTATAAAGTCAGAATTCTGAGTTCTAAAGTCGCAACTCCGAGTTATAAAGTTGCAATTCCAAGTTATAAAGTCAGAATTCCGAGTTATAAAGTCAGAATTACGAGTTATAGTCAAAAATTTGAGTTTAAGTCAGAATTCTGAGTTTTAAAGTCACAATTCCGAATTTTAAAGTCAGAATTCCAAGTTATAAAGTCAGAATTCTGAGTTTTAAAGTTGCAATTCCAAGTTATAAAGTCACAATTCCGAGTTACAAAGTCGCAATTGCAAGTTATAAAGTTGCAATTCTGAGTTATAAAGTCGCAATTCCGAGTTTTAAAGTCAGAATTCTGAGTTTTAAAGTCAGAATTCCGAGTTTTAAAGTCAGAATTCAGAGTGGTAAAGTCAGAGTTATAAGTTATAAAGTCGCAATTCCAAGTTATAAAGTCAGAATTCCGAGTTATAAAGTAAAAATTCTGAGTTTTAAAGTCAGAATTCAGAGTTATAAAGTCAGAATTACTAGTTATAAAGTCAGAATTCCAAGTTATAAAGTCGCAATTCGGAGTTATAAAGTCGCAATTCTGAGTTATAAAGTCGCAATTCTGAGTTATAAAGTCACAATTCCAAGTTATAAAATCAGAATTCCAAGTTATAAAGTAAGAATTCCGAGATTTAAAGTTGCAATTCCAAAATATAAAGTCGCAATTCCAAGTTTTAAATTTGAAATTTCGAGTTATAACGTCGCAAACTTAACTCATAATTCTGACTTTATAACTCAGAATTCTGACTTTATAACTCAGAATTCTGACTTATAAAGTCATAAGGTCAGTTATAAAGTCAGAATTCTGAGTTATAGTCAGAATTGTGAGTTATAAAGTCACAATTCCAAGTTATAAAATCAGAATTCCAAGTAATAAAGTCACAATTCCAAGTTTTAAAGTTGCAATTCCGAGTTATAGTCGCAATTCCGAGTTTTAGAGTCACAATTTCGAGTTTTAAAGTAACAATTCCAAGTTTTAAAGTTGCAATTCCAAGTTATAATGTCGCAATTCCAAGTTATAAAGTCAGAATTCCAAGTTTTAAAGTCAGATCCCAAGCTATAAAGTCGCAATTCTGAGTTTTAAAGTCAGAATTCCAAGTTTTAAAGTCAGAATTCCGAGTTTTAAAGTCACAATTCCAAGTTATAAAGTCGCAATTCCGAGTTAGAAAGTCAGTTAGAAAGTCAGAATTCCGAGTTATAGTCAGAATTCCGAGTTATAGTCAGAATTCCGAGTTATAGTCACAATTTCGAGTTATAAAGTCGCAATTTTGAGTTATAAATCGCAAATCAGAGTTATACTGTAAAGGCGCAAGTTTGAGTTATAAATCGCAATTCCGAGTTATAAAGTCGCAATTTTGAGTTATAAATCGCAAACTTAACTCACAATTCTGACTTTATAACTGGGAATTCTGACTTTATATATATATTTTTAAATTTATGTTTTTATTCAGTGGCCGGAACAAGCTTCCATAGTGTTATATGGATGTAAAGGGCAGTTTTTTCAACATTCTTTAGATTATCTTGTTTTGTGTTCAACAGCAGAAAGAAATTCATAAAAGTGAAGAACCACTTGAGCAAGAGTAAATGGTGCGGTTATTTCAAATTATTGTGTGAACTATCGCTTTAAACAGTTGGTTATAGAGGATATTAAACTGCTGGATGGCCAAATTAACCAGAATCAAGCATTCTAGAATGACATACATTTACACAGTCTCTCAAATCTGTGTGTTCTTTTTACATAGATTTGCATAAGGTTGTATAAAATGTCTAAACGCTAAAATGCAAATTACCCATGATTCTCTGCTTGTCTGTCATGGAGGGGCTCGGCTTTGGGTCTTTGTTGCAGAAACTGAGGAAGAGATGCTCACAAAACTCCTCGTCAAGTTCATTCTCCAGAAACATCTCCATGAAGAGCTTGAAACCCTCAAAGTCAATCTCCTGCTTAAGAAAGCGAGTTTCCTCATTAACGCCTACACTGACCTCATAAAACAAACTGCAAAAACAATAAAATGACAAATCACCTGATTGAGGATTTCCGGCTTCTATGCAGCATAAAAAGAGGCATCTTTAATAAATGGATGGCAAACAATTATGGAAGCCACAATGAATTCGTGACCCAGAAGAAACATTATCTAGTTTAATAGCTTTAATATACGCTTGAAATTGGATAATCATCATAACATTGGCTTCAGTTTGGCATTCTTAGCTCGGCATGAATGCTGTAATAAAGAGCTTCATAAGAGCATACAGAGCTGTAATACCTCTTCGGGATTATACTTGGCCAGAATTCCACCTCTGTGAAACTCCTGGAGAACATCTTTTAGTTTTTTAGTTGTGTCTGCAACAACAAAAAAGGAAAGATAATAGTCAGCCGAACATAACTTACAGCTCAAAACATCAATGACCCAAATAAGAGTCGAAGACATCAATTTAGTGCTAAATTAAGCTAAAAAAGTTATTTTGATTTAGTAAAAGGTATCTGCTTATTTTAATATTAAGATTAATATATAATGTTTTATACTGTCCATTATAAATATACATATATTTGTGTGAGTACATAGTGAGGTTACCAATTCTCATGGTGAGATTTTAAAATAATTCTCATTTCGTTCAAGCTACTTTTACTTTACTTACTACAGAAGTTATTTAAACCTTGAGCACTGTTTAAATTTACTGTCCTTTAGTTATGTTAGGGATGAAAACATCCACTGAATTAAACTGCTGTAAAAATGCATCAGATAAATAATTTTTTTAATTTATTGGCATAAATCTGTTAATCAACCTCAGTCCTGATCAAAACTACTAAATTGTTTAGAAAATGACAGGATTTAAACTCTTCAATTGTCAAATTCATAAATGATGTAATGATATACATATTTATAAACCTTTTTCAGGATTTTTTGACAAATATAAAGTCAAAAAGAGCAATCATTTGAAACTTGTTGTAACTTTGTGCCTTTGTACAGTACTTCAGATGTTAAATGAAATGTTTCTACAGTAATGTTCATTAAATAAATATATAACAATAAAAAGATTAAACCTTTGGTGCAAGCTATTCTTTTTCTTCACTATTCTTTCTTTTTGTAGATTTGAGATTTTGTTCAATGAATAATACATTTCTACACTGTAAAAAAAAAAAAAAATCTGTAAATGAGCAGCCAAATTGTGATTCCTGTTTTTATTTTTTAGCTTTCCACTGTTTATTTATGCTTTTAAATTGCATTATGGGACCTTGATCTTTCTTTGACACAACTTTAAACCTTAAAAATAAAAAAAGTGACTTTTATGAACATTTTTAATAGTTTAAAGTGATATATTGTCTGGGTTTGTGTTGTATATTCAGTACAAAAACCTTGTAATAAACTGCCAGTACGTTTTCTGTTATTTTACAGAACTCTATATATTATTTCTTATACATTATATTATTTCAAACCACTAAAATGTCAGTAAAAGTCACTTTGTTAAACTGTAGAGATGAAGTCAACAGAGCAGAGTTCAAGGTCCCATAATGCAATTCACAACCCTAAATAAACGGAAAACACTTGTGAATCACAAAATACAGAAACTGATAATTAACAGATATTTTTCACAGTGTGGCGTGTGTGTGTGTGTGTGTGTGTGTGTGTGTGTGTTTACACTTTTGGGTTCTCTACAGATGTTTTCTGACAACTTTTCTTAATAGAACCATTTGTTTCTAATTATGAAGAACAATTAGATAATCTATTCTAAATAACTCTCTCTCTTTTTTTTTAAACATATAAACCTATTGTGCATTGAAAAGATTTCATGGATCTTAAAGTTTCTTCCTGGAACCATCATTAATCACTTACTAAATAGTCAATAAATGTCAATCTAACTTCCAAACATTTAGTTTTCAGCTCAGATTCACCAGAGTGCATTGATCAGACCATCTCCATCAAGCAGTCTGACGTTGAGCTACAGAGGGAGCTTCATGTTCCTCCTTCCTCTTCACTAATGAGCCATATTGTCATACAGCACTCCAGCCAATCAGAGTGAGTGAAAATCTGTCCTGCACAGGAAACAGCGGCCTCTTGGAATATCAATTATTCAGATTACTCAATTAAATGCAGATGATCTCTGTCCTCTGCATGCGTAATGAACGATCCTCT
Organism: Danio kyathit; assembly: GCA_903798195.1. Classification (NCBI taxonomy): domain Eukaryota; kingdom Metazoa; phylum Chordata; class Actinopteri; order Cypriniformes; family Danionidae; genus Danio; species Danio kyathit. The sequence goes on from LR812533.1 coordinate 40,475,178, forward strand.
TGTTGACAGTTGATTTGTTATGTAGGAAAGCAGGTTTTGGGGTAATTAAAATGCCACAGATATTGTATGCATCTTTATGTGACTGCTTTATTATTGGCATGACAAACTGACTAAAACTGTCTAAATATAGTTTGATCTCCTTATCTCAGTGATAAAGGTAATGCAAACACAGGCTGTTGCAACCGTTTTCTCTCAAAAGAGATTATAAATGACACTTTGGTCACACTGACTCCCAGCATTGCATTAGCACTGAAAGGAATCAACGTTCATCACGGATGGATTATGTATTTAGGGGAATTAATAACTGTCAGTCAGAATTTTCTCTCTGCTCATAGTCTGGTGGCGATTGGATTAGATTGAATTCTCAACCTTAAGCTTAGGCAGGAAATGACATTTCCTTAAGTGACACATGCACAACTGGCATTAAATGGTTTGATTTGTATTTGAGTGAACTGGAATCCTGTCATTATGACTATATTGTTGGTGGAGATGCTCTCTGGAGAGCCTGACAAATTGAATTGAAACACAAAAATACTCTTTAGAGAATGTATATCTGAACTGAAGACCTAAACGCTGTAGTGATAAACAAATATTTGACAACTGTGGTCTAAATCAACCAACTAAAGGTTGATTAAAGTATAGAAGCCTTACATTGTGCATAGTCCTGAAGACGAGAGAATTCATTTGGACTCAAAGTGACCCACTTTTCTTCATTTGACATGCTGTGCCACTGTTTATCTGCCACTGTTAACATTACAATGAGATCCACCAGCTCAGGCTCTGTGGAGACAAAGAGAAAACTGTCCATCATCGTGATGGTATGTGATTTGTTTATGAACATACAATGAAATGTGTTTTGGCTGATTTGAGAAACAGCTGAAACATGCTAAAACATACCAGCAAGATGGTAAACATTGTAGAAAATGTGTCAGCTACATGCTAATTCATACTGGCAGCATTAAAACATGGTAAAAATGAGTAAAAACGTTCTAATTCATGCTGAAATTTGGCTAAACATTATAGCAACATGCTAATTTGAGCAAACTAGCTAAAACATGCTTACCATGATAAAAGTGTGCTAATAATATTCTGCTACCAATATGCTAATCTTAATGAAGTAATAAAAAGCTAACAAAAGGTTAAATATAGCAGAAACATGCTAGCAACCTTAAAACATGTCATAAATGTAGTGTTGTGCTTTCGGTATGCTAATGTTAACAGTCATAAAGCAAGTCAGCAATGCTAACATAATGCTAAAAGCATTAATACATGTAAATCTTATGATCAAACATGCTAAAAATGTGCTAGCAACATGCTAAGACATGATGGCATAGTTTAAGACTAGCAAGGTTAAAAAATGAAAACATGTTAGCGAGGTGTTAGAACATGCTAAAACATACAATATGCTTATTTATGCTAAACACAATAAGCTAACAATCCTAGACATGCTTATTCATGCTAACATGCTACCAACATATCAATTCACTAGTGTTCATGCTGAAATTAGGCTAAACATTGTAGCAACATGCTAATTTGAGCAAAAAAGCTAAAACATGCTTACCGTGTACGTATAAAAGTCTGCTAATAATATTCTGCTATATGCTAATGTTAAGGAAGTAGAAAGCTAACAAAAGGTTAAATATAGCAGAAACATGCTAGCAACCTTAAAACATGTCAGTGTAATATAATGTTGTGCGAGAAGTATGCTAATGTTAACAGTTATAAAGCAAGCCTAAACAAGATGCTAAAACATGCTAAAAACATGAATACATTCAAATCTTGAGATTAATGTTGTTAAAATGTGCTAGCAACTTGCTAAGACGTGATAGCATAGTTTCAAGACTAGCAAGGTTAAAAGATGAAACATGTTAGCTGTGTTAGAGCATGCTAAAACATACAATATGCTTATTTATGTTAAACACAATAAGCTAACAATCCTAGACATACTTATTCATGCTACCAACATATCAACTGACGTTAGCAACATGTTAAATTGAGTTAACAACAATGCTAAAACTTTTATATTCATTCAACATCATTCAATATTTCTTTCCAATTCATTGTTTCTCATTGCAAGCAGTCTTACAAATACAAAATACTGTCCACTGGTCATCACAGAATAACAGGAACAGCATCTGTCACATGACAACAAATAATCAAATGTGCAGCATCACGTCAGTCAATACTGTAGTCAAACCAGTTGTCAGTGACTGCCATTGATTTCTGTGAAGCAGTGCTTTGTACAGTACAAAATTGACTGGGTCCAGCTATCATTCAAAATTTTGGGTCATTGTGATTTTTAAAAATGTTTTTGTAAAATGTTTTAAAGTTTAAATGTTTTAAATATATATATTTTAAAGCTATTTTCAGATTCATGTTGAATGGAAAGCTCAAAAGAACAGACACATTTGAATTTAATGTGTCCTTTAAAAGTCTTTCATCAATAAAAAAACTGTAAAAAATACTGATTTATTGATCCTAAAGTTCTTCATGCTACTGTACATAAACATAAAAAACCCAACATCTAATCAAACCTTAAAAAATTAGGCTATACAAATTGGATAAGTTTATATATATATATATATATATATATATATATATATGAAACCAATATAACATCTCAACATTCACAAATATACATTTCTGACATTCAAAAACAAAACAAAATATATATATTTAATACACTTTTAAATTAATTTTTTTATATCAAATTAAAAATGAACAAAATCTCAGTTTTACTACAGTAACATCTGTGGATTATTGTATGGTTTCAGCTATTATTTTTATTATATAATATCTATAAAAGGAATAACTATGGCTTTGAATTACAGCAAAATTATATACAATTTTGAGAAAAAAAATTATTATTATATATATATATATATATATATATATATATATATATATATATATATATATATATATATTATAGGTGGGCATAGATTAATTTTTTTAATCTAGATTAATCTAGATTAATTTCGAAATTAATCTAGATTAATCTAGATTAAAATGGCTCATTTGAATTCTGCCGAAGGCATTCAAAATATGTGTGTTACCCAAATAATAAGTCTTTGAGAACAGGTTTCTCAAGCCAGGTGGTGCATTAGACAAGGGGCTCATCTCCTGTTTCAAAAATGCATCACAAACTGCTTGAGAAACTGTTCTACTGTGATAATTGGTGATGAAAATAAATGATGTTCAATAAGATGTACTTGTGTTTACTGTTTATTCAGTTAAACATCAATGTTGAACTGTAGGCCCACATAAGCTCCAAACAGCGATTTTTTTATTACCTTAATCCATCTAAAGTCATAACTGAGCTAAACAGAAATGGAATTAAGATGTGGAGTATGCAGATATTAGTGGCATTATTGAAGTAAACACGGCGGTCTTTAGGACCTTTCGCCATATTTTCCGACAAGATCCACACGCGGCTGTCAGTAAAGGACTGCACACACACACACATACACACACACACATCGCGAAATGCGGAAGTTTTTTTTCTTACCATTTGGCATGCGTTATTAAATTCCATAACATTCTCTCCGTATTTGCGTCTAATACCCCACTTTGTCACGAAGGAATGAATGAAATATCCGTGAGTTAAAATGAAACTGCCGACCTGCAGTTAGAGTCAGGCAGCCTGCTGATTTGATTCAGAAGGGCAGACGGCTCACCGGTCAGGTATCCATCCGCGCTAATAGGTGAAAGTTATCACAGCTTGGGTAAAATAGACCCAGCTCCCAACCTAACTTTGAGAATAGATTAACGGCGATATTTTTTTTATCGCGCGATAAGAGTCTCGCGTTAACGCAGCACGTTAACGCCGATAACGGCCCAGCACTAATATATATATATATATATATACACACACACAAACACACACACGCACACACAGGGAGTGCAGAATTATTAGGCAAGTTGTATTTTTGAGGATTAATTTTATTATTGAACAACAACCATGTTCTCAATGAACCCCAAAAACTCATTAATATCAAAGCTGAATATTTTTGGAAGTAGTTTTTCGTTTTAGCTATTTTAGGAGGATATCTGTGTGTGCAGGTGACTATTACTGTGCATAATTATTAGGCAACTTAACAAAAAAACAAATATATACCCATTTCAATTATTTATTTTCACCAGTGAAACCAATATAACATCTCAAGATTCACAAATATACATTTCTGACATTCAAAAACAAAACAAAAACAAATCAGTGACCAATATAGCCACCTTTCTTTAAGTATGCAGACTTCTTCCAGTACCACTGCTTGAAGGTGTCTTCCAGAAACTGGCAGTAGGCCTGGGAGTTGAGCTTGACTCCATCCTTAACCCGAAAAGGCCCCACAAGCTCATCTTTGATGATACCAGCCCAAACCAGTACTCCACCTCCACCTTGCTGGCATCTGAGTCGGACTGGAGCTCTCTGCCCTTTACCGATCCAGCCACAGGCCCATCAAGACTCACTCTCATTTCATCAGTCCATAAAACCTTAGAAAAATCAGTCTTGAGATATTTCTTGGCCCAGTCTTGATGTTTCAGCATGTGTGTCTTGTTCAGTGGTGGTCGTTTTTCAGCCTTTCTTACCTTGGCCATGTCTCTGAGTATTGCACACCTTGTGCTTTTGGGCACTCCAGTGATGTTGCAGCTCTGAAATATGGCAAAACTGGTGGCAAGTGGCATCTTGGCAGCTGCATGCTTGACTTTCCTCAGTTCATGGGCAGTTATTTTGCCGTTTGGTTTTTGGTTTGCTTTTTCCACAAGCTTGTGACCCTGTTGACTATTTTGAATGAAACGCTTGATTGTTCGATGATCACGCTTCAGTAGCTTGGCAATTTTAAGAGTGCTGCATCCCTCTGCAAGATATCTCACTATTTTTGACTTTTCGGAGCCTGTCAAGTCCTTCTTTTGACCCATTTTGCCAAAGAAAAGGAAGTTGCCTAATAATTATGCACACCTGATATAGGGTGTTGATGTCATTAGACCACACCCCTTCTCATTACAGAGATGCACATCACCTAATATGCTTAATTGGTAGTAGGCTTTCGAGCCTATACAGCTTGGAGTAAGACAACATGCATAGAGAGGATGATGTGGTCAAAATACTCATTTGCCTAATAATTCTGCACTGCCTATATAATATATATATATATATATATATATATATATATATATATATATATATATATATATATATATATATATATATATATAAAAATAAAAAAAATTCAATTAATTATTTTTATTCATTTTCCTGTAGCTTAGTCCCTTATTTATTAGGGGTCGCCACAGCATAATGAACCGCCAACTATTCCGGCATATGTTTTGCGTAGCAGATGCCCTTCCAGCCGCAACCAAGTACTGGGAAACACCCATACACTCTTGCAACAGATAGTTTTACTTGTTCCTCGCCACTGTCGCCACTGACTTGCTTGGTTCGGGACTTGTGGTGCTGCGCATCGATGGATTTTCTCTTCAGTGTTTGAACTTTCAGCAGTGAAACTTAAACCACACTGAACTGAACTAAACTTCAACTCTGAACACTGGACTAACACTGTTTCAATTTACTGTAATCTTCTATGTGAAGCTGCTTTGACACTATCTATATTGTAGCGCTATAGAAATAAAGATGAATTGAAATATGATTTTTCAGTACTCTTTCCACCACTGTAGATAAGTAGTGACAAACATCACAGATGAATCTGAAACAAAGTTCATGCATCTGAACTTAAAACAAGACTCAACACTAAAGAAAAACTTAATTCCACATCCCGTCAAACCCCTTATCTCCCTGCGACAAGTGCAGGAAGTGCCTGAAGCATGTGTCTATTCTGAAAGATGATCTGTATTTATGAATGAAAGTTCCCAACATTAAGATCCCAAAACAAACCCCTCAACATTACCTTAGGGTAAGAAAAATAGATGATCTCTGCCTCGTCTTGACCTTAACCATCATTCAATTTCTCATGCACAGCACAGTTCATGGTTGAAATACAGAAGATCTTCAAGCTGGGCTCACAAAGTGACAAAATGTAATAGATTTACATGTCGAAACATCAAATACAAGGGTGCATTTTCAAACCAATCTCTGTTAGTATATCAGCAACGCACAAATAAACCAATGCAAATACAGTCAAGAGCTCAATTATATTGTGACTGGTAATGGATGGAAAACATAATTTCCACAAACACAAGTGCAGAAAGCTGAGATGCACTCACCTGGTGCTTCTCCAAGTCAACAGCAGCGATGCGATGAGCATGTTATGTGTTTTTTACTGGCGGCGTCAAGTAAAAGCCTCCTACTGTTAGAACAGCACTGTTTGTGTCAGAGAAAATGAGCATGAGAGCTGGAGAGAAAGAGAGAGATCTACTCATCTGCAACAATCAGTTTTCATGGCTGTGCTCTCACACACACACACATACACACACTCCCTCCCATCCTCGTTTCCCCCTTCATCTCTCCATCTTGCTATTTAGCAGGCAGTGGATCTGGGTTGTGATAGTGGAAGGGGATGCTGAACATTATGAACAAAAGGGATTCTGTGTAAAGGATGTGTGTTTTCTTTGACCTGTTCATTTGTTAAGACTCTCACCAACTGCCAGGTAACTCAGAGACACATGGTGTGCAAACTGTGTGACAACTTTCATAATAACATACACTGTAATAATTTCCCAGAATTTCACAACGTTACTATAATTTTTTACAGTAAATTACATTAGTGTCACTTTACAGGATTTAACTGTTTTATTTTACATATTCAGAATTTTATTGTGAAATTAAGGCAGGCATCATGATTACAGCAAATTACTGTAAAAATGTCTATCTTTTGCACGTTAGTTATAGGAATTCAAATACTATTAATATTTTATTCAACATAGAAATTAATACACTAACTTTTTACATTTTTTTTCATATTTAGAAATATTTACAGAACTATTGTTATTATGAAGTACCTCGCAGTAAATTTACTGTGAATTTTCATACAGTACTGTACCTTACTTTGAAAGTAATGTAATTATTAGCCAGTAATTTACTGCAATTTACTGTAAAACATGATAAACATGAAATAATGGTATTAGTGCTATATACTGGATTTAAAATGTTAAAGTTAACCACATTCATAAATATGTATATAATATATTGATGAAGAATCTCAAATATTTGTAAATATTCTCTTAAATATTATAATTGTTTTATTTAAACTTGTTTTAAATTTATTTATTTTTCTTTATTTATTAAAATAAATGTGGAACAAATTATCTGTGGCCACCATATTATTTAACATTTGCAGAAATAAAACAAAATAAATAAACAATTTCTATTGTAACATATTTTGAGTATTTCTGAATATTTTTTACTTTAAGTATAGAGATCAAATCAGTAGACCAAATTTATAACATTTTAAAAAATATCTAGATAGTTTTTTATTATAAAAAATTTCCAGAAATGATATTTAAAAAATGTTAAACAAATTAATCATATATATGACTACAGTATAATGTATATATACACATTACACACACACACACACACACACACACACACACACACACACACACACACTAGTGTCACACAATTCTTTCTATAAGGTAATATACTGATTTGATGCTCAAGGATAAATGTATAACATTATCAGTGAACAGAATCAATAAATGCTGAAACATTTATTTTTTAATAAAATCTTTTGTAAAAATAAATTGATATTACCTGTCACTTGTTATTATTGTTTAAATTTAAAAACTTTTTTTTTTAAATCCTACTGACACTAAACATTTGTTCACTTTACTCAATTCAGAAACTCCAATGTGTCCATTTGTGTGCCTAAAATATCAAATGACACATCAAAACCCCTATAGCTATGTACTGTACAGTGTAAGAAAAAAAAGGAGCAGCAAACAAGCTATACTTGTGCACCTTATCTAACCTTCACATGTAAATGTTTTTATTTTATAAGCTACTAAAATGCTCTCTTTACATAAAACTAAAGCTCCTGGATGTTGTGCATTTGACAGCTGCTCATCCATTCTGTTGACATCCTTAGAGGAAAGGAGCTGTGAAGTGACTGACAAACTTATCCGAGCTTTCCTGATCTCATCTATTCACCTGAAAAACTCCACCACATCTGTCACACAACTCAAATACTCCATAACTGCACAATAAAAATACAGCACAGCTCAAAGTAAAAAATGTACTTTCTGTTTGTTTATTCTGAAACCAGTTTAATCATGTTTAGAAATATGCAGATTATATTAATATATTTTCAAATAGTATGTCTTAAATAATATATTTTTCTACAAATATCTTTGATATTCTTTGAAATATTACAGTTTTTCATGACCCACACAGTCCCCATAGTACTTAAAATTTGTAATATAAATAAATATATATTTACAGTTTTGATGAGACACCTCTAACCCAATCTAATCATATTTAGAAACATGCAAACATTTTTTTCTATACTTTTAGTAAATACAGTATAAATAGTATAGTATTGTATATAGAATACATGATATTAAATATAATAAAGAGATGTTAAATAATGCTTCAGTTGTCCACAATGGAAGTCAATCACCAAATCTTTTCTACATAAGAATACAGATTTGATATAAGATGAGGAGATGAGTAAACCATGACAACATTTTCTTGAGGGAAATATCTTTAAATAAACACTGTATGAGCATCACATTTTGATAAATAGCCATTTGGAAGCCATTGACAAAATAAAGTCAATGCCAAATGTAAACACATTGAGTTAGAAAATGCAAAGAAATGGAACTGAATTGTTAGTTTTGTGTTAAGAAATAAAACACTACACATCAATCCATTTAATGTCCATTAATTTGGTTAACTAGGCAAGTTACTGTAATTTCATTAGGCAAGTCATTGATTGGACAACATGTAGAAAAAATATTGCTTTAGGAAGGCTAACATTATCGACATTAAAGATTATTCGTAAATTGTTTTTTTTTTATTCCAGCCAAACTAAAAGAAATAATAAATCAATAAATCAATAAATCCATCTATCCATCCATCCATCCATCCATCCATCCATCCATCCATCCATCCATCCATCCATCCATCCATCCATCCATCCATCCATCCATCCATCCATCTATCTATCTATCTATCTATCTATCTATCTATCTATCTATCTATCTATCTATCTATCTATCTATCTATCTATCTGAATAACTCCAACCACATCTGTCACATAACTCAAATACACATGAAAAAATACACGGCTCAAAGTAAAAATTCAGAAACCAATTCAACCATGTTTAGAAATATGCAGATTATATTATTATAGTTTCAAATACTATGTCTTACAGTTTTTCTCAGTGGCTTTGGTGCATTTCTCACAACACTATTTACATTTGCACAACAGTTAATGCATTTCTTAAAACAATTAGTACAAACTGCAAAACCTAGTTGATAACCTGCGAAAGCGTGTCACTTGCTCAAAATGGAGAGCTCATTCCTCAGAAGCAAGTATTGATGTCAATGAATGTGTCAGTGTCATCAAGATGAAAAGTCCTGACACCATTGTTTATGAACAAGACAGTCAAATGGCTTTGTCATGTTTTCATTATGACACTTTACTCTGTACATTTTTTCAAATGCAAAAAAGTCAGATTTTGGTGAAAATGCTCAAGACAGCGCTATATACTATTTGCACAGCCATTTGAAAACTACAGTAAAGTTAGACATCACTGCATTTAGTGAGGTATCTGAGTACAAGACACTGAATATGTATGTTTCACATTTTTACTGTATTTGCTCTTTACAATTCTAATTTATTCACAGCATTGTGCAAAAGGATAAATACACCCTTATTTACAACAAACATAATCTTCCTTTGGGTCGAGCTGTGCACAACTGTAAACAATATTGCAGTGCATATTAGAACTGAACCTACAACATACACAGGTCTGTAAATCCTTCATCAAATTGTTCAATTTAGAAGACATTTTCAGAAAAAAAAATATTTTTTTTTTAACAAAATTTTCTTGACAGATTTTGACAACTAGTTCAACATTTTTGTATGTAATGACTCAGATGATGAAATGAGGACTATTAGTTTTATATGGAGTGACTATTCAGCATCCACAAGTTTAGTTAATTTTGACTGACATGACTTAAGCAAATGATAATGTTATAAAACAGCAGAGAGTTGTATGAAAGCAATTGATGCATGTCCAAAAGCATTTGCAATTTGTTGGAAGGAATGAGAAACTGCTACTGTGATGTGCACAAATGACTAATTGTTTTGAGAAATGCATTAACTGTTGTGCAAACGTAAATAGTGTTGTGAGAAATGCACCAAAGCCACTGAGAAAAACATTATATTATATCTTATATTAAATATTATATCTTTCTACAAATATATTCTACACTTTTACATACTATAGGAGTTTTTAAAAGATATTTAATGACCCACACAGTCCCCGTAGTACTTGAAATTAGTTTTGTGTGTGTGTGTATATATATATATATATATATATATATATATATATATATATATATATATATATATATATATATATATATATATATATATATATATATTAAATTCCAGCTATGCATAGAGCCCATTATCCATTTAGAAAAACTTTATCTAGATTAATAATTTAAACTAACACCTTATGATAATTGCTTTTCAATAAATATTCATTTGAAAGCCATTTGCAAACCACTGAAAATATAAATACAACAAGCTAAAAAAAAAAAAGCTACATAAACACTACATATTTGACTACAAGCTAAATGAGGCCACAAATCCCATAATGCTGTATATGTTAGCACAGTCAACAAACATCCTGTGGAAAAGTTTCATTGCAGGCCCAGAGACATAAGGATGGTCCTGTTTCTTTCTAGTTGTGCCAGTTTGTGCGAACGGCGTAATGCTATAATCTGAACATGAGTCATTTGGGTCTTTTCTGGCAGTCCAACAGCACATTTGCGAGGCTAACGGGACCCATCTGCCATTTCCATGAGGACAGGCCTGTTATTTTCCCCACATTATACGTTTTACCTAATCAAGTCTCTGAAAATGGTTTCCAGCGGATTGTGTCGTGTACTTGTAATGCGGATCTCGCTGTCAGCAGTTAATAGCGTGTAACAGGCCGACAAAATATTAGTGTAAAAGATGTTCGGGTCACTGCTAATGTGAGTTATCCTCACATCGCTGAACTCAATGTGCAGGCATGTCAGATTTGTGTCAGACCAAGCTGTCTTGTGATTATATAGAGCTGTACTAGTTTATGTAAATGAAACAAATACTGAGTACATGCGTGTTTCCGACTATACGGTAGTAAATGAACTTGTTTGTCAAGGAGCATTTATTTACATTGTTAACCTCAATAAAAGTGTTTTTAAAGGGACAGTTCTCTCAAAAATAAAATGTCATCATTTACTCATCCTCAACTTGTTCCAAACCGAGTTTCTTTCTTCTGTTGAACACAATAGAAGATATACAGAAGGAAAAAACAACTAAAGGAAGTACTGAAGTAAAAAAAAAAAAAACAGCTAGTGACTTCCATAGTCATTTTGTTTTGTTATTACTATGAATTTTTCTAACATTTTTCAGAATATATCATTTTGTGTTCAACAGAAGAAAGAAATTTCCAAAAGTTTAGAACCACCTGCAACACAGGCTCATTCTGTAAATGTAGCCCTATGTACATTTCTGGAGATTGTGTATTATGTAGCCTGAAGTACGTATAGCTGCATTTCATTTTTTAAATGAACGCTATGGGGCGGTATACGATGCCATTACTTTTCGCACTTATCAGCTGACCACTTACCTCTGTATGGATGGCTTCCAGCTGTTACCAGTTTGTCCAGTTAGCTCACCATGTACTTTGGTGGACTTGAGACGCAGAGAGGAGATGACCACGACAACGGGGTTTGAGTCTGGTGAAGAACGGTTCCAGAAAGCAGGTAAGACAAAAACAGAAGCCAAAAAATAAAATAAAGTAAATAACAGGGCGAAAATGTGGTAAAAATCAAACGAGACTTTTTTTTCTGAATTGCTTTTTAAATTTGTTGGTTGGGTTTAGGGAAGTGGGTGGTCTGGTCAATCTGGGCTTTTTAGAATACTATTGGCTGGATTTAGGGAAGAGGGAGGGTGGGTTAGTCGATCGGTCAGTCAGTCAGTCAGTCAGTCAGTCAAGTCAGTCGATCAGTCAGTCATTAAGTCAGTCAAACAGTCATTTCGGTCATCATACGATAAACAGCCGTCATCTTCTCATCAGTGACATCTAAACAGTCTCTGGGTCGATGTGTGTAAATATTAAATTCAGACGGTCCTCCAGATCTGTTAGCGAGCCATTGAACAAATTTGTCATTATCATTTGCAGCACTTAAGCACGCCGCCACACTTCATCCCAGGTGTGAAATCCAGATGTTATGAAACTAAAATGAAACTAATGAACAAACAGATTGTATTATTTTAGAAAGCTGTTGTTGTAATTCAAGTAAAATATGCTGTCATGTTTGCATTTACAGTATAAAGATATATTGGGTTGGGGTTAGATTTATTTATGAAATTAAATGTATGTAAAAAAGTAAAAATGATAAATAACCTATTCATCTATTCATTCATTAATTATATCACAATTTACCAAAAGAATATAAGAATAATTATAAGCAATTACAACTATATTTCGCATTGAACTTAGACTAGGGATGGACAAACTCGGTCCTGGAGGGCCAATGTCCTGCACAGTTTAGCTCCAACTCTAATCAAACACACCTGCTTATAGATTTCTAGTGATCTTGAAGACACTGATTAGCATCTTCAGGTGTGCTTGATTAATGTTGGAGCAAAACTGTGTAGGACACCGGCCCTCCAGGGCCGAGTTTGCCCACCCCTAGACTTTTATTCTATTACAATATATATATATGAGTTTGCCCACCCCTAGACTTTTATTCTATTACAATATATATATATATATATATATATATATATATATATATATATATACATACATACATATATACATACATACATATATATACATACATATATATACACACATACATATACACACATTATATATATATATATATATATATATATATATATATATATATATATATATATATATATATATATATATATATATATATATATATATATATATATATACATATACATACATACACACACAGTTGAATTATTAGCCCCCCTTTGAATTTTTTTTCTTTTTTAAATATTTCCCAAATTATGTTTAACAGAGGAAGGAAATTTTCACAGTATGTCTAATAATGTTTTTATCTTCTGGAGAAAGTCTTATTTGTTTTATTTCGGCTAGAATAAAAGCAGTTTTTAATTTTTTAAAAGCCATTTTAAGGTCAAAATTATTAGCCCCTTTAAGTTAATTTTTTTCCGATAGTCTACAGAACAAAGCATCATTATACAATAACTTGCCTAATTACCCTAACCTGCCTAGTTAACCTAATTAACCTAGTTAAGCCTTTAAATGTCACTTTAAGCTGTGAAGAAATGTCTTGAAAAATATCTAGTAAAATATTATTTACTGTCATCATGGCAAAGATAAAATAAATCAGTTATTCGAGTTATTAAAACTATTATGTTTAGAAATGTGTTGAAGAAATTTCTCTCAGTTAAACAGAAATTGGGAAAAAAAATAAACAGGGGGGCTAATAATTCAGGGGGGCTAATAATTCTGACTTCAACTATATATACTGTATAATCTACCTATTTACACTCATTTTTAGTAATAATATAACATTATTAAATCATTATATTATTATTAATAACAATAACAACTAATTATACTGGTCAAAGGTTTAAGAGATTTACCCTTAAAGAATTCCTCCTATAAGCAATGAAACAGTAAGTGTACACTATTTTAATGAAATAAGAACAATTTTTTAGGCCCTGCAGCACCACCTGCTGGAAACTTGTAGAACTGAATCACATTCCACCACAGCTAACAACCAGTCTCCATTCATTACTTTATTATTCAGATCAACGTCTAGGAAGAAAGATTGTTCCTAAAACACAACATACATATAGCTACAAAATATTACACTAAAATTACATTTACCCAAATGCATGTTGGTCATTCATGTGGTCGGTAAGAGTTCAGGTACCCTTCAGTATGAAAAAAATACTTCAGTATGGAATCTTAAACATACTTTCAAAATTAAAAAAAATGAGTATATAAATGTCTAAAAAATGATATGCACATAGTTAGTACCTTCTGCATTTAATCTACTGCATGCATTACTTAAGTGCTTAAGGTTGAAAAGTTAGCTTTAAACTGGTTAGTACCATTCTGAGTAATAAAACTATATTGTACATACAATAAATGTCTTTATCGTGTTAATTTCTTCATTCATACCATTTAAAGAGCATCTTATGAATGCCAGACTGAAAGAACACTGATTTGTAATAGTTTTTTTTTTAAATGAGGAGGTTTGCGGTCACTTGGTTAGTTTTGTTTCTTCATCTTGTCTGTTCGCCCTTTCACACACTGCAGACTCCAGTAGATTGTTGAGATGAAGACAAAAGCCTGCGGAAAACACAAAGATGATCAGTATTAGATGTTTCATGAGATTAATATTCAAGAAATCTTGCATAAACTTTGGTGTATTTTTAGTATTGCCCATTAAATGAGAATTTCACACAAAAATGATCATTTGCTGTTCATTTTCTCTCCCTCAGGCTCTCCAAGATGACTTTTTACTTCACTATAGAAACGAGGTGCTGATTCAGAAAATGCAACTCTAAAATGCAAAACACTATGACTACTAGAACTTTAAGTTTCTTTTTTCCAGAGTATTTTAAATCTATTAATAATTGACTACTATTTTATGAATCAATAAAAACCACAATTGCTTTTATTATTAAAAGAAAACAAAATATAGCCCTGTGTGAAAATTGTTTGTGACTTGGTTTCTGCAGAAATGACGTCTGAATGGCAGAAAGAAAAAAAAAAAAATCAAGACTTTGGAGTGGCCTAGTCAAAGTCCTGACCTGAATCCAACTAAGATGCAATGGCATGACCTTAAAAAGGGATTCATGCTCAAAAACCCTGCAATGTGGTGGAATGACAACAATTCTGCAAAGATGAGTAGGCCAAAATTCCTCCACAGACCTGTAACAGACTGTATTTTGCAGTTGTTCTTTCATTCTGTTGCTTTTCCCTTCATTAAAAACCTTCATTTTAAAACTGCATGATGTGTTTACTTGTGTTATCTTTGACTAATAATTAAGTTTGTTTGATGATATGAAACATTAAAGTGTGACAAACATGCAAAAAAAAAAAAAAAAAAAAAAAAAAAAAAAAAAAAAAAAAACAGTAAGGGGGCAAACACTTTCACACGACCACCGTAAATGTATATCGTTGTGCACTGTTACACATTTCAACTCAAAACTTGAAATAATCAATTGTGAGAAACCTAAATGTCACAAAACAGAAATATATACTACATAAAAAAAAAGAGCCAAAGGTCAAGCATGTGGCCAAAGCATCTCCCATGATGCATCTGGACTGGAGGTTCACAGAAGCCACAGTGGAAACGGGCCAGAAGTGACATTCTTCCAAAGAGCTGTAACCTTAACTGGCCCTCCTTCCTCGCGTTCTAGACCATAAACTGCATCCGAGCTCTAAACGCGGTCCAAAATCATATTCTATCTATCAGAAGTGCCTCTCTGATGGGAAATAAGGAGTTTCCTCAGGAGCAGCACAGCTGTTTCCCTCTGAGAGAAGAGAGACCAAGGGAAAGGCCTGTCCTGTGCTTCCTGACCTCACCATACCTGAATCTACAATCACACATCACAGCACGCTCACTAAATAAAAGAAAATTACCACCTTTAGGAAATATTTTAATAATAAAAGTATAGACATATTATTTAGAATTAGATGGATTTAGTTGAAATTTTTTGCATCTATCAGGCTTTACACTCACTTTTTTATATAAAAAAAAATCTCCTTAAATTTCTCATAGCCTTTGAAAATTGTTTCAAAAGTTAAAAGACTGATTGGATATTTCTCAAATTCTCTCAACACTAAATAGTTCAATTATATGTTGAGCAAAGCCAGATATTACTATCTATAGTACAGTATGTTAACAATTTTTGGTAATACTTTACAATAAGGTTGTATTAGTTAATGTTTTTACAATGAACAATACATTAAGTAAAGTATTTATTCACCTATGTTAATGTTAGTTAATGGTATTAATGTTGTTCATTGTACAGTAAGTTCAAGTTAACTCACGATGCATGAATTTGGATTTTAGTAATGCATTAGTAAATGGTGAATTATGATTAATAAATGCTGTGCAAGTATTGTTCATTAGTAGTTCATGTTAGTAAATTAAATATTAATAAGACCTTATTGTAAAGTGTGACCCAATTCCCGTTCTTTCTTTTTGTTAAAACAAAGCAGATTACTGTATTTATTCCTTTTGGGAATATGCATTGAAAACACTAGAAGAAATTACAAAATTATACAAATTTTAACAGTAAAAGGCAAAGTACTGTACATACAAATCCTATGGTAAAAAAAAAAAAAAATTGGTTAACTAAGTTCTGTCTCTCTATAGCAGGGGTCTCAAACTCAAAATGGCGAGGGGCTATTTCAGTGACTGACAACTCAAAAGAGGGCCGTTTTAACATTCAAGCACAAGAAAAAGATAATAATCTTAGTCCAACAGACATGACATTTATATTTCAAGCATTACCTGTCATCAGTGATAATGCAAATCAGCACGTTTATCGTGTCACACATCAGCTGCTGAAATATATCTGTGGTTGTTGTGTGTATGGGCGACACACACTCTGTCATTCTTCCACAGAGAATAGTCAAAACTACAGCTTATTGTTTCTTGTTGTACATATTGAAGGGGTAGTTTAAATTGCTATGAAAATACTACAAATAATAGACATCAGAGGGGAAAAGTATGTACATATCCACATTTACTTTATAAAGTTCAATTCAACTAGAAGTACAATTTTACTAATGCACATAGTTTTTATGAAAATCTTAATGAGCATATGAGGAAAATCTATTAAAAGAGACCACTTGAATCGAATATTAGCAAATTGATCATATTTGTTACACCACAAGCATAACGTGAAAGCCATGAAGAAGTGTTTGTACAACAAAATACAAGTCGTATAAAACTGATAATAATCAAACAACTCTTGAATACTTACAAAAATAGAGCTTTAGTAAAAAATAGAGCTCCTACGGACATATATTTTAACATTAAAATCAGCCACAGAATTAAAACGCATGTGTGCTACTCTCGACCGTACACCGAGAGAAAATGAAAATAAAACTAATCTGAATGCAGTACTTTAAATGTCGACTAGGTGATGGGTCAAAATCTAAAGTGGCTAGATGCAACTGCACAACAATGATAGAGGTTCAAAAACATGTTTTGGCAGGCCGAATCTCGTTATAGTTTTCATGTCAGTTGCTGGCCGGAGGGAGGAGGAGGGCGGGCAGTAAATGCAGTTTGACTTCTGCTCTATGGCAGTTTGAGACTTCTGCTCTATATGGTTAAAAACTAAAGAGCCATTTACAGAAGAAAGCATGTTTGCATTTAAAAACGCAAGACTTTTTTGTTTTTTGTTGTTGTTGTTTTAATCCTCCTATGCCATGTTGCTGTTAAATAAAACAACTGTATTGGAAGCTTGTAATGCTTGCCCTGCCTCCAAGTTCTTCTGATTGGTCCACTGCTTTGGAACTGACATTAATGCTGTGAGCAAAGGATTACATTCTTTTAAATTTAAATGCATCTCACATTGTTTTACGTTTTATATATTATACAGTATGATCGGTTGTGGTAAAATGGTTACATTTAAGTAGATTTTTTATTCTCAAAAATAGAAATGTGTTTTTACATTTAAACATTTATCAGACACTTTGTCCAAATTGACTTGCTAGTTAAATGTATATTTTATGAAATGGCATATACAGTTCTTTGTGACACTTCATGTTTGATGCGTTTGGAATAAAAATAACTCTTAATACAAGTATTTATCAGTAAAAAATAAATAAAATAGAAAAAAATTAAATATTACTGCAATGAGAATATAGTCTGACCTGTACTGCCTTATTAGGCAATTTAATTTGAGTAAAAATCATTTTAGGTGCTTCAGAACGCTTATAAATCACACAAAATGACAAACTGGCACATATTTCAATCAATCTGTCATGATTTGCTTTCCAATTTTCCTTTGCAGATGCATTTTAAGTGAGAAACCAGATGAGATGTGTACGTTCTGATATAACATTTTTCCAGTCTTTTTACTGGTCTCAACTGACCTCTAGAGCCTTTCTTTCCATCTTTTCTCTTTCTGTCGCACATATAAAGCATTCTCAATAAATGCCAAATACACTTTAAGTGGCTAACAAGAGCAGAGAGTCAAGTCTTCAGAGAAGCTGCAGTTTTGGGTCAAACACAAACAGGGCTAAACCTTTGGGATGTACTGTATGAGCAGCGATGGGGCACTTTTAATTTGTACATTAATTACAGTATTGAGTTGTCTACACATAGGTAACACACTGGTTAATAGGTAAAGGAGTGTAACACTGGTAAATAGGTAAAGTGTGTTACTTAAGCTTTAAGACAATTGTGTTATTTAAGCTACAGGATTAAAAAAAAAGAACTTAACAAAAATGTGCCTTTTAATCTCTCAGTGCCTTTTAATCTCTCAGTTCTGACTTTCTCACACTTCTTTAGGGGAAATATGTATTTTTCTTGCCACTTGGATAAAAAAAAGTTAGAAATGTAAGATGTAAACTTTTAAATTTGAGAAAAGGCTTTTCCACAATTCAGATTTTGAAAAACATCTAAATTAAGAATAATGAAATTGCAATTTCTCACAGTTTAGAAAGTATATTTTTCTTGACATTCAGAGAAAACATTTACTTAAATATTTCATTTAGAGGGAAAAAAAAGATTTTTCTGTAATAAACTATCATAATTCTGTCCTTTTTAAAATCAAAATTCAGAATAATTAAATTGTTGTAAAAAGTTTATAGGTTCATTTTTATTGGATTTATTTACGCAAGTATGTGCTTCTGAAATTATTATAAATGAAATTAAACATACCTAAAGTTATAAGTTCCTATTTTCAATATATGCTGCCCTTTTAAACTTTTAATAAAAAAAAACAATGAAAAAAAGTTTCCAAAAAAACATTCATGGGAGATGCAAAGGTGTTTTCAACATTTACTGTATGAAACAATGTTTCTAGACTACCTATGAAGACATAAAGCCTCATTTATACTACGAGTGACTCGCAGCGGCAAAGCGAAAAGCGACAAAGTGAAAAGCAACAAACGAAAATTGACAAAGCAAAGAGCGACAAAGAGACGAGCGACAAAGCGACGAGCGACAAAGCGACGAGCGATAAAGAGACGAGCGACAAAGCGACGAGCGACAAAGCGACGAGTGACAAAGCGATGAGTGACAAAGCGATGAGCGATAAAGCGATGAGCGACAAAGCAATGAGCGATAAAGCGGCAAGCGGCAAATCGACAAGCGGTAGGCGGCAAACGACCGTTCATTTCAATATAGAGTGAGTGACTTCCGGCAACATCCATCTACGCAAGCGACAGCGACAGTTGGCGACCAGGTGGGCATGTCGAGTGACGCAATAAAGTTGAGAATCCTTCAACTTTAAGCAAATGAAAAGCGACTTTCTTGAGCATCGGCCAATAGGACCATCAGTAGATTCCACAAAATCCTCTCTCAGCTCGCTCAGAGGCTGGTTGTACTCTCTGTGCTGTAGACATACACAGACCTGCGTTTGCAGCGAAGTTGCTGCTAGTGTGAATGAAGCATAATGTTTCTGAATGTTTCTATAACATTACTAGAGGTTCATGTGACACTGAATACTGGAGTAATGCTGAACAATCACTTATTCCATCAGATAAATAATAATAATGGCATTTTAAATGTATTTTAAAGTATTTTGGATATCCTTTCATAGTGTTTTTGATCTAATGAATACAGTCTTGGTGAGCATTAAAAAAACTAAAACCCCAAACTTCCCCAAACATCCCATCGGTACTGTATTTTAGCCATATATTTTATTACGTCAAAGCCAATGAAAAAATATAGAAACTGTGCAAAAAAAATATTGCTCCCCAAAATATTGCTCTTAAAAGACCTACCATATCTAAACAAATGTACATGTATAAACACACAAAAAGCAAAAGACCTGTTGAACATGTAGATCTCTGGCCTATCTCTGGTGGTGACCCATTATTGAAACCCCTACAGTTTTTGGCAGTCAAATGAGCACTGATTCTCTGAGTGACTGAAGCCTGGTTCAGCGCTTTGATGCCGGGGTGAAGGGCGTCGCGTCGCCCCGTGTGACTCTCACTGGACTCTCTGTAAATCAGTTCAATGGGATTCCTGAGACAAGGGCCAAGATGGATGGGGCTCCTGGGGCATGTAAGGCCCGATCTGTTCACCATGGCAGCCTGCTTAGCAACCTGAAGCCACAGAGAGCTACAGAATACATTAGCATTAGCTCTCTTTTAGTCAAGAGTGATTATCTTTAAGTTGTTACTGATTGACATAGTAACTACAGGCATTATAGGGGACCTATTATACAAAAATCCCTTTTATAAGGGGTTTAAACAGTTGTGTGGCAACAGTCTGTGAATATAGCCAGCTTCTAATAGTAAAAAAAAAAAATGACATTTTTTTTTTTTAATCACACTTGATAAAAACAAGTCTGCAGAATCACTTTGATTGACATTCAATCTTTGTACGTGTCATCAGAGGAGAAAAGCCCCACCTATTAGTGATGATCTCTTCCTCATTAGCATAGGTCGTGAGTCTTGTTTTTGAATCTGCCACTATGCTGACACATAGGCAGTTGTAGCTTCGCCCTCTTTTGAAAAGAGCACAATCTCATTTGAATTTAAAGCGACAGTCACCAAAATGGCACAATTAGGATCAAAGCCTAAATGGGGCATTTTCAAACATTGCGGTGTATTTTGAGCTGAAACATCACATACACACTCTACGGTCGTCAGAGACTTCATTTACAACTTGTAAAAAAAGAGCATAATAGGTCCCCTTTAATCAGAGAGTATTATCCTTTTTGTATTAGAAATATCTTTAGTCAAAATACTTAGTAGGGGATCAAGATAGCTTTAGCCATTTAATTAGACTTCCTTTAATTAGGATTTACAGATCTAATGAACTGTGTTATTTTGACATTTTTATTCATGAAGGTTTTTTTATGCAACATGGTTTTCATAAAAGACATAAAGGAATAGTTCACCTAAACAATTTAAATGTACACACTATTTACTCACATTCGTGTTCCGAACGTTTATGAGTTTCTTTATTCTGTTGAACGGGTGTACAAAAAATGTAACGGGCTGAAAGCCTGTAACCATTGACTTTCATAATAGGAAAAACAAATATTATGGAAGTCAATGGTTACAGGTTTTCAGCTTTTTTCCTAAATATCTTCTGTTATGTTCAACAGAATAAGGAAAGTCATAAAGGTTTAAATCACGTAAAGGGTGAGTAAATAATGACAGAATTTACATTTTTGGGTAAACTATCCCAAAATAATTTAGATAATAATCATTCATTCATTCATTTTCTTTTCGGCTTAGTCCCTTTATTAATCTGGGGTCTCCAGAGGGGAATGAACCGCCAACTTATTCAGCATATGTTTTAAGCAGCGAATGCCCTTCCAGCTGCAACCCATAACTGGGAAACCCCCACACACTCTCATTCACACACATACACTACGGACAATTCAGCTTACCCAATTCACCCATAAAACAAGTCTTTGGACTGTTGGGGAAACCGGAGCACCTAAAGGAAACCCACGTGAACACGGGGAGAACATGCAAACTCCACACAGAAATGCCAACTGACCCAGCTGGGGCTCAAACCAGCGACCGTCTTGCTGTGAGGCGATCGTGCAACCCACTGTGCCACCATGACACCCTTAATAATAATAATAATACACTATGTTTGTTTATTAATTACAATATTAGTATTTTGGCATATTTTCCTGGCACTTTCCTCAATCACTTAATTTTTTTTTAAAAGATTTATTTAAAGATTTTTATTCCTATATGTTTTTGCTATTTAATATAACAACTATAAAAGTACACAACCTCTAAGGTTGATTTTTCCTTTTCTATCAAATGTTAAAGCACAAAGCTTCTATTCTGTCAGATTTGCATCTAAACATTGAAACAACATTATTAAGTACCTTTAATCCACAAGCTCAACAGTGGAATACAAATTATAAAATTGTAAATGTTCAGTTTTGTTTCATAAGGTCTTAATCATCTTGAGCTACAGGTATTCATTTTAGTTTGGCCTGTATATGTTTTTTCTGACTCTTAAAGTGCAGACAGCTGTATAAATCACCAAGGTTTCAGCTTAAAATCATCATTAAGGTTTGACTAAAGAAAAAAAGTCACCAACATCTTGGATGGCTTGAGGAGTAAATTAACAGCACGTGTTCAGTACCATTTTAAACCTTGTATATACATAAATATAAATTTCCTATTCCCTAGCCATTCTTCTGTGATGCTTTTCCTAGATAATCCAAACAATCTATAAAGCCCGACTCATCGTGTCACCTCAGAACTAACAGTGGAAAGCCTTGTGCCAAATCACTCGAAATACTCGCTAAAACTCTTCTTATCAGAGTGATTCAGGCCTGGGCTCAGAGCTGCTCTCCTGTGGTGTTTTGGAGGTGTCAGGTGCTGTGGAAAGATAAGCCAATGCTGACTGCTGCTGACTGCGGCTTTTGTGTCAACGCTGATCTTGATAATATTATCTTAACCTTTTCCTTCAAAAAAGTGGGGTGGGTCTTTGCAGCGGTGTAATTTTTGTTTCGCCCTTGAGAAATGAGGACGACAAATATCTGCTTTGATGGCTGGAAAAAAACACGGAATGGAAAAGACACAGGCAGGAGTCAAAGAATATCATCCACTACCTGAAATTAGGAAAAGCGGGGATGAGGGTGAAACTGATAGGACAATTTATACAACATTATATCTTTTAGGGTTTTCATTTTTACGTAAAATAATGTTCCTGGAGGCGACGCGGTGGCACAGTAGATAGTACTGTCGCCTCACAGCAAGAAGGTCGCAGCCTCGGCTGGGTCTGTTGGCATTTCTGTGTGGAGTTTGCATGTTCTTCCGTGTTCGCGTGGGTTTCCTCCGGGTGCTTCGGTTTCCCCCACAGTCCAAAGACAAGCGGTACAGGTGAATTGGGTAGGCTAAATTGTCCGTAGTGTATGAGTGTGAATGTGTGTATGGATGTTTCCCAGAGATGGGTTGCAGCTGGAAGGGCATCCGCTGTGTAAAACATATGCTGGATAAGTTGGTGGTTCATTTCGCTGTGGTGACCCCATATTAATAAAGGGACTAAGCTGAAAAGAAAATGAATGAATGAACGAATAATATTCCCGGAACGTTGAAGGGTGATTATGTTTAAACAACTTCAAAATAACGTATACTGAACATTTCCTAATGGTTACTTTTAGTTTAGGTAGCTTGTTTAATAATAACTTATTCAGAATGTTCTATCATGATTATTTTTATGTTATTTTGCAATCCTAAAATAACCTTTTCAGAACGTTCCCACAGGTTATTCTGAGGTGTGTCTTTTTTACATTAAACTAACTTTTCATAACTTTAAACTACATTTTGGAAAATTACACAAATAATTAGTGGGCACAGAATTTAATAAAATTAAGAAATTAGTCAAAATGCGTAATAACTATGAGTAAATATGAAGTTTGCATTTAAAATTTTAAATAATAAAAATAATTGATATATTTTTGATTATGAAGTATTTAAATCGAGAAGTGAAAGATGAGAATGTTCTCCATTTACCTTAAATATGATCTTATATTTTTAAAGTCTGTGATTAAACTTCATATTTTTAAAACTCTAGAATCTAGTCATTCTTATTTGGAGCTGAGGAAACATAATATCTGGGTGCACTGTGAAATCGAGTAAATTTTAAACATTAACGAACAAAACTCTTTGTTCGCCCATAGTTTGCCCATGGTAACCTTTGGTTTGGCTCGTCATCCCATCTGAAAAGAGAGGGAGAATGATGGGGAGTTGGTTGGGGTGAATGCTACAAAAAAAGCCAACTAAAATAAATGTTTCATATGAATCAGACTTTTAAAATGTAAATACTGTCACTTGACAGATAGAGGACAATGGACAAGACATCAGAGAGAAAATCAATGCAAGGCAGGAGCAGCTCGACTAGTGTATTCAGTATTGAGCTCCATTGTGTTATAAATGGGATTGTTTATGTTTTTACTATAATAAGTTCATTACAAAAAAATGTTCAATTTTTTTTACTTGGGCCCACAGCCCTCAATCAAGTTTGGTTTTTGGCCCTTTATAAGAAAAAGATTGGGCACCCCTGCTCTATGCGATGATGCTCAGATTATTTTATGAATTGAAAATACATCTTCCGTATTGTTTATGCTACTGTGTCCCGTGCTTGATGATGTACCTATAAGAAACATTTAAGACTAAACAGCCGAATTGTGGTTAATACAGGTTTTCTCCAGGTTTCACCAAGTCAAGTTTAAGACTTTTTAAGACCATTATGAAAGAAAGTTCAGACTTATACAGGGCTAAATGCTAAGATTTTTACTTGTCCCATTAAAAAAAAAATCTAATTACAGTGCTCAGCATATACAAGTACATGAAAATGATTTTTTTATCCATTTCTCAGTGAATATTGGTGCATTTGAACAAAACAGATTTATTAAACTGATATATTTATTCATCTAACATCTTTAGAAATGGAAAGATAACATATTTAAATTCATGATGCAAACAAAATTAACTACATTTCAACAAAATTGTATTTATTTTTTGTTTCCCTTGATTTTTGCCATTTTTGAAAATTTGTATTTAATATTTTTCCCTAACATACAAATTCAGGCTACTAATTTTTAAACCATTATTGTAAGTTATTTTGCTATTATTAGCTCCAGATTTGGCTTCAGTGCTGACTAAACTGATGTATATGAACAAATAAAACATTGTAAAGCATCTTATAGAAAATAATAATTTAAATGAGAGATTTGTGGGGGGTATACTCCTACAAATTTGGCCACATATTTTAAATGTGTCAAAACAAGTAAACTAGTTGCATACATACACTTTTTAAACATAACTTTCTTTTTTAAATGGCAAGTTTTAAAAACTATAAAAAACAAAATGTACTGTATGCACAACAGGTCAGTGTCCCGACCAGGTACAATGGGTGACAGTTCAATATGACCACTACCACCATGTGTGGCGCCGCCTCAGGACTAAGGGATTAAGAAAATGTTTTTAGGTGTAACAGCAGTTTGCGACTATGCCGCCAGGGGTCACAAAGAGACGGAATGCGAACGAAGAGAAATAAACAGTAGCAGTAAATACCATGCTACTTGGAAATGAAGATGAAATAATGAAACAAGGCATTTTAATTCCTTCATAAATCATTAAAAACTTGGTAACAAGCTGTAGCTTTAAATACACAGAGAACTTTTAAACAAATGTTTTTGTAAGTTTGTATGTTTTTTCATATAATTAAATCATATTGGCAAACAGAGTTAATAAATAAAACTTCTGTTAAAACCTTTATTGAGATGGATTGTTGGTGATTTGGTAGCTTTACATGGACATAGAGAAGCTAAGACCTACAACACAACATTTCAGTGATTTAAAGATTTTTTTAAGACCCCACGGACAATCTTATTGCTTCATAATAATAAGATATTACAATACCATTAAATTAATGTTAGTATAACATTCTACAAACCAAAAACTAACATAAATAAAACTTTCCCGCCTAACAGAAAACAAACCTAAAAATAAATGTTCTGCTACCAAAAAATTGTTAGCAGAGCAGCAACTGATAATGTTTTTGATGGACTATAATGGCATTTCTTGCAAATAGACCAATGCTAAAGCAAAGCTGGAGTCTGATGAAGCAAAACAAACCATGACGCTGCTTTAGTGTAAAAGAGTCCAGCACCTGAGCTTACAGATGCCTGCTCTCACAGTCAAATGAGCAATTCAGCTCTTGTGTAAATCTAATCAGTCTTCCACGGCGAGCCGCAGACGTGCTTAATTGATTCCAGAAGCGGTGCCTTTGCGCAAAGCTGTGATGGTGAGAAGTGGAAGGGATGGAGAGAGGTGGTGCGCTAATGAAAGGTCAGCCGAGATGCACGGCCCACGCTACAAGTGCCAGAAACACACACAGCAATTTTATGGTCAATTGGGCCATGCATCTGGAGTCATACATCACTGAGGCGTACAGCGAGACCCAGTGCCAGATCTCAAAAACACACACACATATAGTTGCAGTCAGAATTATTAGCCCTCCTGAATTATTAGCCCCCCTGTATATTTTTTCCCCAATTTCTGTGTAACGGAGAGAAGTTTTTTTCAACACATTTCTAAACATAATAGTTTTAATAACTCATTTCTAATAACTGATTTATTTGATCTTTGCCATGATGACAGTACATAATATTTTACTAGATATTTTTCAAGATACTAGTATTCAGCTTAAAGTGACATTTAAAGGCTTGGGCTAACTAGGTTAATTAGGCAAGTTGGGGTAATTAGGCAAGCCATTGTATAACAGTGGTTTGTTCTGTGGACAAATCGAAAACAAATATAGCACAAGGGGGCTAATAATATTGACCTTAAAATGGTGATTAAATTCAAACTGCTATTATTCTAGCCGAAATAAAACAAATAAGACATTCTCCAGAAGAAAAAAATACTGTAGGAAATACTGTGCAAAATTCTTTGCTCTGTTAAATATAATTTGGGAAATATTTGAAAAAGTACATGCACACACACACTCAAACGTGCATGCAGTTAATACTTATACACTACTTTACAGCAATTTCTGTGATTCCAGCATACCAATCTGAGTGGAAAACCTGAATGCTAGCAAATCAGGATTTTGAAAAGGATGGTGTAAAACTTAATCATGTTTTGAAAAGGATCCAGAAAACATCTTGTGCTTCAGTGGAATCTGGAGTTCTGTAATAGAGACTGTGGTAATGTGCATATGTCAGTCCAACTTACCTCCATTGGAAAAGCCAAAGCAGGCAACAGGGGCTTGATGTAACCAAACCGATGGAAAAGCATTATCAAAACACATCTCAGCATCTCCAGTTCTGCTGCATTAGACCTGAAAGAAAGGCACAGTGATATATACAGTGCTCAGCATAGTTGAGCACACCCCATTTTGAAAATGAATATTTTTATCCATTTCTAAGTGAATATAGGCAATGTATTTTGGTGCATTTAAACAAGACAGATTTATTAAACAGATATATTTAATAAAATACTATTTTAGTCATCAAACATATTTAGAAATTGAAAGAAAATAAAATTAAATTCAAGCAAATTATTGCAAAAAACAAAAATAAAAATACAACCTACACAATTTCAACTAAATTTTTCATTTTTTTTTTTTTTTTTTTTGCTTCTCTTGATTTTTCCTCTTTTTTAAAATTTGTATTTAATATTTTTCTATAACATATAAATTCGGGTGTACTAGTTTTTGGACCGTTATCGTAAGTTATTTTGTTAGATAAGCTCCAGATTTGGCTTCAGTACTGACTAATGTATATGCACAAATATAATATTGTTTAGCTTCCTATTAAAAATATGAATTAAAAAAAATAGATTCATGAGGGGTGTACTTACATGCTGAGAACTGTATATATTTAGTAATTTATGCATTTTTTTTAATTAACTAGTTATTTTAATCAATAATTTGCTTTGGGTTCAAGCATCTGCAAAATAAAATTTAAATTTAAATAAAATAAAAATGTAAAAATAAAAAATAAAAACAAATTAAAAAATACAATAAAAATACAAAACAATAAAATATATAAAATAAAGAAAATAAATATACAAATGAATATACAATCAAAATAATAATAATAATAATAATAATAGTTATAAAATAAAATAAATTATCAAAGTGTGTATCAAAGCGTGCCTCTGAAAATTTTTTAATATGCTGATTCAGTGCTCAAGACAGTCCTTATTATCATAAATGTTGAAATAAAATAAATAAGATATAAATAAATGTGTGTAAAAATGTGTATATGCGGTTTATAATTTAAAACAGTTAATAAAAATGAGGGGAAAAAATTAAATACTATTTAAAAATTTATTTGTGTATGCGTGTGCGTGCATGTGTGTGAGTAAGAGAGAGATTTGAATAAATTAAAAGGAATGCATAAAATACAATTCAATTTATTAATAAAAATAAATAAATAAATAAATAAAGGAACTATACCTCTGATCAATCAGGAAGCCCAGAGAGGTCAGAGAAAGCAGTACGTATGCAGTCAAGAGAATAACAGTCAATTCAGAAAGTATCTGCAGGCAAGAGACACGCATATGAGACTACACTGTATAGATTATATATTTTTTGTTGTTTATTGTTCCTCTAAATTCTTCAACGAATTTACCAGGGGTGCGTTTCCCAAACAACAACATAACTCGCGGCTGAACTATCATAGTACGTTGCATCGTTTGGGAAAAGAATGATGTAGTGACGAGTGTTTCCCAAAACCCATAGTTTCTCTGTCGCAGATCCATCGTTTGAACCACGTTAGTTATAACATAAAACGCCCATAATGATGCTCTAAACGGGGTGGTAACAACTTCTTTAGGGAAGAACCCCATCATTTCTTTGTGCAAATTATATTGTTTTACACGCACATGCATCTAAAAAAATGTTAGTTTTGGTAAAAACATGCACTCCTTTTCCATATTAAATGAAATATGTAAATGGCACACATAGAGCCTATATACGTTTCCTTTACAAATATTATTGAGAACATTCCATATTCTATTCTAAAACATAAAATCACTTACAAAAGCTAACACCTATTCTAATTCATTCATTTTCTTTTCGGCTTGGGCGAAACTAGAGCACCCAGAGGAAACCCACGCGAACGCAGGGAGAACATGCAAACTCCACACAGAAATGCCAATTGACCCAGCCGAGGCTTGAACCAGCAACCTTCTTGCTGTGAGGCAACAGCACTACCTACTGCGCCACTGCGTCGCCATGTATTCTAATATCATATATAAATCATATAAATAAATAATGAGGCTATTTATTAAGAAATGAAATTTAATATTTATTATTTATTAGGAAATGAAAAAAATCCTACTTTAATAATATTAATAATTTTAATGGTGACAATTATTATTATTATTAAGTAGGATATTGTTTATTTATTTTTTACTTTTTGAAATAACCTACTATAAATTTAAACGATTAACATATGCTATGTTTTTAGTTTTTACAAGCTTTGGAGACATAACGTAAATTCCGTTTTTAAATAATAGGTCACCTATAGCTTTCGTCATGAGCCACGACTCAAAACGACGTCAATGTTTTCAAAGTGCACTGCGAAGGGAGCGCAATTGTAAACATGAAGATTGCTAAAACTGAACTTATTTGAACTGAAAATATTTTGAAAGCAAATTACACCTAAAAGTGATGACTTTAATGCTTTTTTTTTTAAAAATAATTCCAAGTTTAAATGTTAGAATGTTCTAAACAAATAGGGAAAAGGGGGGATAACTGGGAATAGAACACAGCCAGTTACTATGTTTCTAATTACAGCTTCAGAGGTGTAGTTGCAAGCATACAAGTTTGCGGCGCAGTTTGCGAATGTTCGTTGAAACGACGGATTTGGGAAACGCCAAATCAATGAACTATGTTTATAATGACGCAACTTGTGACCTTAGTTGGCTAACGATGGTTTTCGGAAACGCACCCCTGGTTTGAGAAAGAATCACTGACTTTGTACTTTAATAACAAATTTGGATTTGATTTGAAAATACTGTATATCTATGTCTTACAGATCCAAGACTAACCATTAAAGTATCATCATCAGTTTGTCTGAATTGGCACACCTCTATAGATGGATTTACACTGAAATCATAACCTAGGGATAATTTTCTGTTAATATAAGGAATGATGTTAATGAGTTTTTTTGACCTTCTAACCCACTTAACTCAGCACTGGTTAAGTCAGGTGAGTGACCTCATAACGTCTTTGATATGACACCAGCGAACAATTATCAACTCTTTCCTTCACGACACCAGACAGAAAGCAGATCCACAGCTCAACCTTGAAGCACTGGCTCGTTTTTCAAAAATTAAGGAAAAAATCTATTTTGAGTGGCTAATTTTTAAACCCTTTCCATATCCAGTTTCAACAAAAACAGAGCAAAAGGGCAGAGAAGGAAAAATAAAAAGAGGAAAACCATCTTCCAATTTGTATTTCAGCACAGATGATGTCACTGAAGGATTGACACTAAAATTGTGTTTTCCTTCTTTCTGACCTATAAGCTTTGCTGTTAAATCACTTGTCAATGCAAACAAAGAACAAGGTATAAATACACACTTTTACATTACATTATTTTAGCATTTATTTATTTATGCACTTTTATTTGTTTTATTCTGTTGAACACAAAAGGAGATATTTAAAGAAAGTTGGAATCCTGTAACTCTTGACTTTCACAGTAGGAAAAACAAATATTATGGAGGTCAGTGGTCAAATGTTTTCAGCTTTCTCCAAAATATCTTCTATTGGTTAAAGAAATAAAACGGGTTTTGAACAAGAGTGAGTAAATTATGACATAATTTTCGGTTTTGGTTAAACTGCCCACTTCATTTGATGTGTGTGAGCTCAACCATTCTCGCTGGCAGAGCTGTGATAAAAACTAAACACTATTGGCTGTATTTTCTAAAGGGGAGGGGCTACAATATGTCCCACCTTGCAACAATGCAACATTTAAAAGCACTTCATGTGACCTTTAAACGTCTGGTAGAATCAAATCATAACAAAAGTAGAAGTCACAGCGATGTTTAATAGTGAAATAAGAGCGTTTCCACCTGCACGTTGCAAAGGGAATACAAGGAATTGGGAATAAACACCTGTGCAGCCTTAAGAAAACCACTAATCAGTAAGGCTAAATAATAATAATAATAATAATAATTCCTTACATTTATATAGCGCTTTTCTGGACACTAAAATCACTTTACACCATTTTGGGGGAATCTCCTCATCCACCACCAGTGTGCAGCATTCACCTGGATGACGCGACAGCAACATATTGTGCCCGACCGCACACCACTCACCAGCTGATTGGTGGAGAGGAGACAGAGTGATGAAGCAAATTATGATATGGGGATGGTTAAGAGGCCATGATAGACAGAGGCCAGTGGGCAAATTTGGTCAGGATGCCGGGGTTAAACCCCTACTCTTTTTCGAAGGACATCATGGGATTTTTAACAACCATAGAGAGTCGGGATCTCGGTATAACGTCTCATCCAAAAGACGAATATGTCCCACCCTGTCTTCATGTAAACAATGCAACATTTACGAGCATTTCATGGGACCTTTAAACTTCTGATGGAATCATATTATAACAAAACAACAGTAGAAGTCACAGCAATGTTTAATAGTGAAAGTAAGAGTTTAAGAAAACTACTAATCAGTGAGGCTAAACTGAAAAAAAGGCTTCAATTTGCTATAGAGCATAAAGATTGGACTCTGGAGCAATGGAAGAAGGCCATGTGGTCTGATGAGTCCAGATTTACCCTGTTCAAGAGTGATGGCGTATCAGGGTCAGAAGTGATGAACCCATCAGAGCTAGTGCTCAACGTACAAGCCTGTGTGGGGAGAGCGGTGTCCTGGGGATGCTAAAGTTGGTCAGGTATAGATTCCCAAAAAAGAATGAGGTCAGCTGACTACCTGTATATACTAAACGACCAGGTTATTCCATCAATGGATTGTTCCTCTTCTCTAATAGCACAGGTCTATTCCAGGACAACGATGCTAGCTTAAATTGTGAAAGAGTGGTTCAGGAATCAAAATGAATCATTTTTACACATGGATTGGCCACAACAGAGTCCAGACCTTAATCCTATTGAAAATCTTTGGGATGTGCTGGAGAAGACGGTGCATAGTGACCCTCCAATCATCAATAAAATGATATAGATGTACTATGTACATGATACATTGTTTGTTGTACAATATGTGGGTTATACTATGGTCTATTTATTGTTTTTTTTTTTTTTTTTAATCAATTTTGTACTGTTCTATTTATTGTTTTTTATTTGTACTGTTATTTTGTCTTTTACTCTTGATTGTTTAACTATCATAAAAATGTTACTTGCCCATAAAAGATTGAGGTCAGCTGACTACAGTATCTGAATATACTGAATGACCAGGTTATTCCATCAATGGATTTTTTTCTTTTTCCCTGATATCACGGGTCTATTCCAGGATGATGATGCTGGCTTAAATTGTGAAAGAGTGATTCAGCAAGCATGAGGTATAATTTTTACACTTAAATTGGCGACAACAGAGTCCAGACCTTAACCCTATTGAGAATCTTTGGGATGTGCTGGAGAAGACTTTGCACAGCAATCCAACTCTCCAATCATCAATAAAAGAACATGGTGACATTGCAGAAGCATATTGAAATGATGCCATGGAAGATGTGTCATAATCAAAGCTAATGGCGGCCCAACAAAATATTACAGTGTGTGACATTTTTGGGGGGATGGCCAGTGTACAGTGTTACATTATTTTTACATTACTTATTTACAAGTCTGAAGGCCTCAGTGTTTTCCTTGGAAAATCCGATTGATGCAAACGGAAGCTTTTCTTGGGGCTGAGCATTTCTATTGGGTCCTGGACCACCAACCAAATGTTTTATTAGATGGTGGAGCAAAGAATAACGGATCGAGGA
Source organism: Danio kyathit (assembly GCA_903798195.1). NCBI lineage: Eukaryota > Metazoa > Chordata > Actinopteri > Cypriniformes > Danionidae > Danio > Danio kyathit. The sequence continues at coordinate 40,508,006 of LR812533.1, forward strand.
GAAACTTCTTAACTAAGGGAGCACCACAGAGGTGGGAATCACAGGAAAGCAGGCTGTTTCACTTCAGCGGGGACACAGGGTGGAGCTGCACATTCTGGCTAACCAAAAGTATGCCTGGGGATCATGGATTTCCAAGGATAACGGACAAGGGCAACTGAACATCCCTGTGTTTTTAAGCAGGGGGGTTGAAAAATAATACACAAAGCTTACTTCAAAGTATTCAGCGTGGACTCTCTAAAAGGTTTTATTATTAGAGGACTATTTAGGATAATGAGAGAGAGAGAGAGAGAGAGAGAGAGAGAGAGAGAGAGAGAGAGAGAGAGAGAGAGAGAGAGAGAGAGAGAGTGAGTGAGGTTGATAATAGGCCTTGTGAGGTAGCATTAACCACATAGCAAATTAAAAGCCTTTCAAAGATCGTCTCTATGACTATATGACAATGAAAGACGGCATACAGATGATAGCTTTGACATTTTCAGTGGGAAAGATTTCTGGGAAAATGTGATTTCAGTTTTAATGGAAAAAGAAAAAAGAAAAAAAAACAAACAAACAGAAAGGGTACCTACTGTCTGATCCAATAACAAGCTGTTATATACATCCAGCAGAAGAAAGAACTGTAGCATCACATAGCCTTGCATCACAGGGGACCATGCTGGATCGTGAGGTTTTTCCTCGCCTGTAATCTGGTTGGAGAAAGATTTTGCATTAATCTTTTGCTCTGTAAATGTAAGTCATCATAGCTAATGTGCATCAAAAACACCAGCTTGACCACAGTAAACACTAGAATAAACAGTTTTTTTCTGCAGAAATTGAATGGTTTTACATTGTAGATGTAGATTGATTTTACATGGTGTCTAGTTTTTCTGAATTGGTTAATTCAAGCCATTATTTGGTTAAAGATGTTTAAAATTGTTAATCTGAACTAGTACATGTAGGTCCAAAGCCAACTGGACTAAAGCTAGTACAAGAACTTTTGCTAAGAAGACAACAACGACTTTTTCCAATTTGAATTTTCAATGGTAAGTTGTTTTGCATGGATCCCAGCTGTTCCAGTTGGTTAATTAGAGTTGTCAATTGACCAACTATGGTCTAGACCGCAGGTGTCAAATCCAGTTCCTAGATGGCCGCAGCTCTGCACAGTTTAGCTTTAACCCTAATTAAACAAACCTGATCAAATTAATTGAGTCCTTCAGGCTTGTTTTAAACCTACAGGTAAGGCCCTTTTACACTAATGCGTTTTCGTTTTAAAACGCATAAGTTTTGCTACGGTTACGCCATCCGTCCACACTACGCCGGAGTTTTCGAGCCCCGAAAACGGAGCGTTTTGAAAACGGTGAAGAGCCCGTTTTAATACTGAAACGCTGCTGCTCCGTCTCTGTGTGGATGGGGGAAAACGGAGACATCTGAAAACGGAGGCGTGGCTGCTGAGATTCGCTACCTGATTGGGGCTTTTGGGTCATTGCGTATCCTTCCCTTATTTGTCAAGCCCCTATCACATGACTATAACGCTACCGGAAGACGGCAGACCAGCCTTCACTGTAAACAACAACATGGACACAGAAATGGAGCGTTGTTTGCACTATTGTCTGTTTCAGGCGCCATTGTGCAGTTAAACTCTGCCTTTTTTACTACAGCAGCTGCATATATTCGCAAGTGGCAAGCTATTGTTCGAGCACTCGCCAATCGCTTGCGTTCATCGTTCAACCAGCGTTTGTTGACTAACAATCACCAAATGCCGAGAGTGTGTTGAAGCAAGGTTGGAACTAAACTGTGCAGAGCTGCGGCCCTCCAGGAAATGGATTTGACACCTGTGGTCTAGAGCTATTGTATTAGAGCTAGTGCAGGTCCAAAGTCAATGCGGTAAAAAAAAACAAAAAAAACAAAGACTGGTTTGGACCAGCAACAAAGCAGCTACTAGGTTCAGGGGAAATTGTAAAGCAGCTCAATCACTTTACACAATATTTTTTTATGGATAGATGGGATGGCATGGTCTCTAGCTGTTCCAAGCTGGTTAATTAGACATATTAGCTGGTCAAACATGATCTAGCTCAAGTATATATCACTGGAGACCTCCAAGAGGGAGGGACTTACACTGCAAGTAAGTTGGATTAGTGCTGGAATAGTTAGCCTGTGGTCACATTGCACTTTTCGCCCCATAGACTTCCATTCATACGCATGCGAATATGACAGACCGGAAACGAAAGCTTGTGTGACAAGTTTCGCAGTTCGCTGCGTTGTAAAGTTCAAGCTTGGTGAACTCTGACCTGTGAAATCGCACCACTTGTCTGCATGAGACCAATAGAAAATCAAAACATGACCTCTCTGTACAGAAATTTAAAATATGGAGCAATTGCTTGCTTTTTTAAATTTGTTTAATCCAGTCCCTTTGCCCAGATCCACATGACAGAATTTTGCATGCACACACTCTAGTGTAACCGCGGCATTACTCATTGATTACTATATGGGCAAGGTTTATGGTAGGCTGAAATGTTAATACAAAAAGAATAGATTGGACTCGCACATTAAATAAATCTAAAGCCCCAGGTGGTTTTTACAGCCCACTTGGAGCTCAAGTCCCACCCATTTGAAGCTGACCTGCCCATTTGGAGCGAGCTTCGACATCTGTTTATAGCCAACCCATCTAGCTTGCTGATTTTTTTTTTTTTACGTAAAGATGCTTTTTAAGCTTGTTTTACATGGTTTCTAGATGTTTCAAGTTGGGTTTTTAAATCGGTCAAGTGTAGCATTGATTGTTGATCACAGACATTAGACTAACTTCACTGAAAGTTCAACTTGTTTAGGATTACTGCAGCTTGGAAGAGCAATAAACAAGCAACAATGCTCAACAAAACATCTGTAAGTGCTACTGTAAGTGTGATGATACATGTTTTAACAGAAAAAGGCATTTGGACCAATAATTTGTTCCAATTTGGTTAATTAGAGCTATTAATTAGATCATTGAATCAGGTCCAAGATGATCTACATAAGGGGTGTCAAACTCAGTTCCTGGAAGGCCACAGCCCTGCACAGTTTAGTTCCAACCAAGCGGCAACCTCCTGCTCTCCCTGAAACTGAAACTGCAATTCATCGAAATTTCGCTAGTCCTGCCTCTATAAGGAGCAGATCTCTATTGAGCTCAATGTTAAAATGGCCAACTTTACAGCAGAAAAAAAAGATGTTTACAGGTGGAACAAATGAGGTGGTTCATATAGCTAATATTACCCTTCATGACAACTGTGAGGGGGTGAATTTTTTTATAACTCATCTGTTTTTTGTTTTTTTTTTATAATTATTTTTTAGGGGTTTTCACCTTTATTTGATAGGACATTAGAGAGTATTGACAGGAAAGAATGGGGAGCAGAGAGAGGGGAAGGATCGGTATAGGACCGCGAGGCGGAACCGAACTCGGGTCGCTGTGAACACCGGAGAGCATGTGTTGACGCACTAACCACTACACCACAGGCGCAGACCATCCATTAAGTTTATATTAAGTTATATTAAGTCAGTATTAATATTAAGGGCGTGGCCACTTGAGTGACAGCTAGGTCTCGCTGGTCGCAGTCACCTCAGCTGATTCCGGGTGATTAGCCGCTGAACTCGGCATATACATAGTATTTTTGTTTTGTTTATGTGGCTTTACACAGTCAATTGCCTTTTGGATTTATTTCTTTTAATTATCAGATGATATGGCATGCTGTGTGCACTTAATTGTGCTCAGAAACCATTTACGTAGCCTCAATTTTCCAGGTGAGTGAAACTACATACTTATATACCATCTCTATAAATGTATAGGTCTTATTTAAGATCATTTATCATTTATATTTTTATTTAGAACTTGAATGCACTCCAGAATCTGACAGATTGATTAGCTGTAGGCTCTAGAACAGTCATCTGAAACAGTGTCTTACAGTTTTATGCCTGGATTTTATAAACAGCTCTGCATTTACTAACACCAACTATGTTTGAAGTATTTGGAACCAATTTGCAAAATCGTCTATTGGTCTCATGCAGTCACGTGATGTGATTTCGCAGGTCAGAGTTCACCAAGCTTGAACTTTCGAATGCAGCGACATGCGAAACTTGTCTCAAGCTTGCGTTTCCAGACTGTCGCACTTGCATGTGTATGAATGGAAGTTTATGCGACAAAAAGTGCAGTGTGACCGTGGCAGCAGCCTTCCAGAAACTGAGTTTGACACCCCTGAACTACATTGATGATTGCGCAGTAATTTCAACTTGGTTGGAGAATTTTAAACCAGCAAAAAAAATATTTAACAAATGTTTTTTTTTTTTTCAACATGAAGTGGCCAAGCGAAATTGTGTAACTACATAACTATCCCACAGAAAAAATTCAGGGCTAAATTTGAGCAATCCAATACTTCCTCATAAAATTACAGCATATTACAAAATTGCATCACTGTTTGGATCCCACCCTAAAACAACTGCTGCATACATCAATTTGTTTTGAGCATGAATCACAGAGAATTTTGGTCACTGTTGATTTCCTAAGAGTTCGTCTGGGCTGCAGACACATGTGGGTTTCCCTCACACCAGCACCCCGGAGTCTGCTTCTGCTTTCCCTCAAAAATCAACACATCCTCATCTCCTCCACTGCGCAGGAGAAACAACAGGCACACCCCGCTTTGCATCACCGAGGCCCTTTCAAGATATTTCTGTCAAATTCCTGCTCTCTCCACATGTTTAGGATCACCAGGGCCCACTTTGAGGTGGCTTTAATTGTAACATGGTGAGAGCGGCAGAAAGAGAGAGAGAAAGACCGAGTGTGAAACTGCGTTTGGAAGTAGTCAGACGTGTTTCAAAGCAAACCGCCGCTCTCCTGATGAGAAGACTTCAAAACCTTGTTACGGGCCTGCTGTTTGATCGGGCCCAAAAAAAGCTGGCCTTTTTAAAGACGAGTGAAAATGAGCCTATTGTGCTTGCAGCCCACAAAGGCGGTTAGGATTCATTTGGCACACTCTTGTAAAGCCTGTCTGAAACGTGAGTCTGTTTTTATGTGAGAACTCAGGGAGTCATTTGCAAGACCTTTTTTTCCTGTTGCAAAAACGGCAGGTAGTAAACGACAAGGAAACCAAGGAACAAAAGAGTTTCCAATTTTAAAGGTGAAGGTGAAATATTCTGGACCGCTAATGGAAATTGAACTACTGAAACAGTTTCCAAATAATTTTACTGAGTACCAACTCTACTTTTCATTCCATGTACTTTTACATGTACTCATTTAGCAGATGCTTTTATCCAAAGTGTGAGAATACAAGAAGCACTTCAAATCATCAGAGAGCAGAGGAATATACAGTACACTCACTGTTCACGTTATTAGGTACAACTTACTAGTACCAGGTTGGACCCCCTTTTGCACCCCTTTTTCAACGAGCTGTGCTTTCAGAGATGCTCTTCTGCATACTTCAGTTGTAATGAGTGGTTATTTGAGTTACTGTTGCCTTTCTATCAACTTGAACCAGTCTGGCCATTCTCCTCTGACATCAACAAGTCATTTACGTCCACAGAACTGCTGCTCACTGGATATTTTCTCTTCTTCAGATCATTCTCTGTAACCCTAGAGATGGTTGTGCGTGAAAATCTCAGTAGATCAGTAGCTTCTGAAATACTCAGACCAGCCCGTCTGGCACCAACAACCATGCCACGTTCAAAGTCACTTAAATCACCTTTCTTTTCCATTCTGATGCTCGGTTTGATCTGCAGCAGATCGTCTTGACCATGTCTACATGCCTAAATGCATTGAGTTGCTGCCATGTGATTGGCTGATTAGAAATGTGCGTTAACTAGCAGTTGGACAGGTGTACCTAATAAAGTGGCCAGTGAGTGTAAGCGCTATAACAAGTCTGAAGTTAATTATTAAGAGAGTGTGCGTTCTAGTGCACAGGTAGTTAGTCAAATCCACTTACCTTTGTGGAGCACACTCAGAATTGCACAATATTTTCCAAGAAGTATGGGGTGTTTATAAGATGTCTAGTGTATGTAGGGAGGAAAAAGAGTCAACTTCAGGTGGTTTATAAAGTCCACTCACCTGCATGAACACACTAAGAATTGCAAGATGTTTTTCCAGAAACATGGAGTGCTGATCACAAAGTGTCTGATGCATTTTAAGAGGAGAGGGTGTGTTCTACAGGAGGATTCCCATTGGTTAAAAATAAATAAATAGCCCCGCCCCTAATATTTAATTATTGGTTGTGTGATTTATGTTGTTTGGGAGCATTTGGAAGGGAGGGCACATAAAAGAGTTGAAGATACTGTTTTTTCACCATGGTCAAAAAAAAATGAAGGTTGTTTTAACAGTTTGGGATCGGTAAGACTTTTGGTTTTGAAAATCTTTAACGCTCTGTCACAACATAAAGTTAAACATTAATAATGGAAACAACTATTTATAATCTTAAATTACAAATACCTATAAATTAGGTAACTTATAAAAGTTCAATTCATGTTTATTTCTATAGCGCTTTTACAAATGTAGATTGTGTCAAAGCAGCTTAACATAATTGAAATTGAAACTGTGTCGTTCCAGTTTTCAAAGTTCAGTTTAGTTAAGTTCAATGTAGTTTAATTTTCACTGCTGAAAGTCCAAACACTGAAGAGCATATCCATCGATGAGCAGCTCCACAAGTCCCGAAAGCAAGAAATACCCCAGATTTTTGTCCACATTATGTAGTGTATGAATTAAATGCACATTTCTATCATATTACCTATTAATCATGTATCCTTAAAAAAATATATAGAATTTTTTAAATGTCACACAATTTTAATTCTACGTCTAGAAATACATTTTATTAGACAGTAAAATTGATTTCCAAAGAACCCACAATGCGTCTAATTCGATTTAGATGCAGTTTGTGTGTCCACATCTATACTGCTACAGTATTTGGCATTTAACATTTATTTCTACTACAGGTATTTATAGTAATTTTTGCAACCTTAAATTATACATTGGCCACTTTTTTAGGTACACCTGTCTAACTGCTCGTTAAAGCAACTTTTTAATCAGCCAATCACATGGCAGAATTTGGCATCAACACCAAGAAAGCATGGATCCATCCTGCCTTGTATCTAGGGTTTAGGCTGGTGGTGGTGGTGATGTAATGGTGTGGAGGATATTTTTTTTTGGGCCATTAGTACCAACTGAGCATCGTGTCAATGCCACAGCCTACCTGAGTATTATTGGTGACCATGTCCATCCTTTAATGATCACAGTGTACCCATCGTCTGATGAGTGCTTGAAGCAGGATAACGTGCCATGTCAAAGCGTGAATCATCTTGAACATGACAATGAGTTCACTGTACTTAAATGGCCTCCACAGTCACCAGAACTCAATCCAATAGAGCACCTTTGGGATGAGGTGGAACGAGAGATTCGCATCATGGATGTGTAACCGACTAATCCGCAGCAACTGCATGATGCTATCATGTCAATATGGATCAAAATATATTGAGGAATATTTCCAGTACCCTGTTGAATCTATGCCACGAAGGATTAAGGCAGGTCTGAAGGCAAAAGAAGGTTGAACCCGGTACTAGTAAGGTGTACCTAATAAAGTGGCCGGTGAGTGTAAAATTATACTGAAACATATCATGATGCTACTTGGTGTACTTATACTTCAGCTGGTATAGTAATATAAAAATATAATATCCTGATATAGTGAAGGAGTAACAGAAATTAAAACCTATTTTCCACCTGAGGTATATCAGCGATGTCTCCCAGTCTTGGTTTTCCTGGAGTCCAGCCTGGCCCTTTCCAAATGACTGACAGCTTATTTGAAATCCCTTCAGCTTCCCAGAACCTCTGCCATAGGTACGGATAATAAAGGAACTTGAGAGGAAAAAGAAAAAAGAAGAATGAGGGTATATAGCATACATAGCACATGCAGCAATTATACTAAGCGACCTCTTTATTCTGCTTTTCACTCAACTATGACATGAAATTATACATTTTATTCCTTTTTTATCTCCAAGATTTTTTTGAAAACCAGTTTATATTTCACAGTAAGATAAACATTATTCTTATTCACTTGATTCATCGTCCTCTAAATGCGTTTTGTCACACACATCAGATATTTCTTACTCGGGATCGCCACAGGAGAGCACCGAAAAAATAATCAAACACAACCTCCATTTGGTTTTGCAGGACTCTTTCAGCTCTCCTGAGCCGCGTGTTTAAAATGAAGTAATAATGTTATGGTTACAGCATGGCTTTTCCACGAGAACCATAATGTAAGGAGAAGAGGAGCTCCATTGACTCTGCTCAGATATTTACATCGCTAAAATTAGGCCGCTCTGATACACTAGAGCCCATTATGTGAAACCCAATTCATCTGCAGTGTTGATGTTTTCGCCAGCCAAAGGTCTTGACGGAATGAAAGGGCAAATTAATTCAATTTGCTTAACTATGAATGCTGTAAACTTTGCTTGCATGAAGTGATCGCTGAGCACATGTACAGTATGTTACAATAACACCATAGTAAAAAAATTTAACCCAAACCATGGCAGTTTTACTGTTAATATATTGCTTTTTACCCTCTCTATATATATTTTTACGCTTTATATTTTTTCTTGCAATAAAAACTTGACTTTCTCGCAATTGTAACTTTATTTTTGTGCAATTATGAGTTAATATTTTGCAATTGTGACATTTTTTAATGAGATTTAAACTCACAATTCTTACAGACAAAAATCTGAAGTGAAAACAATACATTAGAAGTGTAGATTTTTTGCCTGCATTAAATAATTTGTATTGTAATTCTAATTAAATTTTTAATAATTAGCTTAGTTAATTTCTCTTTTTATTATTAGATACATTTTTATTATAGATATAAAAGCACAATTCTGGGAAAAAAAAATTACACTATGACACATAAAATTGCAATTGCAAGAAAAAAAGTCTCTTTTTGAAAATGAAAGTCTCAATTATGGGCTCCTTTTTAACGATCTAGGGATCATGGTGCAAAGGGATTAAGGGCATGTCCGAATCCACTTTTGCTATTTTAAGGACGAAAAAATACTCTTTGCGCCAGGACGAATTGTCTAACAGGGTTATGCTTAATGAGTTATGGGTGTGTTTTGAGCATAACGTGCATTAAACTCAAGTTTAAGTCTCATGTCCCATTCCCTTTAAGAATCAGTTGCATCGCACCATGGCGTATTTACTATTTACATGGCGGATTTTGAAGTTGAAAAACTGAATGAAAAAACTGAACGCTTCACTAACGAGAAAACAGTTTAACAGACCATCTGCGTGATGATAAAGAATGAGCCTCCTCCAATCTGCCTCTTTACTTTCTCTTTACTTTACTTTTTACTTTACTCCTTTACTTTTGTGGATAAGAAAATGTTGTTGTATGCACTCCACCGAAGACATCCATTAGCCTAAATATTTAATTTATTCTGTTAATCGCAAAGATACTACTGCTAATAATAATAACATTATACAAACGCAAATTATATTGAAAAAAGCCCACCCCTGGACATGAAGAAGGCATGGAGGTTGTGGTTTTTATATTCATGTAGAAAATAATAATTTTTGTAACAATCTTTTTTTTCATATGTAAAGATATTTGGGTATTGCTGTACATCATGTGTGTATTAAGCGTTCGAACCTGCATAGGCGCATAACTGACGCGCTCTGCACTGGAATTTAGACCAGCTTGTTGTCGGTCAATGGCGTGGGTCTATTTCAGTTTCTCAAAATAGCAACGCACCAACAATGCGCCTTAACACACCTCCTTTACAGACCGGAACACCAATGGGTCCACAAAGTGGCACAAATGGATTTGCTATTTAAACAATGTGGCGCAAAACGGGAAAATTAGGGTTGTGTTGGTCTGAAAATAGCAACAAAACACGCTAAACACGTCTTGCGCTTTATTGCACAGGGTTTATGATAGGGCCCTATATTTTTTACATATGTATTTTGTGGATTTAAACACTTCCAAACAGCAAAAAATAACTAACAAAGAGGGCACTTTCTTTACTCTAAGAAATTCTAAAATAGATCAGTAATAATTTTATTCAGAATAAAATATTAAGAATATAACTGTAATCTATAGTTCTAATAATATTAATATTAAATACAATTGCAAAACAAAAATAAATTCATTACTAAATACAAAACCAAAAAGTACATTATTAGCCTTTTTCTTTTATATGTATTTATTTATTCACTTGTTTGTTTGTTTTTCTTCTTAAATTTCTATGTGAGTGGGTTTAAAGTGTTTAATCTTAGACATTCTGTAATTCGATTTCCATTGTGTTGCTACATTCATTCATTCGTTTATTTTATTTTCGGCTTAGTCCCTTTATTAATCTGAGGTTGCCACAGCGGAATGAACTGCCAACTTATCCAGCATATGTTTTACGCAGCGGATGCCCTTCCAGCTGCAACTCATCACTGTGAAAAACCCATAGACACTCAATCACACACATACACTACGGCCAATTTAGCTTACCCAATTCACCTATACCATGTCTTTGGACTTGTGGGGGAAACCAGAGCACCCGGTAGAAACCCACGCGAACATGTGAAACTCCTGACAGAGATGCTAACTGACCCAGCCGAGGCTTGAACCAGTGACCTTCTTGCTGTGAGGCGATTGTGCTACCCACTGCGCCACCGTGTCGTCCTGTGTTGCTACATTTATTTTTTTAATATAATAAAATAAATATATATCTTTACCAACCTCCACTGACCAAATTTCAAATGTGCCGATTGGGTGTGTGAGTCCATAGATAACTTTATCACTTTCAGGAGCGAATGTACCTAAAACAGAACGCATCAGAGAAGATCACACTGGACTGGATGCATTTTCATACGGCAAGTCAAAATTAACATAAAAGTGCATTTCAGATGATTTGTTCTGCAACATTTCAGCTCTTTTGTGTTTTACAGTAAGTTATAAATAACACTACTACTTTAAGCTTTCGGTTTTTTGTTTTTTTTTGCAACAAAACAGTAGAAAGAAGACATGAAAGAGATGAATGTGCTGCACTGAATCCATTGAACAGGCTTATTTTCATTCATCTTCATATCACATTTTTGCAACAGGCACACAGAAACTTACCAAACATCCTGTCCCATATGATTAGAATTCCTGCATAATTCTTGTCAATGCAATATGGATTTCGCCCTGTGAGAGCATGGTCAAATATTAACAATTTACTGCACAGATAGCCATTATTACAGCATGACTGTATTCATCTACGTGTATAGACTGTTACTTTTGTCACATGATAAGAAAATCGTACTGATATATCACCAAACAAAATATTCTTCACTTTTTACCCACAAAGATAACTAAAACCAATGCAAATCTACTTTCAAAGGGCAATGATGCTTACCGTGGTGAACTCTGTGGTGGCTAGGAGTATTTAGGATCAACTCCAGAGGTCCAAGATCTTTGACCAGCTATTGATAGAAACATTTTTTTTCAAGGTCACAGATAATATTCTTATAAAAGTTACAAATCAGGATGCAAAACAGCATAAAATATCATAAAACTTGTCCATGTGACATTTACATTGTATTTCATGTCTTCTGAAGTCGTATGATTATGTGAGGAACATGCAGAAACATGAACGTTATTCCTTTACAAACTTAAACTGAATCAGTTGTTCCAGTTTATAAAACTTATCAAAACCAAAGTTTAACTTATGCAAAGTTCAAACTCCATGATTTTCAAAGTAGTCGTGTCACAGATGTTTTCACACTGCTTGACTATCTAGGTTAGCGTTCTGTCTGTGCTGTGTTTACACTGTAGGATGGATCGGCTACAGGAGAGTTCACACTGCATGACTTTAAAATAGGAAGAATAACAGAAAACTTTGTCCAAACTACGTCTCACAACCAAACAAACGCGAAAAGTGACATTGAAACAACGTAATGTCACTTAATATATCTTTCGTTATTAACTACATAATGGAAAAAGAAGTGTTTAAGCTTTAGAAAATGTACAGTATGTTGCTCACCTGGCTTTTGAAGACAATTAGCAATTTCTCCTCAACTTTTTTTTACTTTTCGACCTGATTGTGATATTGATCAGATGACACGTCAAACAGACACAGTGCTCCTGCCAAATTTACACTAGTTTTTCCTCCATTTCTTGGGTCCAAATAAACTGAAAATGAGCGCTTTTAACTTCTCCCCCAGCCTCCCGCTGGCCTGCAGGTATCCGTACTAGTGAATGCTGCTCCCTCATTGGCTGTAGATGATCGCGGATGTTATTTTAAATCAGAAAACATTCCACATGGCATGATTTGAATCGCAGACAGATCCAGATATTTAGCATGCCTAATATCTCACAGGCATCGGCAACTCATCGGCGATTCTCTCATATTGCGTCCTTGATAGTTCACACTGTGTGATTGTAACTCACGTGAACGAGCACCGATTTGCCTGTAATTTCAGGCATTTGTCGGCGATTTCTCAAAACATGTCGGCGAGTCAAAATCAGGGCTAAAATCATGCAGTCTAAACTCAGCTTTTGAGTGTTTTTGTATTTAATGTCAGCGATATGACAGCAATGTCATATTAAAAGTAACATTTTTTAAGGAATGACAGAATTTTCTTGTCTTTTTTCACTAATAGCTGTGACTGTCTTTAAATAAATGTAAGTATTGAAATTGACACAAGACCTAAAAAAAATCTTAATGCTTAAACTATCCATTTACTTGTAGTGTTGTCACGATACTGGAATTCGGTACCAATCGGTATACTGAAATTTTAAAAACGTCCATTTCCCGTTAACATTTGAGCGCTGTTGAGAACGTCCTTAAACACAGCTGATTTTCCATTGGGTTCACAAGTTCAACTGAAATGACTGTGATTGGCCATGAAGGTCATCAGTTCACCAAACTCACCACTGTTTACTAAGTGTAACCACCAAGTGTGCCGCACGCCTGCTTTTGAGTGAAGGTGTCGGCTGTTAGATCGCCCCCTGGGGGCTGGCTGCAGTACAAGTCATAAAGCCCGGCTCCTCAGTGTTAATAAAGGAGACATGAGACTAAATAAAAAAATTAATTACACTTGCAATAAAATGTCCCGAAAGATGGTTCTGGTCAGTTAAGGCACTGGTTATCGTGCTGATATAGGTGCAGATCTTCATTTTTGTAAAGAGTATGTTTTGAGCAGTAATTTAATGCTGGGCGTGTCATCATGATTGACAGCTGTGATTGACAGTTTCTCAAAGCAGACGCCGGAGCTTCGGCAGGAGACTGAAGTGTTAATATTCGATTTCTGTGTTATTTTACCATGATAAAACGAGTTGTTCAGCAGTAAACTATAGTTTCTGACATACAGGATGTGGTGAAACACTTTTTATTCGGTAAGGTCAGGGCTTTATCAATTTTTTGATACACGCCTTACCACCCAGATAGCAAAATACACTCAGGCCAGTTCCGGCTACACTCTCGCCTGCCGGAGACTTCTTACCCCTCGGCTCGACTCCGTCTGCTGTACCTACTCGCGCACATTACTCGCGGGCCGATCCGGCTCGGATGCGGCAGCGTCGGCTCGCTAACGGCCGCCGCATCTGGCCCGATTGACTCGGGCAGTGAGTCCATAGGCATCTGGTCAGATCCGGCGGCCGTTAGCGAGCCGACGCTGCCGCATCCGAGCCGGATCGGCCCGCGAGTAATGTGCGCTGCGGCCTGGAGCTGGCACGATTAAATCTTCATTATATAAACCGCACCTTTGTTAACGTTATTACAACCATTTGTTTTCATAAAACAGCAAACCAGGCTCCTATGTAAACGCAGAGTGTACATTAGCGAGCCTTTGTTATAGTGCAGACACCGGCGGTCAAGAGAGAAGTTCGGGGGGGCGTGATTGATTTGATGTACAAGCGTTTGGTTGGAAGCTCCTCCTCTGGCTCCATCAGGCAGTCCTTCTGCGCATGCCCAGGCTCCAATTTCAGCAGTCTTTTGCGACAGTTTGTGCCCATCACGAGGCGTTTTTTCCTTCACAGCGTTTAAAGGAAAATGGCGCTGTCGCATCGTCCATATTTTATACAGTCATTGGTAACCACAGATACAGGGACACTGGAGCATTTTAAGCCATGAAAATCAGCTGGTCTGTTTATAAGCTGACATACGAGCAATCCACTGATGAATCAACTGATCTTCAAAGCTTTAAAACGCTCCAGTGTCCCTGTATCTGCTGTTACACTCAGTAAACAGCGGTGAGTTCGGTGAACTGATGACCTTCACGGCAAAATCACAGTAATTTCAGTTGAGCTCATGAACACAATGACAAATCAGTGCTGTTTAAGAAAGCGCTCAAATGTTAGCGGTAAATGGACGTTCAGCATTTCAGTACCGATTTGTATCAAATTCCAGTATCGTGTCAACACTAATTACTTGTGCATTGCATTAGCTAAATAATAGACCTTTATGGTTCTGTGGTTCAACTTTTTTGATTGTGCATTGACAAAACTCACCAGAACAACTTACATTTTTTTCATCTTGTTCTACCAAAAAAATACAATCACACAGGTTTAGAGATATATTACCGGTAAGTACCTGTACTGTAAAAAGCAATTAGTTGAATGTATTTTTATTTATTTTTTTTAAGTACACTTTACTTAAAAACTAGACTTTATACTTTTGCAAAGCAAATTAACTGCATGCATAATTATTATACTTACATTTACATTGTCATTTAGCAGATGCTTTTGTCTAAAGCAACTTACAATTGAAGAAGCATTCAGCGATTCATCAAGACGAGTCAATACACACAAGAAGTGCTAATTATAGAAAGAAACTGTTAGTGCTCAGAGAATTAAGTGCTAGAGTAAGGAGATTTTATATACAGAGTGTTTCTACAGTTGGTCTGTCAAGCCTACTCACCTGTGTGAAGCTCACTTCATAATTTCTTTTTTTAGAGATACTGTATGAAGTGATTGTAAGAAAGTGTCTGGTGCAAAAGAGTGTGTTTTCTACAGTTGGTTTGTCAAGTCCACTCACCTGTATAAGGCACACTCAGAATTGCTAATGTTTTGGGGTTATCGTGTGGTGTGGTGGGGGAAGAGAAGAGGGTGTCTTGGTTTTGCTAACAGGGCTTTAGGTGATTGAAAATTAAATCAACTTAACAGTTCCAAGTAACAATGGGTTTACTCAGTTCTTCAAGTAGTCAACTTGTCGCTTTCAAAGGTGCTGTATGTAAGTTTTTGAATCTTCTAAAGCATAAAAATATCATATGTTTGCAGATATTTAAAAAACATGCCAAGTGAACATTCTTGTTTATCTTAAAAACAATGCTGAAGTCAGATATTCTGCTTTGAAAAAGTGAGTTTCGTGCCTGAACAATGTCTTTTTGGTTTTTTTAACCCACTCAATGCCAGTTTAGCCAATTATATTTCAGCACTCTGGGTTGCCTTGATGAAAAAACGCATATTTCATTCATTCAGTCATGAAGGCTATCAAAGTATGTGTCCATGACTGAAATGTGACCTCTGGTGGACAGTAGCAGCCTCCGAAATAAGAGAGATTCAGAGTTACACATTAGGTGGTTACTAATTAGCAAATAATATAAATATTACAAATGTAACGATTAGGTGAGCAGGTTACATTGTAACCCCGTGTCCTAACAACAAGCTATGTGACGAGATTTGCAGCAATAAGCAATTTGGCAGTTTGCACCAGACGAAACATGACAGAAATTTAAATACAGCAATTCAAAAGCACAGAGTAGTGCACTTACTGCACTTCAACAAAATAGTAAGGTTTATAATCTAATTAATACATATTAACCCTCTTTAACATTATTAAATGTACATGCTGAATCACTGATATGCTGGTGTCGTCAATCTGGCAACCTGCACTTGCATGTGTTTTAAACCAGGGGGGTATTCCAGAAAGCAGGTTATGTGACATACCCGGGAGAGTTTAAGAGTGAGTAAATGGATAACCTCAGCTTTTGGTTCCAAAAACGGAGGTAATTTTTGGGGTATGTTAAGTAGCCATAGCAACTTACTCTCTGAAGATAACCTGCTCTGGAGCAGGTTATTTTCCAGAGTTTGTCTGTTTCAGAGATTTTACAGAGCATTGCATGCTCTTTTGATGAGAATTTTAATGAACGTAGAAGCACAGACAGTTTTTTCATCGTGAGAGGGTTATAAGTGCATAGGTTTTTTTCATATCCAAATTAATATTTGAATGAGCGTTGTCGTTTTTCAAAAGAATCGTTAATGTATTTAACAAACCTTTTTAAATCAACCGTGACAAACCGTGGGTCTGCGCTTACCATAGAAAACATTCAGTGCAACTCTTTGTTTTTGCGTCAGGGCATTTACTGTACAATGTGGCAATAGCGTGTAGATCTGTACAGTATGCCTGAACTGTTCTATAGACTTCTGTACAGTTCCTTGGGCATAAACCACTGCATATCATTACACAGATGTTTCAGAGTGCAGAGTCACTCTTTTCTTTTCTTATCTATTTGTTCTCTTACATTTCTTTCCTTCGTTGATGCAGATGTGTATTGCTTTTTCTTAATAATCAGCCTTAATTCCTCGTACGCCAGCAATAAAACCTCCGACTGCACCTCTGTAAAGTGCGTTGCCCTTTTTTCTCACCGTGACTTTCTATGGTGACTCATAAATTCGCCAATCTACTGAAAATGCCTTAGGGTATGCGCCGTGCGTGCACATTAACCTTAATTAATCTTCCGGAGGTTGATTTAACTAACTCTTCTCAGCTTTTTTGGAACCGACATACTCATGGTAAGCAGGTTTTGGGTTAATCAACCGAGAGTTCAGGGTTTAGCAGATGGTAAGTTAACCCAGCTTTCTGGAATACCCCCCAGGCATGCAATACCTAGTTCAACCACACAGGACTTCACCGTCAACGATTGACGGAGGGCGTGTCTGAAGTTGAGGCTGACGCGATTGCCATAGCAGTGTCAGCAATGAAATAAGTCCACAATCAACTACTGTCTGAGCTGGGGTATTTGCATAAAGCGATCTGATTGGCTTACACTTCCGTTGGTGCTTGTAAAAGTTGAGAAATTCCCAATTTCTACAGCAGGCAACACCGCTGAAGCAGCACCAACGGACGCACAATTCAGTTCGGCAATGCTTGACGTCACCCATTTAAAGTGAATGGGAAGCATTGACGCTGATGCCCCATGTGAATGGGGCGTAAAGCAACTGGCTTACCCACTTTTCCTCAAAACTAATTGCTTTGTATGTAAGAGATGACAGAATTGTCATTTATGACAAACCATCTCCTTAACCTCACTAATTCCCTTTCATGATCAAAATGGTGACAGCAACACATCATTGCCTATATACAGCGCTTCATGTAAGCCACAGACAAAACAGCAAAAGACAAATGATCGTTGGTTAGCCCATTGTCCTCTTTTGACATTTTTCATATGGACAGGCAGACCGAATCTTAATATTAGTCTTACATACAGCATGTGATTAATTCTCCCTATTGAGTGGCTTGTCTTTATCTTGGCTTAAAGCGCTGAAGAAATGTGCTCTTCGGGGGATCATGGAACCTTGACTGGTTCAGATGTTCGCAAATGTACTTGGAGACATCATTAATACATAGTGTTTTCTTATCTGATGAGCTCGGTCGAAAAACTCCACTAACTACGGAAAGAGAAAGGTGGCCAAATTTCCAGATGGAAAGAACAATATTTATAGATTGGAAGTAAAACAAACATTACATTGGATTAGAAGGAGCATAAGAAGCCAATTGGTCTGACAACACACACACTCACACACGTTTGAGTGTCATTTCACTGCTTTATGGTGAGTTACATGCATGAATACACACTCTTGCCTTATTTCACTAGGATATAAACATCAATTTCAGCTTGATGAAGCATATATTGCAGGTGTTAGTGCCGGCCATGAGGTTTTAGTTTTTTTTTTACTTGAGTGTTTGACTTCTGACGTCTGCAAAATGGGAAAAGCTCAGCATAAGTGAGCACCGTATTTCAGTTGGCCATTATTTCCATGTAATGAGAGATCTGGCAACAGCTGAATTTTATCTTAAAAGAAAAGAGCTCCCTCACGACTCGACTTGTGCTCTAATGTTGGATGAGGACGCCAATAAATTACATGACATCAAAAAAAGCCCATAAAGGGGGCATAAATTATACCCTTCAGAAAATTGGAGACGTGAAGACTGTTTTCACTAATAGAGCTCTACAAGATGGAAGTGATTCCAAATCCATTTCCCAAATGATCTCTGAATGTAAAGCCCAAACTGGGCCCATTTAAAAGGCAAACGTAAAGCTTCTGTTTGGAGTATTTCATAACATCTCAAAATCTCATTACTTATGATTGAGTGTGGTATTCAGAACCACAAAACGGGCAGAAACTGCAAACCTACAAATAGAGAGAAACTAAGCTGGAATTTTTAAGAGAAAGGATGGTGAAAAAATGTGTTACTAAAGGATTTTGAAGGAATAATACAGGGCCAGAACAGGGTAAATTAGCACATTTTCACAATCCCCAGCCTAGTCTCATTGTTTATAGGTATTAGTGCGTAACATTTACATCTACTGTATGAAACATACAATTTGGACATACTGAATAATTTAATACACAAGTTGCATTTAGATGTTTTCCTCTCAGCAATTAAATAAAAACACAACAAAAGAGACAGTGGTGAGAAAACAGCAGTTAAAAAAAGCATCTGGTCATAGTGATATAGAAGTGTTTACACAAGCTCTTAAGGGTGTCATGATTTCGATTTTAAATTCGAAATTCATGCTCAATTTTGATTATCGAATGAAAAAATGAAATCGTCAATGCTGCCACACCCCCATGTCACATCAGCATGGCTTGCCAAGCGGAAAAAAAACATGCTTGTTGAAGTGGTTGAAGTGCTGCGAGTCAACCTAACATCTACAACAAACAGCCAAAAGATAGCGTGGCAACTGCAGACGCAGGAGACCCGTCGACAGAACTTGAACCCCCCTCCTCTTTCACTGAAGTCGCCGGTATGGAAGTATTTTGGATGTCCAGTGAGTTAGGTTGACAATGTTCGTGTTGTCGACAAAAAACACAGTTTGCAAGCTCTGCTATGTACGTTTACCACATTATTCCACCGGCAGCACAACTAACATGGCAGGGCATCTCCGCAGGCACCACAAAAACATAAATTTTTCTGTTAAATCGACAAGTGTAACACAAACTACTCTACCGTCTTCATTTGGAATAAAACTTCCAACATGTGCAAAGGCAATTACAAGCGCGGTAGTATTATCGCTGCAGACATGCAACCTTATTCAGTGGTAGAAAACTCCGGTTTTAGGCATTTAATTAGCGTGCTAGAACCGAGCTACGAACTCCCAAGTAGAGCGCATCTCACAGGTATCCTCCGTGTACAATAATGTGAAGGAGAAAGTTATTGAAGGTCTTACCAGTGCACATTTAGTAGCCTTGACTACAGATTGCTGGACCTCCAGAGCAACACAGCTTGACTGTCACAGCGCACAAAGGTCAGATATTACTATATTGCATAAAAGTCTTAAAATGGCATAGCTTGTGCCTTCAAATTTTTCTTTTTAAAATCGAGAATCTAACCGTGACTTCAGAATCGAAAACGTAATCGAATCAAGGATTTTGAGGATTTTTTTTTTACAAACCAGGTCATTATTAAAACTACACTGTTACAATAGTTTTATTTGATTTAAGTATATACAGTAAGAATATAGACAACACTACCTGACAAAAGTCTTGTTGCCTATCCAAGTTTTACAACAATTATTAGCTTGACTTCTAATTGATCATTTGGTATCAGAAGTGGTTTATATGAAACGGAAAGGCCTCTAGATTACACTTATTTTACCAAAATAAAATATGATCATGTCTTGATTTAATAGGGATAATAAGGTCTGACTTCGCTTAGACAAAAGTCTTGTCATTTAACAGAAATAATGTACAGTATAGAACAGGGGTGTCTAAACTCGGTCCTGGAGGGCCGGGGTCCTGCATAGTTTAGCTCCAACTTCCTTCAACACACCTGCCTAGAGGTTTCTAGTATACCTAGAAAGAGCTTGATTAGCTGGTTCAGATGTGTTTAATTGGGGTTGGAACTAAAATATGCAGGACACAGGCCCTATAAAGTCATGGTGCAGTGGAAAAAAATTTATATTGTGTTTGGGGCCGATCACACCAAACACATTTTTTGCATTGAGAGGCGCATCTTTTGAATGATTTACTAACGGCCGCGAGCGTTTTATGTGCTGCTTATGCGCACTGCACGCCTCGCATTTTAACCACTTGTCGCACCTCGCGTTTTTGCGGTTGGCAACTATGCGCTTGCAGTTGAAAAAAGTCAACTTTGAGCGGAAAAAGCACGTTACAGTACGTCAGTCGCGTTTTATTCTCCAATCATACTGCAGTATTTGTGTTGTGTAGAGCTGTATACAAATGTTGAATCACAATATGATTGAATTTTTAAATTATACCAATATCGACAGCAACACTCTCGCACAATACCCAGCTGATTTAGTCGTTGTCTAGCGACAAAAAGCGTCCCACGCTTCTTTATTCCTGGTGAGCAAAAAAGGTAGTGTGGTGTGCGTTTTTCACGTAACTCGCGTAAGACTCCCATGAGCTTGGAGGATTCCTTCCATACATCTCTGAAGTGACTCAAATAACTTAATATAAATTTTAATAAAGTCATCTGGAATGGCAAAGAAAGTTTTCCTGCAGGACTCCCAGAGTACATCAAGATTATTTGGATTCATCTTTAATGCCTCCTCCATCTTACCCCAGACATGCTCAATAATGTTCATGTCTGGTGACTGGGCTGGCCAATCCTGGAGCTCCTTGACCTACTTTGCTTTCAGGAACTTTGATGTGGAGGTTGAAGTATGAGAAGGAGCGCTATCCTGCTGACGAATTTGCCCTTTTCTGTGGATTGTAATGTAATAGGCAGCACAAATGTCATGATACCTCAGGCTGTTAATGTTGCCTCTGCAGGATCCCAATAGGTCTTCTGCAGTATTTGTGATGATTGGGATGCAGTTCAACAGATGATTCATCAGAAAAATCTACCTTCTGCCACTTTTCCAAATGATCAACTAGAAGTTATTATTTGTTGCTCTTACAACTGGGATCGACGACAAGACTTTTGTCAGGTAGTGCACATGCATCTGGCTAGGTCAGAGTATACTTTGTAAAAAGAGATTACTTTAAAATTGAGTAAACACACTGTAACTTGGAACTGTTAAGTTGACTTAACATTTATGATTGTGGACATAGTTTTAGGATAACATTTAGTTTTATGAACCACAAGGCAGCAGTTTACTCACTCAAGTATAGTCAACTTATTACGTTTTACAGTGCAGCTTGAACTGGCTCTTGGTAGTATGTAAAAACATCCCAATTTTTTTTCTTGAAGTCCTGAAAAACGTTTACATAAATTCATAGAATACTTATGAAGTCCAATATGTCTCTTATTGTAAATTTCAATAGACGCTGTTCAATTAGGAGCAGTAAATCTGTTATTTAAGAACAAACATTTTACATTAAGCACCTTTAAAGATCATTTCATAAATTCTGTGAGCCTTGACAGTATTTTTTAACCCAAAATGTAACCATTACTAATAACAAATCTCACAATACCTCAGTATGAATCCAGAACTGGTACAGCAGGTTGAACTGTATGTGCACCGCGAACACTGACGGAGGAATCATCAGCGCCAACGGAGAGTAAAATATCTGATAAAACATTGAATATTATCACGTCATAACAGATCATTATCTACCAGCTTGAGCTCATTAACTAACAACTGTTATTTGATCAACCATGTTTCATGGCAAAAATGATCATAAGTGAATGAGACAGACGCAGGTGCTTCATACCCATGAGGAAAGCTGCTGTGTGACAGACTGGCGCAGAGCTGTCGACAGATTGTAGTATTCAGAACTGTGATGAACCTGATGGCCCGCCCAGAGGATGTTCAACTCTGAAACCACAAGATGAATGTGAGATTTTATTCAGTTTTTGATAAAAGCAACATTTGCAAAAGCTCTACATTTAACCTGTGCTGGACCTGGTTGTATCTCTTGCTCTTTCTGGACATATTAATCTATTTTATTTACCATTTTACTTACTTTATTTCAGGGTTGTAACCACTATAGTGACTGAATGGTGGACAAGATTATTGCTATTAGTTGGATTAGTGCATTAATTTATTATGCACTTAATTTACTTAATTATGAAATGAATTGAAATGGCAATTAAAAGGTTAAATGTTTAGACCGGTGTGCCTCAGTCAGTCTAATAGCACTCATCAGTGTCTAAATGACCGAGGTACTTTTCTTCGTATATTACATATTCTTTATAACATTTCCTTAAGTTCATAAAACATTTACTGCACCTCAAATTTAGCTGGAGAGAGTGCTGTTTAAAAAATTAAAGGGAGCCATTTTTAGACCACTCATTTATTTTTAGCAATGTGTGAATATCTGTCCGCATCTTGAATCTTAGGACACAGAAACACAGAAATAAAATAAAAAATAAATAAATAAAACAAAATAAATAAAATAAAATAAAATAAAGGTTTAAAAAAAATTAAAGGGAGCCATTTTCAGATCACTCATTTATTTTTAAGAATGTGTTAATAATAGGTCTGCATCTTGAAACTTAGGACACAGAAACTCAGAAAAAAATAAAATAAAAAAAATAAATAAAATAATATAAAAAATAAAAGTAAAAAACAATAATAAATAATTATTTCAATAAATAATTAAATAATTAAACTGTTAAAAAAATTAATAAAGGGAGCCTTTCTTAGACCACTAATTTATTTTTACTAATGTGGTAATATTTGTCTGCAACTTAAATCTTATGATTCTTAGGACAATGAAACTCCAAATAATAAAATAAAATAAAATAAAATAAAATAAAATAAAATAAAATACCACACTGTTAAAAAAAATTAATAGAGCCATTTTTAGACCACTTATTTATTTTTAAGAATGTGTTAATATCTGCCTGCATCTTCAATCTTAGGACAATTAATCTCCAAATGAAAAGAACAATAAAACAAAATAAAAAATATATAAAATAAAATAAAAAATACTAAACTGTTAAAACAATTAAAGGGAGCCATTTTTAGACCACTAATTTACTTTTAGGAATGTGTTCATATCTTTCTGCAGCATGCATCTTATGAATCTTAGGACACAGAAACTCATAAAATAAAATAAAATAAAATAATTGCATTTTTCTTAACATTTTTTTTTTGTGTTAAAAAAGTAAAGAATGAAACGAAAAATGAAAAACCCCAAGTCTTCATTACATTCTGTTCCCTTAAAACAGCTCATGTTCCTCCTTTAGTGGAAGTCTACGCGATAGCTTTACCAAGCGCCACTAATGAGGTTGCAAACACTGTCAACTCTCTTTAGAATTTTTCTCTGAGATAGTGGCTAAGGCCTTGTGCAAGTGTGAGGTCCATCAAATCTAAGAGCTGGTGAAGTTCCCGGTGAAACGCTGTGATCCAGCTGAAAAAACAGAGCGTGGTGCGAGCAGAAGAAGCAAACTGTGCTCTTTGCCAGTGAGCCTCTGCTGAGATGCTGCTCACCAGGCAGAGCAGTCAAAGCTCTCCACTGAGAAAACAACATCAACCAGTCCACTTAATCCAGATAACAGGACCAGGAGGAGACACTGTCAGCTTTTACGGCCTCTGCCTTTTCAATGCATTTTAAAAGCAACTGAATTTTTAGGCACATTTCATGAGAAGTAGAGTATAAAAACTTAAACACGTTTATTTTGGGCAACCAAAAACTGAAAAGTGCCTGCTTGAAAGGCTACCATGGATACTGAAATTTTGCGAGCCCTGCAAAGACATGCGGTATAGGTGAATAATGTAAACTAAATTGGCTAAAGTGAATAAATGTGTGCATGAATATGACAGTGTATGGGTGTTTCCTGGCACTGGGTTGCAGCTGTAAGAGCATCTACTAAATAAAACATATGTCAGAATAATTGGTGGTTCATTCTGCTGTGGTGATAAATCAGGAACTAAGCTAAAAGATAGTGAATGAAAAAAAAAAAATCTAAATCCGTGGCTGTTTCTCAATTCCAAGAACGCTGAGAACAAACTTGCGTTCTTGTGGAGACCGGTCTTGCCAGGTCACCCCAGAAGAACGAACCTCGGAGACTGCGAGAACAGAGAGCGTGTCCTGTGAGAAATGAGATGCTGCTTTCTTCCTGATGGTCACATGACCTTCAAGCGTTTTTAATGGAAAATGATTTAAACACTAAAGCATTCAAACAACAATTTATTGTTTTTCCACTTTTGGCAATATACAGTATACTACACAAAGACATTGCAAATATATTTTAGATTTTAATACGAATTTCAGCAAATAAACATCCTTAATGTGTTTATGCCTTTATTAAAATTTTCATGGTAATGTTTACTGTCACAGTCTCATTAATGGAAACTTCTGAGATAAATAAGTTTTATCTCTGAACTTTAATAATAAATCTATATGAAATGCTGCGCTTCCAACCTCCAGTCGCAATGACTTTGGGGATTCTAGAGCGAGTTCAGTGCTCAAGTCTGCATCGACGCATCCTTGATAACCAAGAACACATCCGGGAACTTTCACGTGTGCTCCGTTCTTATAGTCTCGAGTTTTTGAGCTGCACTCGGTTGATGATGACGTTACACAAGAACAGCAAGAACGCTGAAGAATGCATATTGAGAAACAGCCGATGATTTTGAAAAAATTTATCAAAATTAGTTTGTTTGTTGGACAAAAGCCATTATAACTTAGCTGAGCTTTCCAGTTTACACTGACTTTGCAAAATGGTGAGCCATTCTAGCCAGACTGAAAACCCTCTGACAGCAGGTTGTCCAGTTAAAGAGACCCTTTCAGTCATAGAAAGTGAATTAAGATGGTCATTCAAAATCTGTGATATCTGGTCTATCTGAATACAGTCCCTAAACATTTAAGAACATTTAAAAATTCACCAATTTCGTCAACTGGCTTGCTTTTTTTGGGGACTTGTAGAGCTGCGCATCAGTGGAGTTGCACTTCTGTGTTTGGGCTTTCAGCGGTGACATTTCCATAACACTGAACTAAACTAAACTAAACTGAACTTCAGCTGTGACAACTAAACTGAAGCAGTTTCAATTTACTAGTCATCTGAACTCACCGCAAGAGAAAAGTGCAGAGCTGAGGTCAAATCAGATTATCAAGTCATAATCTTTAAAATAATGACTTGTATAAAAAATGTTGATAGAGGTTTGTGATAGCCTATAAAAATTACATTGGAGGATTAAAAATGCTTATTTTTTGGAGCATGATTGATTTGAGTTAGTACGCCTGCTATATTTATTAGACAGAGAAAAAAAAACTTGAAATGAAAAACAGTCTACGCCGGTTATTCAGTCAGTGTTTTCGTTTTTAGGGCAGGCTTATTTATTGTTTTCATTTAATTTATTCCGTTTTTCTATACAATCCTGAAAGTTTCATGTGCAAAAATAAATGATAAACTAAAAAAGGGCGGTAATGGCGGTAATAACCACATCACCGTGGCCGACAATTCATTATGGTGATGACAATTCACAGGCGGTGATGCGGTTATTGTCACACCCCTAGTAAAAAGCGCTATACAAATAAAGATGCATTGAGTTGAACAAAAAAGGTTAGTAAAACCTTTGCTAAGGAGCATGTTGTGAGAACTACTGGCTAAAACCGCCAATGGCAATTTAACAATTTCCTGTAGAATCTACAGTAACTTACTGTAAATCTTTTACAGCAAAAATACCATATTTACATTTGCAGCACCATTTATCTTGCTATGTATTTACAGTACTCTATATATTTACTGCAAAATACAGTAATTTTCAAAATACAACTTTAAAATACAGTAGCATACCGCATAACTGTCCCACAGTAAAATATTCAATTCAATTCAATTCACCTTTATTTGTATAGCACTTTTACAATGTAGATTGTGTCAAAGCAGCTTCACATAGAATATTATAGTAAATTGAAACAGTGTAAGTTCAGTTTTCAGTGTTTAAGTTCAGTTCACTTTAGCTCAGTTTAGTGGGGTTTAATAATCACTACTGAGAGTCCAAACACTGAGGAGCAATTCCATCGATGCGCAGCTCTACAGATCCTGAACCATGCAAGCCAATGGCGACATCGACGAGGAAAAAACTTCACCAATTGTAATATGAAAATACAGTTCATATTACAGTTAAATACTGTGTAATTTACAAAAATTGTTAACAGAGTGCTGATACAGTTGTATCTGCTTGTAAAACAACATGCATAAAATAATTATGCAGTTCAGCTTTAAATTTATAACTTCAAATGAAGTATTGCAAGAGAGCAAATACTTCTTGGTTATAAATGACACTCTTTAGAGCTTCCTGCTTTGAATGAAGAGATGAAATCAGAGGTTTTTTCTTAAAACACACCCGCTGAGCTCCAGTTTTTGCTTGAGAGTGTGTGAGCCCATGCTTTCACCTCCTACGGCCGAGCAGCGTAAGATTGATGTGGGGTGTCACCGGTAGGAAGTATGTTCAGCTAGGCCTCATTGCAATCCATGTCCTCGTGCGCCGGCCTCCGCTGGAAGCCGCATAGTTTGGCAGGCAGAATTCAGAGGGGAAGAGCTTTAATGATGAGAACCTATGCCACAGAAAAGACTTTCCCATCATGCCTGAAGACCAAGCTCTGGTCAGACACGGAGTTCGTTCTTTTCTCAAGAACAGCAGCCATAAACGGGGTTAGTTGCGGAGAATCAGAGTGTGCTATAAATTGACATAAAAGCAACAGTTTGGTCTCAACACTCAAAGAGAGATATCATAAAACTACATACTGAAACTTTTGTGTGTTAGGACATGTTGTTAGCTAGCTAGCCTAGTGAGTTTGCAACCCAGGCTCATTCTAAAAATGTACCACTATATATATATATATATATTTCTGGAGTGCACCAAATACGTCCCAGGAGCTACGTTTTTTTGCAGTTTTTGTTTTCGCGAATGCACCAGAAGCCGCTGTGTACGCTTTGAGATCTCAAATTCTCTCGTGAGTGCCATTCGCGCCTGCTCTTCTTGCATAAATCCACCAGAGGACGCTATTGACTCACTGTTTAAATGACTAAATGACTGACTGATTGACCGATCGACTGACCCACCCTCCTCCTTCCCTAAACCCAACCAATAGTATTTACAAAAGCACAGATTGACCCGCCCACTCACCGCTCTAAACCCAACCAACAAAAGTTCAGATAAAAAATAAAAAATTGCTTTTTGTTTTCAAAAGCAATCAAGAAAAAGAAAAGCCCTAGCCTGATGTTTACCATGTTTTCAGATTTTACCACATTTACCACAAATCTCTGTTATTTACTTGTTTATTTTATTTTTTGGATTCTGTTTTGTCTAACCTGCTTTCTGAAACCATTCTCGAACCGGAACCCCATCGTCGTGCTCTGTGTACATGGTGAGCTAACTGGACAAACTGGTAACAGCAAGAAAGCGGTCCATACGGAGGTAAGCAGTCAGCTGTAAGCGCGAAAAGGAATGGCATCATACAGCTCCGTAGCATTTGTTTTACAAACAAATTAAAGCCAAATGTACTCCTTGCTACATAATTCGTGATCTCCAAAAACGTATATACTGTAGGGTTACTTTTTTAGAATAAGCCTATGTGAGTTTGCCTGTTAGTTAGTTCATGACTGATTGATTGATCAATTACTCCAATAATAAAATGTAGTTCATTCTCAGCTGCAAACATAATTTGTTAGTGTTAATTTCCTCAATATCAATAAATATTTTCCCAAAAATATCAATATTTTCTATATTGGTAATGTATAAAAAAGGATTGATTCTTGAATAGAAGTATCCATCTTTTCTTTTCATTCATTCATTCATTCATTCATTCATTCATTTTCATCTGCTTTTCCGGGGCTGAGTCGTGGTGCCAGCAGTCTTAGGAAAAAACCCCAGACTTCCCTCTCCCCAGACACTTCCTCCAGCTCGTCCGAGGGCATCTCGAGGCGTTCCCAGGCCAGCTGAGAGACATAGTCCCTCCAGCGTGTCCTGGGTTTTCCCTGAGGCTTCCTCCTGGTGGGACATGCCTGGAACACCTCCCTAGGTAGGTGTCCAGGAGGCATCCGAAACAGATGCCCGAGCCACCTCAGCTGACTTCTCTCGATGTCTCGAGGAGCAGCGGCACTACTCCGAGCTCCTCCCGGGTGACCGAGATCTCACCCTGTCTATAAGGGTGCGCCCTGCCACCCTGCGAAGGAAACTCATTTCAGCCGCTTGTATCAGAGATCTTGTCCTTTCGGTCATGACTCAAAGCTCAAGACCATAGGTGAGAGTAGGGACGTAGATTGAACGGTAAATCGAGAGCTTTGCCATTCGGCTCAGCTCCTTTTTCACAACGGACCGGTACATCGACCGCATTACTGCTGCCGCTGCACCGATCTGCCTGTCAATCTCACATTCCATCCTTTCCTCGTTCATGAACAAAACCCCAAGATACTTGAGCTCCTCCACCTGGGGTAAGGACTTCCCCCCAACCTGGAGATAACAAACCACCTTTTTCCGGTGAAGCACCATGGGCTCAGACTTGGAGGTGCTGATCCTCATCCCAGCCACGTCACACTCGGCAGCAAACCCCCCCAGTGCATGCTGAAGGTCCATGTTCAATGAAGCCAACAGAACAACATCGTCTGCGAATAACAGATGAAATCCTGTGGTCCCCAAACCGGACCCCCTCCAGCCCAAGGCTGCGCTTTGAAATTCTGTTCATAAAAATTATGAACAGAATAGGAAATCGATCTTTTCTATGTTTTTTTTCTTATAATGAGTGATCAATGAGTAGTTTTAGAATATCTTAATAAAAGTAATAACGATAACCCCACAGAATATATAAATATTTACTTAAATAAGAACAGGAATGGAAACTATGATATTCTTCCGCTATATCTCTGCTAAAGGGTCAGTGTTTGCTCACAGACACACACTTTCAAAGCCCACACACACACACATCCAGCACAGGTTTTTAACTCGGCTGTGGGCATCATGACTGAACAAAAAAAGATGATGAGGCTTCATGAGACACTTGTCACAAGTATGCTATTTAAGAAAAACAAATCTAATAAAATAAATAAAATAAAAAATAAAAAAGTCAACAGTCAGGGGATAATTTTTTAAAAAGGTTTGTGCAATGTGTTTTTTTGTGTGTGTTAAATATGGTGTTATATAGCCAATTTTTGATTGATAGTTCTGTAATTTTAATAAATGTACAAAGGAATTAATTATATTGCATTTTATTTAAGAATAATATTGCAGGTGATTAAAAAAACATTATAAAATCACTATAAAATATTTAAATAAAGTATCGGTATTGATAATGATATCGATGATACTTGTGTCAAAATACTTGGTATTGGATCAGAAAGAAAGTAATGATCTCCCATCCCTACTGATCTGCTCTTCTAATGCACTAATTTTGATGAAAAAAGAGAACTAAAACAAAAATGTTGTCGAAAAGTTTAAAAACTAACCAACGTTATTTTTGTTAATCCACTGCAGTGCTCTGTTCATTCATTATGAATGGATCAAAACACATGCATTCATATTAAATATTAATTCATATTAGATATTTAAATATTAAATATCAACCAATAAATACTATATCAATATTAAAATCAACATATTTAAAACCACAATAATAATATATTGTGGTGACTCCCGCCCCTATTAAATAAATTAAATAGTTTTTTTATTTAGTTGAATAACATTTCAATTCATTCATTCAAGGCTCATAAGCTCATGAATAATACTACCATAGCTTTGCTGTATATTTCAGATTCACTAAAAAGAATCTGTTCAAAGGAGTCATTTGCTCTTGAATCAGACCACATTGGCCATGATGGTACTGTTGCTTTCAGCCTGAAAGGATAACACAAATTTATTTTCTAACATTATTCTCTATGCAAATTAATCAATGAATTTAAAAAAAAATTCAGAATAAAATGCACTGTGCTCTCTACTTGTAGATACGTTAATGTGTTTTTAATGTGCTAAAATGTCATTTAAAAACCCATAAAGGACAGAGAGCACTTGGCAGTCACATTCTAATCATCACACGCATTAAATTATGTTTTTTTTTTCCTCTTTCATCCATCAACCAAATGCCCCCTCAAATCTAGCGCCACCCTGCATAATGCCACGAGCCTCGGCGTGGCGAGAGACCGCATGCCATGTCACTCAGGTTATCAATGAACTGTGAACGTCTGGGCAGAGTGGACAAGCGCATGAGAGACGCCAACATAAACAGTCAGCCGAGGCAACCGAACCCACGTCTGTCACCACAACACTTCACAATGTCTTCACACACAGTCAAAACTGCCGCTGAAAGAAAAAAAAAATGAGTGGTATATTGTGAATTACGCTGCATGAGTAATCATGGTTGATATTTGTGATTGTGATATTGCTTTTATGCAACAGTTTAATGTACAGTAGTTATCCTGACTTTTTAAAAATATTAAAAATTAAAAATATTAAAAATATTGATCGGCTCAGACTCAGCACACCTGAAGAAATGATAGGTGGTAGGAGAAAAATCACCATGTTAAAGTGTGCGAAAAGCAAACTAACAATCTCGCATCCTTTCAATACATGCTCCAAAACAAAACAAAAAGACAAACATCAGACAAATATGTGTATATAAATGACACATAACAGTGTTTGTGGACCAATCAAATGAGCTGAATGAATGCATAAACAACTCACTCATACAGTGGCTGCACTTTCTGATGAGGTACTTATTTTAAATAATTAATTCATGACTGTTAAAAAAAAGTCTGTGGGATTTGCTAAATGTTTCTGATTTACTTAATGCAAAGCAATTGGTTTAAATTAGTCATTTGTTAGAGTCAGATGTTGGGAAAAAAAAATTACAAAGGAATTTTTTTAACTAATTTTTGTCTCTTTTTCTTTTGATGAAACAATTGTATTTGTATTGCTTAAAGGTGATATATTAACTGAACGTCTGTTGAGTGTGATATGTTTTGCATACTAATGAAGCATTTTTCCACAAGTAGATGAAGCTGATAAATATGCAAAGTAATGATTGTCTAAAATTAACTCAGCAGAAATGTGTTCAAACTGAACACATAATATGTGCAGTTGAGAAAGGCTTAGGCTTTTAATGTTGTGCAGAGAATTCATAGAAAAAGAGGACGTACTGTATGTATGGGTGCGGCCAATGGAGAACTGGACAATGATTGACAAGAGATGAATTTCACTAAACTTCACCTGTAAACACCAGCTGCCTATATAAGTTGAGATCAGAAAATGAAAACTGTTGCGCACCTCCTGAATGTAACTTTTGCACTGCATTAAGATAACAGAATTCTGTGAATGGAATTATTTATTTGTATCCAATAAATTACTAATATGTTTGACATTGAAGAAAAACCTCTCCTGACCTTTTTTATTGAACACGGATGGAATTGATTAAATATTCCAACACAGACTACACTGTTTGCACTATAAATACAGCCTGAATAGACAATGCAAGAGACAGGCACACTTTTTTCTAGTGATATTTGCTATACACTGACTTTTTAAAATCTTAAAACCTTTAATCTGCACTGCAAATTTGGGTAAAATGATAACTTTTTCATTGGTTTGCTTAATCAGGGTTTTTCAAACCAGCTACAAAAAAGTAAAAAAAAAATAAAAAATGATTTAAAAAAATAAAGAACTATTGAATTATTTATATAAAATAAATTACGAATTAATTAATTAAAATATTTAAACACATTATAACAAAACAAATACTATTAATATATAATATTACAATTGATTGCACTTACATTAATAATTACAAAATAATGAATACAAAATTTTATTAAAGGTGCTGTATGTATGTTTTGGACTCTTCTAAAGCATAAAAATACTATAATATGTTTGCAGATATTTAAGAAACATGTTAAGTGAACATTCTCGTTTATCTGAAAAACAATGCTAAAGTCAGATATTCTGTTTTGAACGTGTTTCTGTGCCAAAACGCTGTCTTTGTTTTGGTTCTTTTAACCCATCCACTGCCAGATCAGCCAATTATATTTCAGCACCGCGGGTTGCCTTGTTGGAAAACTGTGTATTTCATTCATTCATTCAGAAAGGCTCTCAAATGTCCGCAAAATACGACCTGCGGTGGACAGTAGCAAAATGAGACGCAGTTTCAGTTCCACATGAGGTTATTAATTAACAAATAATATGAATATTACTAGTGTAAACATTAGGTGAGCAGGTTACATTGTAACCCCCTTAACAACACGCTGACGAGTTTTGCAGTGATAAGCAATTTAGCTATTTGCACCAGACGAAACACAACAGAAATTTAAATACAGCCATTCAGAAGCACAGAATATGCACTCACTCACGAAATGGTAAGGTTTATAATATAAACCTCTTTAACATTATTAAATGAACATGCTGAATCACTGATTTGTGTTGGTTTTGAGTCACAGTTTTAAAGTTCAATTTCAAAAGCTTTATATAATTTTCTATATCCGAGGTGATTTGCTGCTGCTTTCAGTTGTGTGGCATTAAATGTCATGTAAAATGTCATTCAAACTCACATTGTAAGCATTTAACTCTAAATAAAGCACATGAGGTGTACCTGAGGTGATCATTGTCAGTTTTCTGTTGTTCAGCTGCAAGAAATAGAAGCCGTTTCTAATATATCAATTCGAGGTGTTGGTTGAAACAAAAACTCCTTTTAATATGGAGAATATTCCTTCTAACGCGTGCCATTGCTTTTATACATAACACGGTTTAAATCAGCCTTTAGGCTCGATCGTCAGACTCGCTCCTTGGTCCTCAATTTGGCAACTTGCGCTTGCGTTTGTTTTAATCCAGGAATGCAATACCTAGTTCAACCACTGGGTGTCAAACTTACATACTGCACCTTTAAGGATTATCTTAATTGATTATGATTCAAATGCAAATATCTGATTATAAAAAACAAAGATTACACTAAAACAAACAATAAATATAAAATAATGAAAACGAAGGTAACATTTTTTGATTGAAATTTAAATGTAAATAAAAAGTACATAAATACATTACTATGATTATGAGAATAAACAAATATTATTTATAACAAATATAATTTATAAAATTATAAATATAATTTAGAAATATTATTTAGAATGGGTGGCACAGTGGCTTAGTGATTATCACTGTGGCCTCACACCAAGAGGGTCGCTGGTTCAAGTCCCAGCTGGGCCAGTTGGCATTTCTGTGTGGAGTTTGCATGTTCTTCCCGTGTTCATGTGGGTTTCCTCAGGGTGCTCTGGTTTCCCCCACAGTCCAAAGACATGCGGTATAAGTGAATTGGATGAACTAAACTGGCAGTAGTGTATGAGTGCATGTGTGATTGCGAGAGTGTATTGATATTTCCCAGTACTGGGTTGCAGCTGAAGGGCATCCGGTGAGTAAATCATGCCGAAATAGAAGTTAATTCCGCTGATAAATAAAGGACTAAGCTGAAGAAAAATGAATGAAGGAATTATTTAGAATATAAAATTTTCAGTCATATAAAAAAAATATGCCTTTAGAACTACTTTGCGTTGCAAAATTTGCCTTTTGAAAGAGGGATTAACCTAAACTCCCTGATCAGCATTGAATTCATTAAAATGCTCAACACTGCAAAAACAAGCTAACATGCATTTCATGAGCAGATCTAAATGCAATGCCACTGATTGGACTTTTTATTTCAGTTCCATCAGCTGTAATAGATTTACTTTAAATGCATATGTTGGAGACAGACTCCCATCCTGAAGGACGAAATCTCCAACACAGAGAGACATCCCTCAGACTGCTTCGTCCAAAACACACACGCTCGCCTACAAATACAAGTGGCTGATTTGCTGGACATTGTTGATATTATTGCAGGGTCCCGGGGGCGCTCGTTTTGAGCCCTGGCTCCACATCCTGGCCGCTTCGATTCTTTTGTACGCCCTCCAACCTGCGCGGCCGGGGACTTCCAGAGGCAGGAGAAGATTTATGAAGCCCCTGTGGCCTGGGGTTAAACCCCGCCGCCTTCCACCAAGAGGATTCCTTTTGAAAACAATAACATCCAGTCTCGGCCTCCTCTGGGACGGCCCGCAGCACTGTTGACGTGATCTGTTTGTCTTGACAACTGCCGCCGTCTGCGTAAATGCTAAACGTGTGCCACTACTGTATCCTGAACCTTATATTGAGTGCTCGCTTATGCAAACACATGTACACATGTAAGATATGTTACATTATTTAACCAGGTAAAAAAAATTTACAAGAGTGACCTGGCCAAGACAGACCCTCTAGTTTTTCACAATGTTTTTGTGATTTTTCGTGATAAAAATTACTGATTTTTTGGTGGTAATTCCCAGAAATTTGCGGACAATTTTGCGATTAAAAAAAAAAATATATATATACACACACATATACATATATATATATCTAAGCTTTTCACTCATCATAGCACACGTGCTGCTGATGATGTGACAATAAAAGTGATTTGATTTGATATATATATATATACACACACACACACACACACACACATACATACATATACACACACACACACATACATACATATACACACACACACACATATATATATATACATGTATATATATATATATATATATATATATATACACACATACATACATATATATATACATACATACATACATACACACATACATACATACATACATACATACACACACACATATATACATACACACACACATATATACATACACACACACACACATATATACATACACACACACACATATATACATACACACACACATACACACACACATATATATATATATTAGGGGTGTAATGGTTCACAAAAATCACGGTTCGGTTCGATACGACACAGTGGTGTCACGGTTCGGTATGTTTTGGATACAGCAAAAAAAAAAGAAAAAAAAAGAAAAAAGCCAGAGGACTTCTCTGATTGAAATCTTTTTAATGTATTAAAACTAACATCATAAAAGCATGATCTCTCTTCTTTTTTTTCTACTTTGAACTAGGGATGTCAGTTTCTACAAAATCCCGTGATCAATGATCATTTAAATTAACGATCATTTAATCTATTAATCGCTCATTCTTATAAACGATCCGTTTAAGTCTAGGCTACCAGCCTGTGTTGAGGCTACTGAAGAAAGAGCCGAATATGCAATGCATTATGATACTTGCTTAATCGTCACAACGAAAAAATCCCAAACCAGGCTACAGGCTGAGTAGTCTACGTCAGAGGTGAATGCGGCACACGCTTCTGTTACAGCTTCCGTGAAGAACGAAAGCAAAAGCAACTAAACACTGTTATGCCATACAATTATTTCATTTTTAACAATCAATTAAATTACACAGCAGTTTTATATCAAAAGTTGATAATATAAAATATACTACATTTTGATGGTAAAATAATGATTTAAATGACGGCTTTTATTTCTTTCAGCATTCAAACATTAAATAACTAATGCATCAAGTGAAATAAAAACGAATATGAAACAACACATAGCAGGATTTAAAGCATATAAAGGACTATTATATTTGGCAAAATGCTGCTCTTTTTATCTTTGTATTTTTTTATCATTTTATTTTTGTTATTTTTAATATTTTTTTGTCTTCATAAATAAAGCTATTGACAAATTCCTGCTTGACATTTTAGAAAATATTTTGCGTAGCTACCCAGTATATATTAAAGATCACCGAGAACAAAAAAACAAACACAAAAACATGTTACATGGCCCCATAAATGTCCAACTTATATTTAACTGAATCGTATAAATGATGAAAATTGCTCGGTTATTTTTTATAAAACATTTGTTATTTTTTTGAGTAAAAACAATATCGACATTTAAGAATCATTTTATTCATTCATTCCTTTGACTTGTTTATTGGCGCATATATAGGCTATAATTTAAATAAAACAACAGTAAATTGGACCTCTACAATGCCACTAAGCTTTCAAACAAAAGTCCAAAAAATTAAAGAAAGATTTGACTTTATCCGGTGACGGCCGACACTGAGCTCAGTAAAATGTTTTTTGATAAGTTATTAATAATCTGTTCAATAATTCGTTAAAGCCAAAATGAATGGTAATTTAATATAGGCTATTTAAAAAAAATTATAGCCTACAGTATATAATAAATATAGACCTAACATACTTTTAAATGAAATAAAATAGGCTATTTTCTGAAAAATGCGCCTGTCTGTGTTTATCATTCCATCGAATTAATTTGATCGCAACACCTGTTATTCCAGAACAGAACATTTGAGCTGGTTTCAGTTCTTTTCAGTTTCTTTTTTCTGTAGTTTCATTTTTACAAATAATTTAATTTGTTTGTTAATTAAATTTTGTTATTTAGCCTATTTTTTACGCAACAAAGTTGCAAATTAATTTGCTACGAGATGTGGGTGTGTATGGTAGTGCCAGCGCGCGTGAACTGCTGCTGAGAGAGAGAGAGCGCAATGGAAATAATTAAATTTTCGCATGCTGATTTATGTGAAATTGCGAATACATGACAATAATCGCATTGCAATTTTAAAAATTATTGTATATTTTCCTTTAGGAAGGAAAGTCTATTTCAATTCATGCTAAAGACACGTGGTGCTGAAGTCCGAAAGTGCCGGTCATGTTGATGTGAACAGCTGAAGCTGTCAAATTATTTTTAGTTTATTTATTATTAATGATGATGATTAAAAATAATAATACTATTTATTTTATTCAATAATGTAATTAAAACATGTAATATATCTACATTAATGCGAAACAAGCTAAATATCGTCTTTAAAGTCGTCATAGGTCTCAGCTCTCTGCAATATCTTTGCCTATATCCTCCTCAATACATGATATCCTCTATTAAATCAAGTAAGTTGACCACAATGTTGCAGGACAGGCTTAACAAAATTCGCAGCACTGAACATGTTCCCAGACTGAAAGTGATTGATGATGAGAATATTCAGAAACCTGTGAGAACGGAGATGTTCAGCGCATATAGCCGCGACGAGTGATTTTCTGCCAGTCTGTCAAGATTGCTTAAAACACCTTAATATTTTAGAGTAAATATTTAAAGTTTGCATCACCAATAATTGATCTTATCCACAGGTGACCCACTTATACTTAAATATCATGCAACCTATTTTTTGATTACCTGACTCACGGATTAACGGCAGCACATGTGGATACAACCGAGATCTGCTTGATTTGACTGTCACCTGCCATTTTAGTGGATATATATATATATAGATATATATATATATATATATCTATATATATATATATATATATATATATATATATATATATATATATATATATCTATATATATATATATCTATATATATATATATATGTATATCTATATATATATATCTATATATATATATATCTATATATCTATAGATATATATATATATATATATCTATATATATATATATATATATATATATATATATATATATATATATATATATATATATATATATACATACACACACATGTATATATATATATATATATATACACACACATGTATATATATATGTATATATATATATATATATATATATATATATATATATATATATATATATATATATATATACACACATGTATATATATATGTATATATATACACACATGTATATATATATGTATATATATATATATGTATATATATATATATATATATATATATATATATATATATATATATATATATATATATATATATATATATATATATATATATATACACACACACACACACACATGTGTATATATATATATATATATATATATATATATATATATATATATATATATACACACACACACACATGTATATATATATATATATATATATATATATATATATATATATATATATATATATATATATATATGTATGTATGTATGTATGTATGTATGTATGTATGTATGTATGTATGTATGTATGTATGTATGTATGTATGTATGTATGTATGTATGTATGTATGTATGTATGTATGTATGTGTATGTATGTATGTATGTATGTATGTATGTATGTATGTATGTATGTATATATATATATATATATATATATATATATATATATATATATATATATATATATATATATATATATATATATATATATATGTATGTATGTATGTATAATATATATATATATTATTTACCATATTAGTTAGCCTACTATGTTAGGTGCGCAATCTCACACAATGACAATGACACAAATGATAAAAATAAAGCTTCTTTTTTTTGGTCTCTTGTCAAGACAAGATCTACAACAGATCTAAATGGTAGCAATGAAGCCAAAGGAAGGTTGTATAACTCAAATTTTTATGTAATTTTCATAAAATTGGGGGGTTTGCTCCCTAACAGAAACATCCCAATCAATCAAAATTATTTCCAAATAGCGCTATTCAAACCGTGTGGTGAAATTGTATATACATATATTGTAATTCATTCATTCATTTTCCTTCGGCTTAGTCCCTTATTTATCAGGAGTCGCCACAGTGGAATGAACAGCCAACTATTCCAGCATATGTTTTATGCAGCAGATACCCTTTCCGCTGCAACCCAGTACTAGGAAACACCCATACATTCTCACATTCACACACACACTCATACACTGCGGCCAATTTATTTCATCCAATTCACCTATGCCGCATGTCTTTGGACTGTGGGGAAAACCAGAGCACCCAGAGGAAACCCACGCCAACATGAGGAGAACATGCAAAATCCATACAGATATGCCAACTGGCACAGCCAGGACTCGAACCAGTGACTTTCTTGAGCCACTGTGCTGCCCCTTTTATTGCAATATGTATCACAGAAACACAAAATATTGCAATTTCAGATTTTTTCCAATATTATCCAGTGCTAGTTTCAATGCAAAAATGTGTTTGCTTAGATGCAAGCAGAACATCTGTAATATTCTCACTTTTTAAATTAATTTTGTCTCGATGACAGCTACAAAATGCCATTTCCAGTGTTGGGGAGTAATGGAATACATGTACCGGCGGTACGTATTTAGAATACTATTCATGAGTAACTGTATTCCGTTACAGTTACTATTTTTAAACAGGGTATTTAGAATACAGTTACTTTCCTAATACCATTGGAATACTTCGGCCGATGCGTGTCTGGCCCATAATAATATTACTAAATTGCCGCCGAAACCATAGAAACAGAAGCTACACTCCCGACTGCAATCACCAGCGTTAACTCAGTGAGACTCACGCAAATGACCCTGTTCTTACGCTCTCACGCCACACCTTCATTTTCTCATGCAGCAAAAAGGACGATCGCAAACACCGAACAACCGGACAACAACCATGATTTTCAAATAAACTGCTTTTTTTGCCGTCATTGTTCGTGAATTCGCTGCTTGATGTTTCGTTTGCGCTTTCAGAGGTTTCATTTACGCTTCTCAAATTTACGTTCGCTTTTCTGACACAAATGTGGGCGGGACACCTTAGCCAAAGTTGACAGCCCTGGTTAACTTGAGTGTACAAATATGAAGGATTCAGACCAGGGGCTCGAGGGGTTGGAGCCGCAACCGAAGCAACTTTCTAGCAGCAGTAAAGGAAAAAATGCATTCACGTCTTGGAGTTCAAGCATTTTTTCTCTTTAAAGAATGAAAGGGGTGAGCGAAACCTGACAGTGCAGTGCAATCTCTTTTTCTGTGCAGACTGTGAAATACAAAGGGTAAGCAAAATGCATATTATATACATATACTGTATATTACAGACAGTAATGCTGTCTATGTTCAAGCAATTTTTATCTTTATTATAGAAACAGAAATTGAATTTGTTGACACTTTGATAAGTAAACATTATTTAATAAACATAATTATATTGTTTTATTTATTTATCAGTCAATAATGGGCATTAGAGGCCCTCTGTTTTCCTGCAGAAATTGCTACCAACGCATAGTGTGACATTTAATAGACTTGAAGGCTGTTTTTAAGGGCAAGTATTCCAAGTATTTAGAATACAGTACCAGGATTAAGCAAAGTAACGGAATACGTTACAAAATACATTTTAAAGCAGGTATTCTGTATTCTGTAACTAAATACATTTACAAAGTATTCTCCCCAACACTGGGCATTTCTAACGCGATTAAAGTTTACTTTTGGCTTACAAAGTACCATAAACACCTTTCCTACTGTAAAACAATGAAAGGGGTGAGGTGATAAAGAATGTAGCATTACGTACTGCCTTCCATAACTTGTTTATAGTTTCTCTCCGGCTTTATGACCTTTGTCTAAACCTATAACATCTAACCCCAACCAAACCTCAAAGAATGACACAATATGACACTTCTGCTGTATGTAACAACAAATAAAAATGTGTCTTAAAAACACCCAGACAATATCCTCCTACAAAAGGAGCAAAAGTTTCCCAAAGAATCATTATTCAAATGTCTTTATGTGACTCTGGTGAATGAAGAGGGAATTGGGGACTTGAATTGCATGATGCTTTACAAAAATTGGGTTTACGAGTGAGTCTCCAGATCCAAAGAGCTGCAGGACTTGTAATTAATCTAAAGACGTCATGCTACACATGTATGAGGAACAGAATGCAACCTTAGGCCAAACTAATCACCAAAACCAAGGTTATTTAAGCGAGTCTGCCATCAAAAGCACTCCAACCTGAGAGAATTACTCAAGGAAAAATCAATCTTCAGAGACTTTTGTGGATCCAATGAAGTATTTATTTAATAAAAGAGTGAAAAAAATGTGAATACTAAAAATGTTTTGCTCGCATCTAATTAAAACACATTTCTGCATTGAAATTTACAATAACAATCTGATTAAAAATGCAAATAAACAATTTCAGCATATTTGGTTTGTCTCTTTTGAAGAAACCACAAACGCGATCTCTAGCACAATAGTTGAGACAGATCCAAAGATCATCTTGTGCTTCATTTGAAACTGTTTGCCTGAAACAGTGCAGGATCTTCATTTCCTTTTCGTTTGTTCTCATTTATTT
This sequence comes from Danio kyathit, assembly GCA_903798195.1. Classification (NCBI taxonomy): domain Eukaryota; kingdom Metazoa; phylum Chordata; class Actinopteri; order Cypriniformes; family Danionidae; genus Danio; species Danio kyathit. The sequence continues at coordinate 40,549,052 of LR812533.1, forward strand.
CAACGTTTCATTGGTTTAGTGTGTTAGCCTGTCAGCGTCGTTCAGAAAACTCATTCGTAAAGCTTTCGTCTTGTGAAAAATGTTTTGAAATTGGACATCGTGTTGCCACTGGCATTGTATTTTAAATTCTTTTAGCAATTTTGAAGTCAATTTTTGTGATATCAAGTCCAAATTTGGAGCTTCATTAGACACGTGGCAAATTTTGACTTTAAAGAATCTGACTTATTTTGTAGTTTAGTTAAGTACCTTTGCTTAACATTGAACAGCAAACTTTAACTCTTAAGGGCCGTTCACACCAAGCATTACAACTGTAAAGATAACGATAAAGATCGAGCTCTACAATCGTTAACATAGCAGAGTTCAGACCACAACTATAACAATAAAGATGTAGAGAAACAATATTGTTGGGATCACTTTCAGAATTTTTTTCTAAGCTAAAAAAACGATAAAACACTGACAGATAGTCAGAATACATTCAAAAATAAAGTACTCGAGCTATTTAAAGCTGCAGATGACATTGTGGAAAAGCTCTCTTGATGTTAAGCCTTCTTTTTGCAGATTATATAAAGAAAACGATTGATAATGATTGATAAAATACATGGAAGTTACAGTATGCAAATTAAAGTATAAAAATAAAATCTCAGGCATTTAGTGCTAGTTTCAGCATCTTTGTTTTGCATCCTTTGAAAATGGGGGGGTGGTTAACATTTAATTCCATAACACTGACTGTGATGGCAAAATTAGTTTCATTAGATCAATACATTTTTAGTAAAGATTTGCGTTGGCACAAATGGCATAGTGGTTAGTCCGTCAACACATGCACTCCAGTGTTCAAGGCGACCCAAGATCGATTCCCACCTCGAGGTCCTATCCGCTTGTTAAGTCGTGATGTATCGGTGACATATGGAATACTGTTTCAGGGGTCCAAGCCGATACTCATTTGAATTGGGAAAATATTCGTTTATGACCACTTTTTAGTCCTAATCACACATTAAAGTGAATCTGATATAAAATCATAGTGTACGCATCAATCTCTGGGCTTGCTGCATAATAAATACCAAAATTTTAACAATTTAATACAAATTTATTAATATAAATTTAACTTTCTGGCCGTCTGATGTTAGGCATGGATATATATATTGCGATTGTGACTTTAGAAAGTATTTCATTACTTTGTAAACGTTTATTATTACCATTTGATGAATCTCTCCATACAGCGCTTGGACCCTGAAGCCGCTTTGCATGATGTCACACTTAACAAGCGAATGCTGATTCTTGCCCTCTCTCTAGTCACCACTTTTGATTTACTGTCAAAACTCTCTACTGTCCTATCCATTTAAAAGAAAAAAGGTAAAAACCCCGAAAAAAGTAAAGATTCGCTGTTCAGATGCGCTAGTAGCAAAGGCTGCATAATAAAATATGCAATGTTTTAGTAGAGTGTTGCAAAAATGATATTTCTTATGATATAGCTAATTTAAAAAACTATTATCAGCAATTTAAAAAATAATTTTTAAAATGAAATACATCAAAAAACAGTTCATAGATATTTTTCTGAACTAATTAAATTTAAAAAAAAAACTGTCAAGGTGCAAACAATTAGACATTAAATCACCAAGAATGACTGAAAAGCTTCGATTTCTCGATTTTCTCGAATTCTGATTCTTATTGCCTTTTGTCTCCTACCATTAGCCTTTATTTTTAGCTCTAGCTCAAGATCTAGGAAAGAAGATAGTAAATATCTCATTTGATTGGTCAGATTTAGATAAACTACCTATGCATGCAGCTTACAAATGCTTGGCACATTATAGTATATGCAATATCCATATTACAGAGAAATGCAATGAATTTTAATCGCAATAACGATACTTTTTCGATATATTGTGCACCCCTACTATTACTGTAGCACACTGAGTTGCTGGCTACAAGGGGATAATGCCGAATGAAAACCATAAACTAATAAAAAATAACAGATTTTTATTATTTGTCAGTGTGGATGCAAATATATTTTTCTTTATATTTATAGCTATCATGCTTGGTGTATTTCCCAGTGTTAACCCCTGATAAATAAGAGACTAAGTCAAAGGATAATGAATGAATGAATGCTTCATATAAACAGACTTTTACACTTTAACTTTATTGTAGTGCCTTCACTTTAAAAATAACCAGCTGAATGTAAAAAAAGGCCTTTGGTCAGTATTCAAAAATATTTTCAAATCAGATACATACAGAGCATGTCTATGAAACTATAAAATAATATGAAAAAAACGTCCTAAAACCTTATTTCCAGGTTTATTAACAGCAGATTCTACATCCCAGCTTTTCAATGTGGTCTCAGACTTCTGGAGCCCACCGTACATCTTTCATTGCTCATGACTCATGAGACAGAGAAATGAAAGACTAACTTGATGAAGCCCCAATGCAGCGGCAGCCACCGTGGCCTTCCTGTCAAAAGCCCATTGGGTTCCTGAGCTGAGGGTTGAGCTGAGGTTTTGGTGGAGCTTTTTGGAAATAGCATATGGGGACCAGAATTACAGTTGGGCTGCGTGCGTGCACGAGAGCAAACAGACCTACCACTGCTGTCAGCAAACCGGCCACATCTCATCTTACTGGTGCCAGTGATTGCCTATGATCGTGTTGAGCAAATGGTGTAAAATCAACTAAGATTTGGTTCATTATTTTATTACTATTATTATTATTATTTATTTTTGCATACATTTTTATGGCTCTGTCGGAGTTAGAATGGGTGTTCTTTGGTTGGTGTTTGGTTAGTAAAAGAGTAGTGGTCCCCAACCTTTTTATCACCGTGGACCAGTCAACGCTTGACAATTTTACCGCGGCCAGAGGGGGGCGGGGGCTGGTTGTTCGTAGATTGGTTATTACAAGTTGACAAAACAATGCTGCAACTGATACAACTTTTATTTTTGGAGAAAATTTAAAAGCATTGCAGTGTTTGTCTGAGATAATTAGACTACTGAAGTGTGTATATTACATGCAAAATATGAAGCTAATCAGTCAGTTCTTGTCATTCTGAAGATCAACTGGGTTCGCCTGGAAGGCTCGAGTGCAGACAAGCCACATGACTCAATTGAAAATAACGAACTTGTGGATGGAAAAGACGCAATATGTGAACAAGGCTGCCATAATTTGTGATCTCCAGCAGTTGATCTTCTTGCAGAGACCTGCTGGATTCAACTGATTTGTTGACAATTGGGTTGCTGATCCATTCCTTGGCAGTTCGTGGATCCTTCACTGGGCCTTTTCCGCTTAGCAAGGAAACTTTCCAAAGACGTCTGTAACTGTTTCTTAATCATTTTGCTGCTTGTGGGTTACATTTTGGCGATCAAGTGACCGAGATGTAACCAAGAGAATACAGTAATTTTATCAAAATAAAAGATTTTTCAAAATAAAAGATCGCTCCGACTCCGATAATAAATAAAACGCAAATAATTAATGATTTCTTGTTACGACTCTATGGAAAACAATAAAACACTGCCTTTTATTTGTATCTTGCATCTATAATTGTAAAATGTCGATTACATTTTGTGAATCATCCCAATTTAAAATTAGAAATTCTTTCCAAATAGAGATATTCAAGTCATCTGGTGAAATTGTATTCATATCGCAATATGAAGTCAAAATTATTAGCCCTCCTGTGAATTTTTTTTTTTTTCCAAATGTTTTCCAAATGATGTTTAACAGAGCAAGAAATTTTTCACAGTATTTCCGAAAATATTTTTTCTTCTGGGGAAAGTCTTATTTGTTTTATTTCAACTAGAATAAAAGCAGTTTTTAATAATAAAAAGGTGAATATTATTAGCCAATATCTTTTTGATTGTCTACTGAACAAACCACTATTATACAAAGACTTGCCTAATTACTCTAACTTGCCTAATTAACCTAGTTAAGCCTTTAAATATCATTTAAGATGAATACTAGTATCTTGAAAAATATTGTGCTGTCATGATTGCAAAGATAAAAAGAAATAAGTTATTACAAATGACTTCTTAAAATTATGTTTAGAAATGTGTTGAAAAAAAATCTTCTCGCCATTAAACAGAAATTTAACGAGACAAAAAAGGGCAAATAATTCTGACTTCAGTATATCACAAAATAAAAAATATTGCAATATAAAATCAATTTTTTCTAATATCGTGTAGCCCTATGCAAACTCATTGAAAAATCAACTATACAATCAAAACAGCATCAGATTTCCATTTTAAAGCCAAAGCACATCTTGTAGACAGTGCAATTGAGCATATTTCCTATATTGCACGTTTGGGACCGCAGCTATTTTAATGCACTTCTCTGTCTACGGATTAAAAAAGAAAAAAAAGCATTGGTGTGTAAAAAGATCCAGAAGACCATTAACCTAGTCCGGGCTAAACCATAAACCTCGTCTGGTCCACGTTGCCAAAACCGAGCATGCGGTTGGAAAGCCAGCCCTGCAACAGTGGAGTGTGGCATCGCAATAGAGGAAGACATGGAAACGCCAAACACCAGCAAGAGTCGCAATAAAGGTTTGCAGGCAACTGGAAAATAAGGCAACATGTGGAAAAAATGTGACAGGGAATGACAGAAGAGAGCAGAATGGACACATGCAAATAGCTCACGCAGACGCCTGGACAACATCAAACGGCGAACGTGGCTTTTAATTTATGAGGACATGGATTTCTTTTCTTTCTAAATATACAGTACTGTGCAAAAGATGCTTCAAAAAACTACAGCACTGTTCAGAGTTTTAGGGGTTTAAATTATTAATTTATATTAGCTACATCAAATCAGCATTTGATATGACCACACTTCGCAAGAAACAATGACGCAAACATATGAATAACCAGCCATAATTCAACACTATTGTGTCGTTGGACTATATGTGCTTCATGGTATGTTGTTCAATTCACCCTTGCCTTTCAAAATAAACCGCAATATACAGCAATGAATGCATGTGTGCCTTGTTATTATGATGATAAATGTGTGCACTCCACTGTGTACTCCTTCCACAAATTTAGCAAATACATTCTTTATAAGCTTTTCATTAAAAAAAAACAACTAGCCATACATCAATGCTCCAACCTGGGGTAACCAAACAAGGGCAAAGAGGCGGAGCATGAGCGGAGCTACAGACGCATGCTAGCATTTTGTTTAGACGGGCTTTTCTTTGGCAGAAACGCTTAATACTTCATTACCTGCAACTCGTTCGTGTTCTGACCACATGTGCTGGTTGTATCCTGCATCCATAGAGTGTTTAGACTTTTAAAAACACTGTTGTAACACATTGAGCCACTAAACATTGTTCTCATGACGTTTTTCTACAGGAGGAAAATGCAAATTACTTCCAAATACTTCAAATAAAGTCGGTATTAGTAAATGCAAGGCTATTTACGAAATCCAGGTATAAAACTGTACTGTATTGACAACGTTTCAGATGACTGTTCTCTAGCCTACAGCTAATAATCTGTCAGATTCTGGAGTGCAATTCAGGTCTAAAGAAAAATATAAATGATAAATGATCTTAAATAAAACAAATACAGTTACAGATATGGTATATAATAATTTCACTCACCTGGGAAATGGAGGCCACGTGAATGGTTTGTGAGCACAATTAAGTGCACACAGCATGCCATATCATCTGATAATTGCAGGAAATAATTCTAAAAGACAAATGACTGTGCCACATAAAACAAAAATACGATGTATATGCACAGTTCAGCGGCTAATCAGCCAGAATCAGGTGAGGTGACGTGACGGCAATCAGCGAGACCTAGCTGTCACTCAAGTGGCCACGCCATTAATTACGCAGACTTAATACGAAAGGTAACGAAAAAAAACGAAAAGGTTGAGTTATAAAAACAAAAAAAAAAAAAATAAATAATAATCACCCCCTCGCAGTTGTCATGAAGGGTAATATTAGGTATATCAACCAAAATCTTTCTTTGTACCAGGCTGTAAACACCTTTTTTTCTGCTGTAAAAGGTGCTATATTATGGAGCCTGGACTAGCAGAATTTTGATGAATTGCAGTTTCAGTTACTTCTGTATTAGCTTCACGAGGGAGAGCGGGTGGTTGCCGCTTGGTCCTGACACTAACGCCCCATTCACACAAGGCTTCAGCTTCAACACTTGACAGAGTGAAGTTGGGGCTGACGCGATCATCATAGCAGCGTCAGCCAATGAAATTAGTCAGCAATAGGCCACTGTTGGAGCTGGTGTATTTACATACAGCGATCTGATTGGCTGACGCTTCCGTCAGCGCTTGAAAAGTTGAGTATGTCCCAACTTCTGCAGCGAGCAACGCCTCTGAAGCGGCGCCGACGGATCCACAATGCAGTTCGGCAACGCCTGACGTCACCCATTCAAAGTGAATGGGAAGCGTTAAAGCTGACGCCCCGTGTGAATGGGGCGTAAGAGGTTAAAACACTTGCCCATAGTTTGTCAGGTAGCTTTGCAGGTAGGTTTTTTTGAAGCATCTTAGAGATGTTGCCAAAGTTCTTCTGGATTTAGTTTGTCTCAGTTTGTTGTTTCTTCATGTCATTCCAGACAGACTGGATGTTGATCAGATCAGATCTCTGTGTTGTGCACTGGCTGTTGCATTCATTCATTCATTCATTCATTCATTCATTCAATTCTCCTTCGGCTCAGTCTCCTATTTATTAGGGGTCGTCAAAGCGGAAAGAACAGCCACCTATTCAGACATGTTTTATGCAGTGGATGCCCTTCCAACCGCAACACCCATACACTCTCGCATTCACACACTACAACCAATTTAGTTTACCCAATTCACTTATAGCGCACGACTTTGGACTGTGAGGGAAACCGGAGCACCCTGAGGAAACCCACGCAAACAGGGAGAACATGCAAACTCCACACAGAAATGCCAACTGGCGCAGCCGGGACTCGAACCAGCGACCTGCTTGCTGTGAGGCAACAGCGCTAACCACTGAGCCACCGTGCCGCCCACTGTATACATGTAATTACAATTAATGACAAAAATAATGTTTGGAAACGTAAATTGATATTTCAATCGGTCATGCTACAGAAAAATATAGAAAGAACCGACTTTAAACCTAGTGGCCTAAGACTTTTGCACAGTATATGCTTTATTAGACAGACAGGTATGATATAAAAAACAAAGAACAATACAAAGAAGAAACATTATCTGCATTTTTCCTTTTTGTTTTCTGCCCGAATTCAAACTAGAACTAACCAACATTAAGTTACTCACCTCCAGCAAGTTTACCTCAAGTAATTCACCACTATTTGTTAAATGTAAGGTGGAAGTGGGAGGCTACACCCATTTATTATGGAATTATCCTGTTATTAGAGCTTATTGGTCAAAAGTTGTTACTTTTATGAGTCGTATGTTTGGACTTCAGCTTCAGTTAAATCCATTGTCTTAGTTGGATCCATTGTCTTTGATTGTAGGTTTCCCAGTTAGATGGTTGCCTGACAAAATCACTAATCCTTTATTTGACATTTTAGCCATTTGCTGCCAGGAAAAATATAACGATAACCTAGATCAGTGACAAACCCCCATCCTTGAAAAAGCGGCACAATACTATTAGGGAAATTATTCCCTTAGAATTCCTTACCCGTCTCATCCATATGTCCACTGAGACTTCTCATCAAGTCTGGACTCCCTACTTGGATTTCATTGTTGTTTTTGTATTTTGTAACCTGTATTTTGAGTTATGGTATGTCATAATTTAATCTATGCATTTTATTTTACTATTATTTTATGTTTATATATTTTCATTTAGTTACACGTTTAGTATATTTATTTACTCGTTATTATTATTATTATTATTATTATTATTATTATTATTATTATTATTAACAACAACAATAATAATAATGCTATTATTTATTTATTTATTATAATTATTTATTTATTTTTGTATTTATGAATATATATCATTTATTCTCTTTCTTTAGCATTGCATTGATAAAATGGGCATTGTCTGTTGGTTTGTTTTAATGTATTTTGTGATGAACAGTTAAAATGTTAATAAAAAGATGCAATAATAAAAAGTTATCCACCTCCCACCCATAAACCTCTTGGGAGGAATGAAAATAAACTGAGAAATTTATAAAATCACTGTTCGAGATAAACAGAATAAACGATGAAACTATATCTTTAAAGTATATGATCAAATAAGCATGCTAAAACTAACTAAATAATTAAGTTTAAGCTTGGACGTATTATTACACTGCATGTCATTCAAGCAGGCTGTTATAAATTATGTAACAAGTGGGTTGCTACGGATATTATATTACCAATATAACAGGCAATTTGAAAAATTTGACCATGCCTGTAGTGTCCACAAAGGGATTTTCTCCTTTATGTTTTTGACCCGCTGAGGGGAGAATAAAATTCATAAAATGATCAAAACCAAAAATCTGATTTTACAATGGCGCTAATTAGGGTCGGTACAGTTTTATAGTGGTCATATTTCTCCTCCTATTCCCCTAAAAATGTTTTTTTATGCTAGAATAAAGATTTACAGCTTACAAGTCCCAAAAGAATGGAGCTTTAGATAAAAGCTTCTGCGCTCAAACTGAACCAAAACGGAGTACGAAAACTATTCAAGGATCATTAGCTAAACCTTAGGACCAGCTGTTAACCTCTCAATGCACTGGTCAGAAGTAAAATCTGAAGAAGAAGAAAAAACAAAACAAAAAGGTGGACGTGTGGTTTAGAAAGAGCTCAAAGGTTTCTGGTCACTGAAAATAATCAACAAAATCCTTTACAATCAATGCTTGGATTAAAAACACTTAATGGAATACTTTTAATAAGTTTGCTCATATCAAAATACATTCTCTGGGTCTTTTATGAATTATAACTATATAATATCTAAAATAAGTCATCTTGGACAGTAATAAAACAAAAAACAAACAAAAAAATGCATCAATAAATAAACTACATGAATTATTTGAATCAATTACATGAATGAAATTCACCAACAAATGAGTCATGTAAATCAAAAAACGTTTTACATGATTAAGTGATTAAAGATTATTAAAATGGATCAGAACCAGAACCATTGGATTTATTATGATTCCCATTATTACAATCAATCACATTTTTAATATTCTCTCAGTAATATTCTCTAAATGCAAAGACAAAAAACCTTATGTCTGGGTTTTTTTATGAATTATGATACATTATCCAAAAGATATTACTTTTTGGAGAATTTACTTGAATAAATTATTAATTGAATCCATCAACAATGACACATTTGAATCAGTTCAATATAATTAAATGGCCAACTGACTCAAATCATTCCAAACTGTAGAACCATTAGATCCCTCGTGATTCCTTTATTCTATTTCTGTCACATAAAACACACTTTTCAAAAGATGATACTTTTTTGATAAATTACTTGAATAAATATTTGAATCAATCATAAATGACTCTTTTGAATCAGTTCAATAAAATTAAATGGTCAAATGACTCAAATCATTCCAAGCTGAACAAGAACCATTAGATCCCTTGCAATTGCTTTTTTTGCCATTTCAGTCATATTTAACACGTATGCCACAATATCCAAAAGATTATAATTTGTGGATAATTAGTTGAATAACTAATATTTGAATCCATTATCATTGACTCTTTTGAATTTGTTCTATATGGTCAAATGACTCATAAATCATTCCAAACTGAACCAGATCTCTTGAGATTCCAATTGGATATTTCAGTCACATTTAACACATACGGTATAACACAATATCCTAAAGATAATACTTTACGGATAAATTATTTGTATAAATTATTATTTTAATCCATCAACAATGACTCTTTTGAATCAGTTTAATAGAATTAAATGATCAAATAACTCAAATGATTCCAAACTGAACCAGAAACATTAGATCTTTTAAAATTCCCATTTGCTATTTACTTGAATAAATAAATATTTGAATCCATCAACAATTACTTGTATAAATTAGCCCTAAACCTAACATAGCTCTAACCCCAACCACAACCCTACAACAATATCCAAATGATAATACTTTATGGAAAAACTACTTGTATAAATTATTATTTGAATCCATCAACAATGACTCTTTTGAATCAGTTCAATATAATTAAATGCTCAAATGGCTCATAAATCATTCCAAACTAAACCAGAACCATTGGTTCCCTTGCGATTCCAACTATTTTTGTCACATTTAACACATATAACACGCTATTCAAAAAATGGTAATTTTTGGAATTACTTGAATAAATTATTAATTTAATCCATCAACAATGACTCTTTTGAATCATTTCAATGTAATTAAACGGTCAAATGACTCAAATCATTCCAAAATGAACCAGAACCATTTTTTTCCTTGTGATTCCTATTAGCTTTTTCTGTCACATTTAACACATATAACACACACAATATTCAAAATGTAATATTTATCAAGAAATGACTTGTATAAATTAACCCTAACATAGCTCTAACCTAACCTAAGCTAAATTAAACCTAACCTAACATCCAAAAAAGAATACTTTATGGAGAAATTACTTGTATAAATTATTATTTGAATCCATTAACAATGACTCTTTTAAATCGGTTCAACATAGTTTAATGCTCAAACGGCTCATAAATCATTCCAAAATGAACCAGAACCATTAGATTCCTTGTGATTCCCATTGCTTTTTCTGTCACATTTAACACACACAATATTACAAAGATCATACTTTACGGATAAATAATTATTTGAATCCATTACCAATGACTACGTTTACATGGACATCAGTAATCGAATTATTTAACTTAATCTGAGTAAGACAATAATATTTTTAATGTGTTTACATGAGTTGCTTTTTGAATGTTCCTTTCATGATCCTGTTTTACATGTTAAAGCATATAATTTGATTAACGTCCTCGTGTCGCCACGCTATCCAGGTTTCATGTAATTTTGGGTGTTTAATTTTTAATACATCAACTTTACCTGCAGTTTGGCACTTTCACTTTCATTTGGGAACATTTCATGCATGCCCACCGTGACAGACGAGATATTGGATGAGAGTATGAACTGGTGGAAGAGTGTTGTAATGGAATTTAATACCGTATGCCATATGGGAAAAAAAACCTCCGCATTTCACAGAGTGTGTGTCTGTGATCCTTTACTGACTCTGTGGGTGCAGAAAATAGTGTCAAACAGCCAAGTGTGTATGGCATATCCTGTCGCAAAACGCGGTGAAAATCCTACACGATGGTAATGGTTTGATTAAAGTGTTTACATGTTTGTGCTGCACTTCAATAATGCGACTAAAATAGTAATACTCCACATGTCTTAATTTGATTTCTGTTTAGTTCGATTATGACCTTAATCGGATTAAATTAATCAAAAATCGCAGTTTACATGGTAGACTCTTAATCAGAGTATTGTCTTAATCGCATTTAAATCGGATTATTGGGGTCCATGTAAACGTACTCAATTAGTACGTTTACATGGACACCAATAATCCGCTTGTCTTAATCGCATTAAAATTGGATTATTGGTGTATATGTAAACGTACTCAAAGAGCAACAGGATAGTCTTTACACACGGCTGTTTGATGCTATTCTCTGCACCTATCGAGTGAGTGAAGGACCACAGACACCTGCATCATGAAATGCGAAGGTTTTTTCCCCCATATGGCGTGCGGTATTAAAGTCCATTAAAACAACACTCTTCCAGCAGTTCATACACTCATCCATTATTCCGTTGATCACGGGGGGCTTGCATGAAATGTTCCTGAATGAAAGTGAAAGTGCCAAACTGCAGTTAAAGTCGACAAATTAAAAATTAAACACCCAAAATTACATGAAACTCCAGAGGAAACGTGGATAGTGCGGTGACGCAATGACGTTAATCGAATTATGTGCTATAACATGTAAAACAGGATCATTAAAGGAACATTCGGAAAGCAACTCATGCAAACACCTTAATCATATCATCGTCTTATTCAGGCAAATAATTCGATTACTGATGTCCATGTAAATGTAGTCAATGACTCTTTTAAATCAGTTCAATATAATTAAAATGGCACAAATGGCTCATAAATCATTCCAAGCTGAACCAGAACCATTAGATATCTACTGCTTTTTTTCCGATTCTTCTCTCAGTTCCATCCTAGCAAAGGTATAACAGCTAAATTACAGCTCTAAACTATAATCCTCACACAAAAAAAAGCCATTATATCTGGGACATATGAATTAGAATCATACGACATCCAAAAAAAGTCATCTTGGACAGCGATGGAACAGAAAACCAGACAAATAATTTCCTCTGAATTCAATTTTTTTTTAAAAAAAGTACAAATTGGACACTGGAAATCCAGACATAAATGACATTTCCGACTCGGAGCAGAAACTCGGCACAATGGAAAACATAACATGACAGCCACAAACACCTCATCACTTTATTTAGGGGTTCAAGTGAAGTCTGCAGAGATGTACTGCCATCATATCAACATTAAATCTCAAATGGATGTAATTGGTGCAACATATGGCAAGCATACCTAAAAAACAAAATGAAGTATGTTTTTACCTTTCTCACTCTAAGTCAACGGCCTGGCTTCTGACCCACTGCGGATGTTTACTTGTGTAATAAAAAAGGACATGGGGCAAAGTATTGAGCAATGCACATATGAGACAACAAAACAGCCTGTAACGTTGTATTTTGGTAAACCAAGCAGAGGGATTATGCTTTATATGAAGTGTAGAGCTGCTTCCAAGGACAAGATCCAATGTCTCAATACAGAACTGTTGAGAAGCAGATTTACAATCTATGGTAACGAAAAAATGTTTACTGGCAATGCGACGGCCGCGATTGAAGGAGGAAGAAAAACACCGCAGCGCTCAAAGATTACAGCTGTGACAATGTTCTCCTCTGTTTGGACACATGTCTCACGGCTCTCAGCCTGAACTCTCATGCTACGCAAACATAAGTGTCTTTTGCAATCGCGCGCTTCTTGACAGATTGATATTTCAATACGCACAGCCAGATAGGGAGAGTTTCACTTCAGATGCATTTTCCACATCTGGATGGCTGACAGATAATACTGCGTTCAAATGTGTTTACTGAAATATGGAAAATAAAAAGCTGGTATATATACGGTACAAGGTAAATCAGGCAAGAACAGTCAGCAGCTACTCGCTTTTCCAAGTTATGAACTCACGAAAGCTGCAAGACACACAATCCTTGAAGACACAGGGGTCAAAACAACATCATCATGAAACTAAACTGGCCATTGTGGGAATAAAGCAAAGCTGACATGTGCAAGATACGCGTTTAGACACAAATAATGTTTCCTAAAGTGGTAGTTTACTCAAAAAATAAAGTTTACTCACTATTTACTCACTTTCAAGCGGTTATAAACCTTTATGAGTGTCTTTCTCCTGTAGAACAGTAAAGGAAGAAGAATGTTGAAGAATGTTGGAAACCTGCAACCCTTGACTTCCATAGTAGAAAAAACAAATACCATGAAAGTCAACAGTGTTGTGGAAAGTTACTTTTAGTAATGCATTACAATATTGAGTTACTCCCCAAAAAATGTACTAGTTGTACTTTGTTTTTTACAGAGCATTGTGTTCTGTATAATCTATACCTTCAATTACTTAAAAAGAAAACACATCAAAAATTATAATTTAGGATAATGTTATCTTCTGAGAACTTCCTGACCACAGAGCTATACATGGCATATAGCTTGTTGAAAGTTTAAAGCAATTCAAAAATTATTAAAAGTTTAAAGCTACTTTTGTACTTTTTGTCTCATTAGTGAAGTAAAATCTCTGTCCATTGAGACAATCCCCTTTTCCTTTTCTTCGATGCATTCAAATTAATAAGAATACTTCCATGGCAGAAATGTAAGGCTCTGGCCTGCCATCATGGTTGCTGTCTGTTCCTGCATTCTCTCATTGAGTGCAGGATTCAACCATAGACTATAAAAGAAATGGATGTAGTATCTGTGACGTCACCCATAGGTTTCTGAAGAACCCAAAAGAAGCTACCAGTAGGCGTGGCCTTTTGTTCACGCATCACCGTGCCGACTGGGGGATACCAAACAAGGTCAAAGAGGCGGAGTGTGAGCGGAGCTACTGTACAGACGCATGCTGGCATTTTGCTTAGACAGGCTTTACTATGGGAGAAACTCTTAATACTTCATTACCTGCGACTCGTTTGTGTTCTGACCACATGTGCTTGGTTGTATACTACATCAATAAAGTGTTTAAACTTTTAAAAAGACTGCTGTAATACATTGAGCCACTAAACATTGATCTTATGACTTTTTTCTACAGGAGGTAAATGCAAATTACTTTCAAATACTTCAAATAGAGTCTGTGATAGTAAATGCAAGGCTACTGATGAAATCCAGGTATAACACTGTATGACAACGCTTCAGATGACTGTTCTGGAGCCTACAGCTAATCAATCCATCAGATTCTGGAGTGCAAGTATATAATTTCACTCAGCTGGGAAATGGAGGCCACGTGAACGGTTTGTGAGCACAATTAAGCGCACACAGCATGACATATCATCTGATAATAGTAAGAAATAATTCCAAAAGGCAACTGACTGTGTAAAACCACATTAAACAAAACAAAAATGCGATGTATATGCAGAGTTCAGCAGCTAATCAGCAAGAATCAGCTGAGGAGACAGCGACCCGCGAGACCTAGCTGTCAATCATGTGGCCACACCCTTAATTATGTAGACTTAATATAACCTAATATAAAGGAAACGGATGAGTTATAAAAAAAATTCACCCCCCTCACACTTTGTACCAGGCTGTAAAAACCTTTTTTTTTGCTGTAAAGTTGGCTATTTTAACATTTGGGTCAATAGAAATTTGCTCTATTATGGAGCCAGGACTAGCGAAACTTCGATGAATTGCAGTTTCAGTTACTTCTGTATTTGCTTCACGAGGGACAGCAGAAGGTTGCCGCTTGGATTCAACGTGAATACTTTAATTATAATTCAGCTATTTATTTTTTAAAAGCGAATTAATTCAGCTAAAAAGTAACTCGCATCACATTTTTAAAAGAGTAACTCACATATTCAGACATAATTTTTTTGAAGTAACGCACTAAAAAAAGCAATATTATGCATAACTCGCATTACCCCCAACACTGTAAGTCAATGGTTACTAGTTTCTAGCTTTCTTCAAAATATTTTCTTTTGTGTTCAACAGAAGAAAGAAACTCAAAAAGTTTTGAAACAAATGAAGGGAGAGTAAATGATGACAGGATTTAAATTTTTGGGTGAACTGTCTCTTTAAAAATGTAAAAGCTACTTTAAAGAATGAAAAGCTAGGTGTTAAATTATTTCTGGATCTGAATGATTTGTGCCTCGTCCCAAAAATACTTTGAGAAAATTGTTGGGGTTCAGTTTACTACGCATATAGTCAAGAACATGTTGCACTTGTGGTGTTTTCAGCGTCTGTCCTTTCACTGCATGATGACATGAACTTCTGAACTCTCGAGTTGCTTTGAGAGTAATTTCACAGGCATTTCACTGTTTTATGTGAGGAAAACTATTGTCATGTCTAACAAGGCACAGAAACACGAGCATTTTCACAACAACTCGACCTCAAATTGGTTAGTTCACGCAAATATGAAAATTCTGTCCCTAATTACTCATCCTCATGCTGCTTCAATCCCCTGAGACCTTTATTTGTCTTCTGAACACAAATTATGACATTTAGGATGAAATCCAAGAGCTCTCTCAACCCCTATAAACAGCATTGGGTGTTTCCCAGTCATGGGCTGCGGCTGGAAGGGCATCCGCTGCGTAAAACGTGCTGGATAAGTTGGCGGTTCATTCCGCTGTGGCAACCCCAGATTAATATAGGGACTAAGTCGAAAAAAAAATGAATGAATGAAGCCTCAAGAACACTTTTCTATGCAAACGTCAACCTTGCCATGAAAAAAATAAAGTTTTCACCAAAATAGCGAAACCCTTTCTAAGTTTGTGTAGGCTTGTATTTTTCAGTACTGCAAAAATACTCAAAAATGTATCTATCAATGTTTTCAAACAATTATATTTGATTTACTAATGCCACAAGTGGCAATTTCACATCTGTCACATCCATAACTAAGCTTTTCCCTCATACAGTAAATGCAAAAATGTCAAATTGAATAAAATCAATCATTTTTGTTCTATAGAGAGCCAACTCTTATCCTTTTGATTAGCATCATTTCTTTCGTGCTGAGCAATTTATTTCACAGAATTTCTATTAAGTATGTTGTATAATGCAAACTTGCAAACTTTTTTGGTCTCATCCATAACGCATGTTTATTGCAGAGGTAAATCTGACATTTGGAAAGCTATTTCTATGAATTTCATTTAATTTAAATTTATTTTATTTAACTATTTTTATTTAACTTTTTGGTCACATCCACAACGCATGTTTATTTCCCTCATTTAAAATATAAAAAATTTTTACAGATTGATATTTTTTCTGATGCATTAGTTGTTTTTGAAAATATAAACAGATGTTTCAATTTAATGTCAACATTTACTTTTAATGTGTATTTTTGTTTTAAGTTTCTACTGCAAAAGTCACATCTATAATGCTGGAATTGCTGATATATGACTTTTATGTTGACATACTGTATTGCCATTGGAGTCAGCAGCACAATCCACACAATCCTCTCATTGCCCATAGTAAATATGCACTCTGACTTGACATGCAGACTATGGCAAAGAAAGTTGCCTTTACAGTTTTTTGGTGCACAAAATGTATTATGGTCCTACATATTACGGGTTAACACTAAAGTCACATGAAATGTTTTGACAATTTCTTTGGTTCCTTTTCTGGACTTGAAACTTTTTGCAACTGTTGCTGTCTATGAGGATGAGAGAGCTCTCTGATTTCATTTAAAATTACTTAACTTGTGTTTTAAAGATGAATTAGGGTCTCAGGAGGTTGATACAACCTGAGATTGAGTAATTATTAACAAAATTTTGGTTTCATTTATGGGTGAAATGCTTTAAAATCTGGATTAAATTTAAAGAAATCGACAGGCATTTAGTATTATTTTTCAGCATATTGTAGTTCTCAAAGTATTATTTAGTATTAGATTATATTAAATATGATTCAACTTTATTTTTAAGTGTTTATTTATTTATTCTTTATTTTTTTTTTTACACAATTGGTTTTTCAAGTTTTAAACAAAATGATTTTAAAAAAATAGAAAAACATGTTTACTGGGACCAAGGTTATTATAGTTAGAAAACTAAAATATTCAATCATTTTTGTTAACTGAAATAAAAATAAAAACTAGAACTAACTAAAACTGTATTGTGTAAATACAAAACTAACTGAAATTAACTAAAATTATAGCAAAAACATCCTTTGTTTTCATCTTTGTAAATGTATTTAATACATAAACCAACTGTACACCTTTTAGAAGTAAATCTATTTACTTAGTGCCACCAGGTGTTTGACCGTACAGCACCTCAGAGTCTGTAATCCTGATGTCATTGGCCAGATCAATCTGGTTCCCCTCCAGTCAGTCCTCGCTGTTGCTCCCGTGACAAAAACAACAAGTGGACATGCAGCAGCATTGTGAGAGCATTAAATACGACACGAGCAGACACTTAAAAGTATTAATTTAACACATTAGTGCCCAATAATGGGTTTTATTTCCATATTAGTGATCCCGATCGCGAATGAATAGTTCTTTTAGGGTTGGGCGATGTTGACCAATTTGGCATCGTACGATGTCTAATGTGCAACATCGCGATGGACGATGGCATCGCCGTCGTAGGCGGAGGTGGTTGTGTTAAATATCAATTAATTCATAACGAATTAATTAATTGTAGCCTATGGTTTTCACTACCTGACTCACGTAGGTTTTGCTTTACCCATAACCAAACCATAAATAAATAAAGTTACACACAAATTACCACCTGTCAATCCCTTTTTTCCGCGGGACTCTGGCATAAATAGGCAGAGTGATCTGTGTGTTTATAATGGCTTTTTCCCACAGCTGGTGGAGGAGACGAGACAAGAGTTCGTTTGGAGTTCACTGTAATTTGTATTGTGATTAATGATAACTTATTTTATTATTATTATGAGGAAATAATAACAAGTAAAGATGCTAGGGTTCGACCATTTCGGCGTATGTGCCCGAAACTTTATGCAACCTAAAATATATATTTTGAAGCATTTGTGCTAGTGCATAAATTGTTGCTGTGCGACCTGTTTTCACTGCAAAATCCTCACCGCGTGCGCGGATTTAGGAAACATTTATGCAGGATGCGTCTTTGCACCTAAATACACTAAACGCAGCGCTCAGGAACAGATTAAAACAGATTAAAACTTGCTGAAGTAAAAAAAGCCTGCAATGCTTGCCCCGCCTTTGTGCTCTTTTTATTGGCCCACTGCTCTAGAACTGAATGTGAATGGATTGATTAATATCAGCTGTCAATCACTCAGTCAATGCCTTCTGCCTTCAGATGACAGAAGCAACAACCGCGAAAATGTGAAGCGCTGAAGATGAGAGAATGAAAATAACACTGACAGATTTTGTTTTATAAATCACCTGAAGTCACTAAAAATGGCACATCTTATTAGTGATCATGTGCTGAATGTTAATCCACCATTTACACTTTTCCAAGAGTGGAAAAAAGACTTCCAGTGGCTTCAACTAAAGCCATTTACTGTAAAGTCTGTGGGCCGGGGTTTGCTGGTAACAGAATTTGCCACTGAATCTACACATTTGAATCGCGAGAGGTGCTGTATAATACTTCATTTAATCCTCACGATGCTGTCAGCCGTGCAAGCGGCAGCTATAAGTAAAATATAACACAGCTCATGAAAAGACCATTATTGCTATTAAGATGACATGCACATAACAAGTTATATATCAATATAAATGTGGGGCGGGCGATGGATCGCGATGCTGGCTCAGCATCGTGAAGTTTATCGGCCATCGACGATGGACGATAGCATCGTCTATCGGCCCAACCCTAAGTTCTTTTAAACCGGATCTTCTAAGCGGACCTGTTGAACTAGTTCACCAAATTGAGCTGAATCATTTGAAATGAGTGAATCATTTGAAATGAAATGAAGCAGAGTTGGGTGTAACGCGTTCCACAGTAACGCATTACTGTAATCTAATTACATTTTCGAGGAACGCAGTAATGCAACACATCACATTTTACATTTGTGTAATTTGGTTACGGTTACTAAAGTCAATGTAATTGCGTTACTTGCGTTACAAATATAATATATATTTAAGAAAAAAATGCTTCTTTTAAATCACATTTTCTTTTACTTTTAAACTGCTGGAGAACGCGAGCTGAAATGGCTGCAGTCGAGAGCAGCTGCTTCTTCAAGTGGAAATACAGACATTTAATTGAGCGTAAAAACAAAAATATTGCTGTGAAATTCAGTCTATGTCCAGCTGCAGTATATTTAGTATTTTTTATAGGTATATTTTATATGTTTTAAAAGTAACTTTAAAGTAATTAGTAATCTGATTACTTTTCACATTATGTAATTAGCAATGTAATCAGATTACAATTTTACAGTAGTAATCAGTAATTTGTAATCATTCATTCAATCATTTTCTTGTCGGCTTTGTCCCTTGCGGGTCGCCACAGCGGAATGAACCGCCAACTTATCCAGCACGATTTTACGCAGCGGATGCCCTTCCAGCCGCAACCCATCTCTGGGAACTAATTTGTAATCAATTACTTTTTAAAAGTATCTTACCCAACACTGGCAGTAAGTACTTAGCTTATCCACAAACTACTTTTTAACATGCCTGATACTACTCTCTGACTCGAAATAAACAAATTTCCAGAGTTATTCAGTTCCTAGAACAGTACACAGAGATCAGATTTAAGCGGTAAACTGATAAAACCGTGCATGTGTGATTCAGCCGATGGTGAACAGTAAAGTACATGACACAAACAGTACATGACAGCCTGCTGTAACTGAAACAAATTTAAACATCTGCAGCATGGTAAACAGAGGGCTTAAATTAGAGGATCTGGTGAAACTCAAGTTTATTTCATAACAGAAAATCGCAATGGAGTTTAAATAAGTGAATCATGCTTCAGTTGCGTTGCAAAACTTAATTGTAAGAAACTTTTCAGATCATTGTGGTCATAGTAAATTAATTTTTAATGTCAAACTATTATTAAAAAGGCTTTGTGATTTAACTACTAAACAGAATTCAGAAATATTAAAACAATAAACCTGAGATTGACCAAAAAAAAAAAAAAAGATTTCATAAGGGCCTGCAAATCTAGACACAAGTTTCAAGGGACGGCAGGTGAATTATGCCAAAAATGTTGGTCTGTTTTCCATGAAAACGTATTGTATGGCTTCAGAAGTCAGACCCACTTTAATGACAGTTTTATATCACTATAAACTGGATGGAAAAGTAGATTTAGAATGACTTTTTTAATAGTTTCTACTCCAGAAGGTGTAAAAATGCTATTAGTTCTAGAATAAAGCACCAAATAAATTACTAAATAATCACATAAAAAAATTCATAAGAAAACGGCACACCTTGTGAAAATGGGAATGCTACGATGTTTCATTTGTACGTCCAGTGAACGCTTTTAAAGCAGAGGGATCATAGATATGCTACTGTAGCAGTGCATTTGGCAGGATGTTCACATACCATGGGCGAATCGATGGAACCAGTAGTATCCCATGTCCACACCAAGAAACGCAAGCCACCAAGTCCAAGCCGAATCCCAGGGAAGCTCCAAAAAATGAAAGTTGTCCCAGATATAAATATAGGCGGACAGCTCCACACTTCTCATCATGAGCCTTGAGAAAAAAAAATAAGTTATATGAGAGGAGCTCATCAGCAGATAAACATGTCATGAAATCTATTTGATGTAAAACACATGAGTAAAACATGAAATAACATCAGTTCTGTACCTTAAAAAAAAAAAAAAAAAAAAAAAAAACACTTCTTTTTTGCAAGGTCAGGTGTAGGAAGACATGTTCATTATTTTTTGTGATTCATAACTACTGTACAACCAATTGAAAGAAATGTGAGGTAAATCTGACATTTGGAAAGTTATTTCCAATTTTTTTTATTTATTTTAATTTTAAATAAAATGAAATAATTAATTTAATTTAATTTTACTTTAACTTGAACAATTTTTTATTTTATTTTATTTAACTATTTTTATTTAACTTTAACTTTTTATATCATTATTTTTAATTTAATTTAATTGTATTTTATTTTATTTAACTTTATTTTTTATTTAACTATTTTATTTAACTTTATTTATTTAACTTTATTTTTATTTTATTATTTTTTATTTTATTTAACTTTATTTTTATTTAACTATTATTAATTTAATTTAGTTTTATTTTAACTATTTTTATTTAACTTTAACTATTTAATTTAAATATTTTTAATTTAATTTTATTTTATTTAACTTAATTTTTATTTAACTATTATTAATTTTATTTTATTTTATTTAACTATTTTTATTCAACTATTTTTAATTTATTTTATTTAACTATTTTATTCAACTATTTTATTTAACTAATACTAAACTTTAATTTAAATATTTTTTATTTAATTTAACTTTTTTATTTAACTATTTTAATTGTATTTTATCTTATTTTATTTTATCTTATTTAACTTTATTTTTATATACCTTAATTTATATTTAACTTTTCTTTAAGCATTTTTAATTTAATAGCAACACTGGCTAAATTAAAAAGCAAAAAGAGTTTAATTTCCCCATGCAAATAGTATTTTTTCATTACAAACAGTTAAAATCATATAAACCTTTTGTCCTGAAAATAGTCAACATATAAAATACACACAGACACATATAAAAATAAATAAATAACGAAAAACAATTGTGATAATATTAACAATTTTCATATTATAAAGTATTATTAACATTTTATAAAAAATAAAAATTCTACTACTCCAGGATTTTCCAAAAATAGATTTTGTGTTAGCTTGGGAAGCTGTTGTGGACTCACTGAGGTAGACGGGACATCATCCCTGCGGACAAAGATGTAATGAAGTCGTTGATCTTGATGTGAGGGCCATCTGTCTTTAACCAGCCCAACACAATCTCCAATAATATTAAGCCAATGAAATATGGTGTGGCCTACAGCACAAAAAAAAAAAAAACATTCAGCAGTGAGAAAAAACCAGCAAAACACAATTACAGTAACTTAAATAAATATTACGGTAAAACTGTTCACTTTAGTAAATCAGACAAAAAGTGACGCATTACATTATAAAACATTAAGCTTTATAAGTTTTACACATGACCTTCTGTAAGAGACCAACAATGCATGTCAAACTTAGCATAAAAATCTAATATACTAAGCGTCTGTCAGCAAATAAAGTGACTCTTTGTTTGCGCAAGGATGTGCATTGGTTCTGTATTAAAGTCATAGGATAAATTCCTAGTAATGCAAGGTATACAAGCACGCATACTGTAGATGTTTACCAGAATTTTTATAGCGATCAGCGGATCCTTTCTTTTTATGTAATGGAAGAAAATGAATGAATGTCAGTCACAGTGTAGGACTGAGAAGTACACTGTGACTGTTACATACGCATATTGCACCTATACACTAATATGCATACACTTTCAAACATGGTTCGATTGGTGGTGTTGTACCAGGAAACACAACCCTGTTGTAAAATGCACCCCTTCAAAGAATTGAGGTAAAGTTGGTTTTATATTCGCACATTCAGACTTTCTCCTTCATAATATCATTTCAGAAAAGTATTATTTGCAAATTCTAAATAGAGAAATGATATTAGCAGCCAACGACTCTCAAAGCACCCCAGCAGGCACACAACATCATAAAACGTTAATATTAGGTTAGATTTCGGTCATGACGTCAGGTGACCAAATTGTAATGCCTAGCCAGCGTCTAAGGACAATGTTATTTTGATGTCCAATAACAATGTCAAATTACGTTGATATTTGGTTGATTTTAGGTTGTGTTGCAAAGTGACCAAATCCAACGTCTGATAAATGTATAATGGTAATGTCCACACAACATCAAGGTGTAACATGATTAGACGTTGATATTTGGTTGATTTCAGGTTGGACATTGACCTGACGTTGGATTCTGACTAGACATGGGAAGATAACCGTTTTAAGGTATACTGTGGTTTGGAAAAGGTTTTAAAACAGCCAAAATTTTCTGCTATACCGTTCCTAAGGTACTGTATGTGTAAGATTTTTTTGTTTTGTTTTTGTTTTTTAGGACAATAGTATCTCCAGCAGAAAAGATATCCAGCAATGCCATTTACAATTGTACAGAAATCTGTGTTTTTGAAACAAATGAAGACAGCAGAAAGATTGATTCAATTATTTATTTTAATTATTTAGCATGACATCCCAGCAGGCACACAACATCAGAAGACGTTAATTAATATTAGGTTAGATGTAGGTCAAGACGACAGGTGACCAAAACTCAATGTCTAGCCAGCGTCTAATGACAATATTAATTTGATGTCCAATAACAAAGTTGATATTTGAGAACACTTATATTTGATCACAATACAGTGAAGCCATGATATTTTAATCCAAGCTTATCATACCATCAGAATCTTAAACTGGCCCATGCCTAGTTCTGACGTCAACCTGATTTTCATTTCCAAACAAAATCCAACACCCCCACGACATTGGGGTATGTTGGGGTACAACGTCAATATGACGTCATGTTGATGTGCCTGCAGAGACAACATTGCTCACAGTCAATTAAATAGTGCTAATGTTGTTTTGAAGATATACTTGGATGTGATTTCAGACCGAATATTCAAAGTGGCATGGTAGACAATATAGGGAGCATGTCACAAGTTGTCACTGAACGAATGTGCTAACGTAAACCAACTTTACCTCAATCTTCATAGACTTTCATTAGCATTCCCAGTCTACATTTAAAAACAATAGAGCCATAATTGATTAAAATGTAATATGATTATTATTTTGATGGATAAAGCAAGAACAAGAAGTGAAACGCATTTTAAAATGCACTAGGTTTACAAATAAATGTAAAATAAGAATATTAATGTAGTGTAGACTGATGTATAGCCTGTTTCTAAAATTTGGCTTTTTGGTGAGTTTTAAACAAAAGGAAAACATAAAATTGTTGTTTTTTTCCATAGATATATACACTAGATATAGCATACGGACCCTGAGCATGCATCAATATCGCTGCCATATTTGTACAGTGCTCCCAGAACAAATGTCATTCAACTGTACTAGTCAAGACTAAAGCCAATGTGAAAATGCTGGACTTTAGCGCTGTGTACGGGTGTAGTAACGAGCAAACAAAAAAAAAACAAATCATAAAGGCCGAACATTTCATAGGTTACATTTTTGTATGTTACGAACGTTTGTGCTAAACAAGTAACGTTATTGATGATAATAATACAGTCACTTAGTGCACTGACCATAAGGTCAAAGTAGCTATAAATTCTAGGCTTTTGCTAGTTTTGTCGAATAAAATCAGCAAACAATGTAAATGAAATATGACAACAAGATGCTGTGGTGCCAGAAACTTGTATTATTGTCGGCTAAGAGAACAAGTTAGAATGAGCGGTAAAAGCAGGAGAGCGGGTGTTAAAGGACATGGATAAGATCAAATTTAACAGGGAGGTGGATAATACATTTCCATGCACACAAACACACGCTCTTTGTCGGCAATGCCTGTCACTTATCCATTAATGTAGAAAACTAATGTAAAATCATTTAAATAAAATATTTGCATACTGACCACAGGGAAAACTCCCGATCATAGATATATGTTTATCTCTGGCTCTGGATGGCCAGTCCTCCACTGCACCTTGCTCCCACATTCATTTCAAAGGAGCACTACCCTGTACTAAAATGGCAGCTCTATTGATGCATTCCTTCCAATAGACAACAATAGCGTAGGTGACATCTAATGTAAATATCTATAGTTGTTTTCAACTAAACCACACGTTAAACAATTCACTTCACTTAATCTCATGGATATTGTATTTAAAGTCAATCTATTTATTTATTTAAATATATATATACTGTATATTCTGTAAGGGTAGGGTTCGATTCATGAAGTTCACCTCAGCCACTCTCATTAGTTTTATACTAAATTTTATCATTATTTTTTACCTAAGTTAACATGCACATTTTTTGGCAGGGGTGCTTTTTTCAGCACAACACCAGGTGAACTTCATGAATGGAACCCTACCCTTACAGAGGATATACATTTAAATAAATAAATTGATAGACTTTAAATACAACAACAATCAATGAGATTAACTGAAGTGAATTATTTAATGTGTGGTTTAGTTGAAAACAACAATTTGTTGTTTTCCGTTTGTTTAAAACGCACCAAATAGCCTGATTTTAGAAACAGGCTCATTACATCAGTCCACACTACATTAATATTTTATTTTACATTTATTTGTAAACCTAGTGCATTTTAAAATGTGTTTTTCTTCTTGTTCTTGTTTGATCCGTTAAAATAATAATGTTGATTAGTTAGTTTGTTCATATAGCACAGTTTTTACAACACAATGTTGGCCAAAGTGCTGAACACAATCAATACTAATTAAAATAAGCCCTACATCACATACATAATTAAAAAACATAAGGCAAACCCCTCAACATTAAAAAGACTCAATTACTAAAGAACAAAAATGCAGTTTCAGAAGCTTTTTAAAAACAGAGTTGGAGCGTGTCTGATGTGGGGTGGAAGACCGTTCCAGAGTTTTGGGGCGATAACAGCAAAAGCCTGATCCCCATTTCGCTTAAACCAGGACCTTGGTACAGAAAGAACAAACTGACCAGAAGTGACCTACCAGGATTATACACGTACTGTAGGAGATCTGAGAAGTAAGGTGGTGCCAGATCATTTAAGGATTTAAAAGCAAAAATTAATCATTTAAAAATCAATCTGTGACCTAACAGGCAGCCAGCCCAGAGAGGAAAGAACTGGGCATATGTGCTCATACAAGTCTCGCAGCTGCATTTTGGACTAATTGTAATCTATTCAGGGCATTTTGACTAATACCCACATACAAAGAGTTGCAATAGTCAAGTCTTCCCAAAATAAAAGCATGGATCACCCTCTCAAGGTCATTAAAAGAGAGAAAGGACTTTAGTTTTTTCCATTTACGATTAGTGGCAAAAGTGGATTTAACAATATGAATTTACTTGTTTGTTAATTTCAGATCACTATCGAACTGAAGTTCTAGGTTTCTAACAACAGATTTTTGATAAGATTATAGCTCACCAAAACCTAATATTTCCAGAGAGGCAGGATCCCCAAACCAGACCAGCTCAGTTTTATATGATATTAAGTTTTTAATCAATTATGGCCTCTTTTTTTTTTTAAACGCAGAGCGAGAATGCTAATGAAAGTCTATTAAGGGGGTGCATTTTACAGCAGGGGTGTTTCTCGGTACAACACTGGCAAACAAATATGTATAAACAGATCTGTGTGATGCTGTCAGTGTATTGTGCATGTGTGTTTGTTTAATGTGAATAAGTTATTTCTTTTGTTTACTGTCTAAGGTTATCACGGTGTGTATGTACCATTTCAATACAAAACCAATTCAGACAGTATCCCATATCATGTTTCCATACACACTGAAATTACAACAGACTCATGTTCCTTTAAACATCATTTATTAAAAAAACTAATCATAGAAAGATTACATGCACTCACCGGCATCCACTCCTCAGAACCAAACCTGTTCCAACTGCAACCTAGGACATTTATACAGTATTTCCCCACCATCCATTCAGAGCGGCCATTTTGGGGTGACATCATCAGGGTCATGACCTCATGGCCGGTGAAAAAAATCTGTTGTTCTGTTGTTTATATTTATATTGGTTGTTTGTTGTGCTGTATTTTGAGTAATGTATGCATACTTTTTTACTCCCATTAATTTATGTTTTGTTTAATGTCTTTTATATGTATATTTGTCTACCTATTACCATACCAAACTATAAAATGGTATAGTCCATGGGTGGGGCCAATTATATAAAATGACTCCCAAACACTCACTCCGGGTGGGGAGTTGTAGGAGTAGTTTATACTGTGTGGAGATGCTGGAGAGAGTCTGTGCTGGCAGATTTTGTTTAGAGCTTTTGATTTAGCTGGACATGCCTGTAAATATTGTACAGTTTATTTTTCTTTATTGTTATTTTGTCATTTTCACCCTCATCAGTGGCTTCTGTGTCACGTTTGCCTCCCATCTGCTTAGTTCGATTCTAACAGTCCCATATTCTGTATTCTAGCTATAATTATGTGTCTTGCATATATATTTTAACTTATGTCGAAAATTTGATTTATTTCGAATAGAAAAATCTTAAACAAATTACATTTCAACATGTTCGAAATGGAGCGTTTTTGAACTGTCGATTTGTCCTACCTTGTCAGGATGTCCTAGCTGCCTTCCAAAACATAAGTAGCACATTTTGATGATGAAATATGCTACCCATCAGATTGTGCTGTATAAATTTTGAATAGGATTGGTGTGATATGAGGTTGTAAAATTACCCTAAACCACCCACAATCCCTACCAACCCCCACCCCACTTATTCCAGATTATCAAACATTTGATATTGATTTGTCATTTCTCTGCTATATATTCGCCTGTCTTGCACATACATCAATTGATAGTTTATTTATTCAGCTTTTATGTCTTGTATAAATCTTATTATAAAACATAAATTACACTTATAACTGGTTTAGTGGTCCAGGGTCACATGTTGTACAAATTCTTCAAAGCCTAAATAAATTACACATATACAGTTGAAGTCAGAATTATTAGCCCCCCTGAATTATTAGCCCCCCTGTTTATTTTTTTCTCCAATTTCTGTTTAACAGAAAGAAGATTTTTTTCAACACATTTCTAAACATACTAGTTTTAATAACTCATCTCTAATAACAGATTTATTTTATCTTTGCCATGATGACAGTAAATAATATCTTACTAGATATTTTTCACATCTATACAGCTTGAAATGACATTTAAAGGCTTAACTAGGTTAATTAGGTTAACTAGGCAGGTTAGGGTAATTAGGCAAGTTATTGTATAATGATGGTTTGTTCTGTAGACAATCGTAAAAAAATTAGCTTAAAGGGGCTAATAATTTTGACCTTAAAATGGTTCTTAAAAAATTAAAAACTGCTTTTGTTCTAGCCGAAATAAAACAAACAAGACTTTTTCAGAAAGAAAACATATTATCAGACATACTGTGAAAATGTCCTTGCTCTGTTAAACATAATTTGGGAAATATTTAAAAAAGAAAAAAATTTAAATGGGGCTAAAAATTCTGACTTCAACTTATTTGGAAATTTTCACAGTATTCCCTATAATATTTTTTCTTCTGAAGAAAGTCTTATTTGTTTTATTTCGGCTAGAATAAAAGCAGTTTTAAATTTTTTAAAAACCATTTCAAGTTCAATATTATTAGCCCCTGTAAGCAATATATTTTTTCAATTGTCTACAGAATAAACCACTGTTATACAATGACTTCCCTAATTACCCTAGCTTGCTTAATTAACCTAATTAACCTAGCCTTTAAATGTCACTTTAAGCTGAATACTAGTATCTTGAAAAATATCTGAAATATTATTTACTGTCATCATGGCAAAGATATAAAAATCAGTTATTAGAAATGAGTTATTAAAACTATTATGTTTAGAAATGTGTTGAAAAAAATCTTATTTCCGTTATACAGAATTTGGGGAAAAAATAAATCCCTCGGGCATAAATAAATTTGGGCTTGACTGTATATATACTGTATACTGTCTATGAATACATTGCATTTTGCATAAAAAATCTCTGTAAAATGCATAAACTTCAATGCAAAGTATATGATGTATTTGAACTACTGTATATATGAAATGTACAGTTTACATTCAAGCTGAACTCTCTAAGCAGTCAATAAACATGACTGTTGACTAATCATCCAGTAATCACAGATATCGTAACTCAAATGTGGTATTTAACTTTGGAATCTAAAGAAGGATTTTCAGGATTTCTTACTCTTGGATTAGCAATCAAAAGCTAGAGCAAATCACAAAAGGCCAATTAAAAACTTAACAGATGTGGTGCTGGCAGTGCTTTGGGTCACTCTTTGCAGTGTGAAACCCGAGAATCACTTTCTCACATGCAAACACACACGCACACACACTCCCACACACATTCGTACACTGAACTGAACAACAGTACAGAGTAGATCTACAGGTGGAACGGGACACGTGTGTTTGAGTGTGTGTGTGTGTGTGTGTGTGTGTGTATGTGTATACACATGTGTGAACTGAGGCACGGGTGACCACTAGGGAACTCCTATCACACGCAAACCTGGACACATCTGGCTGCCAATTTAGTGAACCACGAGCTGCCAGTGCTATGAAAACATTCAAAACCTACAAACTAGTGTTAATGTATATGAAATTCAACCTTATTACATACTTAAAGACACTATTTTCAGTGTGCTTCAATTTTGAAATAAAGCTTGAAAAATACTTTATCACCACGTTTCAACTGTACACACAAAAACAAAATGAAAACTTCACTATTATCCTTTGGAGTAACATATTTCAAGCTCACTAAAATGCTGAAGGGCTCTTTAATAGTTGTATATAAAAGCTGTGATTGTGGACTCAGATCTCACCATGGAAGAGAAAAAAAATACATTTGAAGCAGATGTGAGTATTTGGGGGTTTTTTCAACAGCTTTCTTGGTCACATTCTGGACGGTTCATGTAACTTTACACAGAAAACACAAAACAATCAAATCCCTTTAATACAAATCTACTGTTGACTAGACTGTTTTCATAAACATTTCAAATACAGTAAAATGAGTGTGTGTTTGTTACATTCATTCATTCGTTCATTTTCTTTCGGCTTTGTCCCTTATTTATCAGGAGTCACCACAGCGGAATGAACCGCCAACTATTCCAGCATATGTTTTAAGCAGCGGATGCCCTTTCAGCCACAACCCAGCTGCCATTGTTTGTTACATTCATTCATTCATTCATTCATTTTCTTGTCGGCTTCGTCCCTTGCGGGGTCGCCACAGCGGAATGAACCGCCAACTTATCCAGCACGATTTTACGCAGCGGATGCCCTTCCAGCCGCAACCCATCTCTGGGAACTGTTTGTTACATGTGTCTCTCAATATGTTTTTTAGGGGGGTCTGAATTCAAAAAGTAGGCAACAATACATTATTAGTGTCACGTTTATGGACACACATTCATACTACATACAGTACAATGCAGTTTAAGTGGTTGCAATATCATTTTTAAAAGGATATGTCTCCCAAAAGTGAACATTTTCTCACAAGTTACTGAACTTTTTTGAATTTCTTTCTTCTGTTAACGCAAAATAAGATATTCTGAAGACTAAAAAATGCTGCCACTGACATCTATAGTAATAAAAAACTATAGAAGACAATGGCAGTTTTTCCAACAATTTTCAGTATATCTAAAAATATATTCAGTATATTCATTCATTTTCCTTCAGCTTACTCCCTAATTTATCCGGGGTCACCACAGCGGAATGAACCGCCAACTATTCTGGCATATGTTTTATGCAGCGGATGCCCTTGCAGCTGCAACCGATTACTGAAACAACCATACACTCTCACATTCATACACATACACTACGGCCAATTTAGTTTCTCCAATTCACCTATACCGCACGTCTTTGGACTGTGGGAAAAACTGGAGCACCCAGAGGAAACCCACGCCAACACGGTGAGAACATACAAACTTCACACAGAAATGGCAACTGAACCAGCTGAGACTCAAACCAGTGACCTTCTTGCTGTGAGGCGACAGTGTTAACCACTGAGCCACTGTACCGCCGTACATCAGTATATACCAAGAAACAAAAACAGGTTTGGAACAAGTGGAGAATGAGTAAATAATGACAGATTTATGCCTAATAAGTGGCTTCTTAAGAGAGTATGTGGTTTTGAATACAGTCACTGCCTCTATGTACTGTTTAGTATAGTTTATTGAATGATTGACTCAAATGATTTATTCAAAAACAGATTGATTCAGAAAGTTTTTTTAAAATATTATTATCTTCTATAACACAAAAAAAAAAACCACACACAGCAATATTTTGGGCTTCCATGACACATTTTAGTGTATTAAATTAAAGTTAAGTTAAGTTAAGTTAAGTTAAGATAAGATAAGATAAGATAAGATAAGATAAGATAAGATAAGATAAGATAAGATAAGATAAGATAAGATAAAACATAACATATGAACCGACATATAGTAGGCGGTTCATTCCCCTGTGGCAACCCCTGATAAATAAGGGATTTAGCCAAAGGAAAATGAATTAATGAATGACATCTGTAATAACAAAAAACTATGGAAGTCAATGGCTGTTTTTCCCAACATTTGTCATTTTACAGTGTATCTTGTTTTTGTGTTCATCAGAATGAAGAAACTCAAACAGGTTTAGAACAAGTAAAGGATGAGTAAATAATGACACATTTATATCTAACAAGTGGGTACTCAAGAGAGTATGTGGTTTGAATACATATTTTTGGCTTCCATGAGACATTTTTGTGGCACTTTAAATTAAGTTAAGCCCTGGGAGTAAGTTAAGTTAAGTTAAGTTAAGTTAAGTTAAGTTAAGTTAAGTTAAGTTAAGTTAAGTTAAGTTAAGTTAAGGTTAGGCTGGGTCAGTTGGCGTTTCTGTGTGGAGTTTGCATGTTCTCCCCATGTTCGTGTGGGTTTCCTCCGGGTGCTCTGGTTTCCCCCACAAGTACAAAGACATGCGCTATAGGTGAATTGGGTAAGCTAAAGTGTCCGTAGTGTATGTGTGTACAGTATGTTCTGGTCCTTCAGGTTGGGGGTTAAGCGTTGGGCTAACAACTCGTACCTCATAAAAATGAGATGTTCCGAAACACCAACATGGTGCAGCTAAATATCAACTTCTATATAAACAGCCCTGGGAGTAAGTTAAGTTAAGTTAAGTTAAGTTAAGTTAAGTTAAGTTAAGTTAAGTTACTTATTGGCCATAGTGAGTGCGTGTGTATGGGTGTTTCCCAGTACTGAGTTGCAGCTGGAAGGTCATCCGCCGCATAAAACATATGCTGGAATAGTTGGCAGTTCAATCCGCTGAGGCGACCCCTGATAAATAATGGACTAAGCCGAAGAAAAATAAATGAATTGAAATGAATTTTATTTAGATTTTTTATTTTTATTTTTTTTTTTGCAAGCGGAGCAACTCAATAATGTCAGTTTACTTGTTGTTTAAAGCAACTTCGAAATAGTATATAATCATAGTATATAATTTCAAATTGAAGAAAATACTAAAAATATTAAACTGAAATTTTATATGAAAAGTTATTGTTTTAATTAACTTTTAATCAACACACACCGCAATGACAGTTTTTAATTAATGCATATTCAAAAAACAATTTCTAAAATGCTGAAACACAAATCTGTATATTGTGCGAGACCAGAAAGCACTGAGAATTTCTATTGTCTCCTGCACCCACACACACATCAAGCGACAGAAACTTCAAATAAACTTGCGCAGAATGTTGAGGGAGGCAATTTAACAAGTGTGTGTTTGGGACAGAATTACAACAATTAGGATTCCTGCTGTGTGGTTAATTGCTATTTCTCTATTCATGTGTTTATGGAGGCCTGTAAAAATGTGAGTGTTTTACCTCAAATAACAAACATGTGTTGATTTGAGTGCAGCCAAACCCAAAAAAACACACATATGGGTCTGTTAAAATGTGAGGAGCGAGCAGCACGCTGCAGGGCTTGAAAACCTGAGCAGGTGGCAGACTTATTTACTCATTGTTTTCAGGCATGGTGTTCACAGTTTTTACACCTCCATGAAAATTAAGAAAACCACACTATTAAAGGTAAAAAGCGCACTTATGCCACCATTTAAATAATTAGATTTAGGCTTGTTAGAAAACGTGGGAGGAGTCGCCATTAAAGTCATAAAAAGAGCATCATGTGCTTTAAAAACATGTTGTAATGCAGTATTATCAATACTGAAGAAGCCCTGAAGACTACAAAATTATGCCTTATAAATGGTATAAAATAATAATATTATCCATAATATTTTTCATAAATATAATTAATAGACTATATAATGTATATAGTATTTAATCAGTAATTCTATTCATTTTATTGTCTAAAATATATAAGTTAGGTGTATTTATGTACTGTATGGTATAAGTAAAAGTGCATGTTTCGTGGTATATACATTGTAAAAAATTATATGATCAATTAGTCATGACATCATGAGCTTTTAGTTAATTGTAACTTATTAAACTAAGTTAATCACGTTCTAATTTAATTTAAGTTACGCAAGCCATTAAGTAAGTTTAATATAATATACAGTAAGCTCAAATGACTCATAAGGTTAATTTGATTCAGCTTATAAATTTAAGGCGACCAGTATTTGTTTACAGTGTACTGGCTTAATATATAGTACTGTGCAAAAGTCCTTAGCACTATACCAGCATTGTTGGCCTAAGACTTTTGCACAATATAAAATCAATCAGTCTCTTTATTAAAAACAAACAGAAAATATGTACAAAAAAAAAACAACAACAGCACAACATTTTCTCTTTAAGGAAAAGTCTACGCTTAATGTGGCTTCCCTTGGCACCAAGCACAGCTTGAACTGTTTTGTTCTAATTGTCCTGACATTTTCTGAAATAATGTGCTGTGTAATACCAGGCTCGTTTTAGCACTTTCCAGAGTTCTTCTTTAGGCTTATAGAGCGTCATATCTTTCTTTTTCTGTCCAGGTGATCTTTATAATATTCAGGTCTGGACCCTGTGGAGGCCATTTCATGACTGTCTGTAATTAATCAGCTGTTTTCTTTCTCCAAATAGGATTTCACTGCACTTAGCGGATCATTATCGTGCAGAAAATGAAAACTATTACCACTGAAGTCCTTTCCAAAGGGATTAAAATGTATGGTTTAAAACCTATCTGTGCTTTCAACATTCACAATTCCATCAATTCAGACAATATTGCTAACAACACTGGCAAAAATGCAACGTAAACCAGGACAAACAGCCTCTCTCCAACATTGTCTTTCACATGTCTTCAACAATTAAACCAAAATAATTAAAACTCTAACCTAACCTAACTCCTCTTAACAAACCACACATCAGCCAAAAGATAATTTGTTCACCCTGTATTAATCTCTCTTTTTTTAACTGATAAAAAAAATGTTACACTTTTGACTGGTTTTGTGGTAAATCGTCACACATATCCATTATACCTTCAGTAAAACAACAGATTTAATGTTGGCCTAAAACTCTTGTACAGTACACTGTACAGTACTTGTCTTTATAATGTCATGAGATATTACACAAGAGAAGGTGTTGTTATGCAATGGGGGTTTTAATGTAAAACAAAACAAAAAAGTTGATTTTAACAATTTTAACACAAAGAAAGTTGCCACAGGCACTAAAACAGTAGTTATGGTGTAATGTATGAGAATGGTTTAAATATCAATTTTGATTGAATCATCTAAATTTATCTGTGTGTGTACTTGCTCAGTTTTTGTTTTCTGCAATAAACAAATGTCTAAAGATTAATTTGGAATCATTTTGTGAAACAAAAAGTATGAACATATCATCTTGCTGTGTCTATCATCAATACATAACATCTAGATTTATCTGTATAATTGATTAGTTCATCATTTATTTTCTGCACTGAAAGAAAACATGCCTATAGATCACTATTGTATAACCATACGTCAAATGACTTGTGTTTACATGTACTGCTCATATAACACAGAGATCTGTACTTTGCACTGCATAATGTCACATAATACTATATCTGCAAGTCATGCATGCTTGATATATGTGCTTTTAACAGTCATTTTAACAAACTAAAAAAAGCTGCTACAAGAGCCTAAACAGTAGTCAGAGATTGTTATAGAATTAAGACAATACATTTAAGTGGCATGTATGAACTAACTGTATAAGGAAAAAAGTTCAACAGAGAATGTACTTCTTACAGAAATGATTGTCTTTTAATGTTGACAACACGTTGTTGATCATGTTTTATAATGCTTTTATCAAACGTATTGCAACATTTTGTGTGATCTGTTGGTATGGAAATGCTTCTGAAGCCCAGAGGAGGTCACTGGGGAAGGTGGTAACAACAGCCAGTATGTTGTTGGGAAAAAAAACTAAAGCGAATTGATAGTATATACACAAACAAAGAGTATTAAATAAGGCTATCATGATTGTCAATGATGAGAGGCATCCTTTATCATACACCTTCAAATTGTTACCATCAGGTCAAGTCAAGTTTATTTATAAAGCGCTTTTTAAAAAACAACAAGTGCTGTACACACATACACCATCTAAAACAAAATACAAACACAACAGACACATGACTCTCATATGGTATTAAAAGCCAAAGAGTAAAAATGGGTTTTAAGACTAGACTTAAAAACAGAAAGGGTTGTGGCCTGCCTAACAGGGAGAGGCAAATTATTCCAGAGTTTGGGGGCCACCACTGCAAAGGCACGGTCCCCCCTGGTTTTTAATCTTGTGCATGGAACAGCCAAAAGTAGCTGATTAGCACATCTAAGTGCCCTTGATGGAGTGTACAATTGGATTAATGAGGACAAGTATCTTGGTGCTAGTCCATTTAGGCATTTAAACACCAAAACTGGAATCTTAAAATGTATCCTAAACTGTACAGGAAGCCAATGAAGAGAAGCCAGTATGGGTGTAATGTGCTCCCGTTTGCCTGTCCCCGTCAGCAAACAAGCAGCAGCAGGTTTTCGATATTGTGTTCCAAGACGTGTAAGAAATAGGACAAAAGTATCATTTATACCTCAAGCAATTAAATGTTTTAATTCCTCCTCTCTCAGCTATAGCAGTTGATAGCCAGTATACTGGATATTTATTTAGAGTAGGGGTTCCAAGATACTTTAGGTTTTAGAGTGTATGCTGCAAATGAAATTTCCCTACGGGGACAAATAAAGTTAACTAACTAACTAACAAACTAAGAATATCTCATTTAATTGTGTTTGTTACTGATGTAATATCTACATTTATTGGTTTTATTTTTCTGCAATAACAAAGGCCTCTGGATCAATATTGCATAATCTTTGCAAGTGAACGTGCTTGTCATCATGTGTATACAGTTTATGGAGCACAGAATTAAAGGCATAGTTCAGCCAAAAATGAAAATTACCTCATCATTTATCCACCTTCATGTGGTTTTAAAACTTTACGACCTTTCTTTCTTCTGTTGAGCACAAAAAAAGATATTTTGAAGAATGTTGGGAAACCAATCAACTTACATTGTAGGAAAAAAATACTATGGAAGTCAATGGGTACCATCCACCAGCATTCTTCAAAATATCTTCTTTTGTGCTCAACAGAGGTTGAAGAAATCAAAATAGGTTTTGAACAAGTGACGGGTGAGTAAATGATAACAGATCTTTTTGGGTGATCTATCTCTTTAACTGTTTATTTTTTTGTTACTGTATAATGTCACATAATACAGTATAACTCTCCATATCTTCCAGGACAATAATGTCTTGAACAATAGTTTTTAACAAAAACACATTGTATAGTTATGTCTGCTAAATTAGGAGTCATGGATTAATTTTGTGAAATTAGGCATAATTACATTCATTCATTCATTTTTTTTTCGGCTTAGTCCCTTCATCAATCCGGGGTCACCACAGCGGATTGAACCGCCAACATCCATACACACTCATTCACATTCATACACTAGGGACAATTTAGCCTACCCAATTCACCTGTACCGCATGTCTTTGGACTTTGGGGGAAACCGGAGCACCCGGAGGAAACCCTGCAAACTCCACAAAGAAGCGCCAACTGACCCAGCCAGGGCTCGAACCAGCAACCTTCTTGCTGTGAGGCGAAAGCCATACCTACTGCGCCACTGCGTTGTCGGCATGATTACATTGAGAGTAAAAACTGTAACTTTGTTTATTATCAGCATATTATTTATAAGTATGTGTAAAACTGCTGTGATTTTCTGCAATAAAAGAAAACAAAAATATAAATAGTTATTGTATAATGTGAGTGAAAGTTGTGTAGGCGCCCTACAGTACAATATATACAGTACAGATCACATAACACAAGTTTCACTGTAAAATGTCGTGGTATATTGCATTTTAAGGCATTGTTTGTGTTTTTAACAATACTTTTAACAGTTTTGCAGCTGCTGCGCGTGATAAAACAGAGGAATGAGGACATAATATGGTCGAAAAAAGACGTAAACATCCCATAAAGCTCTGCAGCTAAAAAAAACAAACAAACACTTGTGTTGCTGACATGAATCCTTAACTTTCCTAAACTCTTCTCAGTGAGCTCTGCAATGACGTCACGCTTACCTGATTGACATATTTCGGCACCTCTTCTACAGTCGCGAATGACGATTCCTCAGGCGTCATCAGACTGAACAGCATCCGAAAGCCCTGAGAAACAGTCACATTGTTTGTTTCCACTTGCGCCATTGTGTTTGTTTGTGAAGCTGGAGCTACTCTCAGCATTACTCGGATGTTGTTTATGAACACCTACAGGCGCTCGGACCTTTGAACTTCACCATGACGAGGAGAGCGTATGAAGATGGATGACGGGATCACGTGACGCCAGACGAGCACTTTTACTTACTGAGATTATACAACTTTAACCATTGGCCTGCTTTAGGCTTATTGCACAAAGCTGGAGACTTTAAAGATACATATAGTAGATAATAGCTATAGCTATTGATAAGACGCAAGGAAAAGTTTACAGCTACATTAGCACGTTTTGCATAAATTTACTAAATTACGTCATATGACTTGAAAGGACGCTATTTATGTTAGATTTTTCTTACACTGTTTACCCTAAATGAAACACTAAGTTGTTTATTTTGGGAGTGTATTTACTGTAAAGTGCTTTGGGTTGACTTTTCCAATTTTATTAAAAGATTCGGTAACACTTTATAATAACAGTACACGAATAATGATGTATTAATATGTAAACTAAACATTACTTTATTATGAATTAATGATGAGTTAATGTATGCACTAATCATGAACTAACTTGAACTACAACATGAGTCACATCCCAGATAGCAAAATACACTCGGGCCAGTTCCGGCTAGATTCTCGCCTGCCGGAGACTTACCCCTCGGCCCGACTCCGGCTGCCGTACTCGGGCCGGATGCCTATGGACTCACTGCCCGATTCCGGCCCGAATCAATCGGGCCAGATGCGGCGGCCGTAAGCGAGCCGACGCTGCCGCATCCGAGCCGGAATCGGCCCGTGAGTAATGTGCACTTCGGCCCGGAGCTGGCACGATTAAGTCTTCATATACCTTGATATAAAACCTTTTGGTATTAAATTAGTACTTGATATTACAACCATTTGAGTTGATATAACAGCAAACGCAGGCTATGTACTGTAAACACAAAGTGTAGGCACTGCGTTTAACCTTTAAATAAAATGCAAACAGCATACATATCCTATAACGTAAATAATCAAAGGACAAAATAAATAAATGATAAACGTTTATTGATTGCAAGAAACAAATAATACTCAAATTTAATAAATTGTTTTGTAGTGCACAAGAAAAACAAAAATAAAACTGCACAATACACAGGAAGATTTATAGAAAAAAAAATATATCTGAAATTGCACACATACACAAAAGTTTTCAAAACAACCCTGTTTTCCCAACAGATTTGAATTTTAAAAATTGTACAAGACACATCTTAAAACAGCTAAATTTTATATAAACTTGAATATAGAAACCAATTTAAGATATAGCAAGAAACATCTTACAAATACCTATGACAATACGTAAAATATACAAGTCAAAGTTGTAAAAAGAACTGCTAAATTCTGAAGAAACGTCTCGAAACATTATTAAACATTAAAATAATAACAATAAAACAAAAAAAATATATATGAATATAAAACTGCAGATGTATAAAGACTTAAACTTAATTTTTAAATAAACTTAAAAGAATAATTGGAATAAATTGCACAAACAGCAAAACATGAGATGATGTGTGTGTGTATATATATATATCTTGTGCAATTTTATATTTAGAGTTTTTGTTTATTATTATTACAGTTATTGAAAATGTTTCTTCAGAATTATATATTCTTCAGAATATATATATATTAAAAATGTGCAAATGAAACACAAATTGCCCAAGTATCAGGCAACATCTTAATAAAAAATAAAAATAGTGATTTAGACATTTGACACATTAGCTTTCTCTCTTTCCTTCCTTCCTCCGTGCCTGTCAGGAGCAAGTTGTAGCCACCTTGTAATGCATTTTTCCACCTCTTCATCAGTGGCATGGTATGGATATTTGTCCTCACTGCATCTGTGATCAAAAGATATACAGATAATTAGTAGAGAACAAGAACAAATGTTAAAGAAAAAAAGAAACATGCTTGCTCTCACATAAGAACAACCTAAATGGGACCATATATAGATTTTTTTTGTTCCTCTGGTTAATGATTCAAAGAAATACACAGATGAAACAGCTTCTAATTGTATTGAAATGTATATTAAAAACCAACTTACTGACTACGACAGTCCCAAGGGGAAGTGCACGAAAGGTCACTTTTTAGTTTGCCCCGCTCCAGTTAATTTGTTTGGCCAAGGAGTTAGCCAAAAGCTTTCCCAGGATACGCCAAACTGCTTCCCTTGTGGAAAACACCAATAATTCCAAAGTAGGCTACCTATGAAGCAAAAAATCAAATAAATAAATAAATAAACTTAAAACACTTTGAAATACACAAGAGCTTGAACTTACCATGTTCTTCATTTTTTCGGGCTGGTCCTTTAGTTGGTTTTCAAGCTTTTCCAAATCAAACTGGACAAAGGAAGGTCAAATGTGCTTACATCTGGAATTTCATCATGTCTGTTTTGGTTTTGCAGATTTTTGAGAATCAGGACCAGTTGCTGCTTTATGTCGTCTTGGGATTTTAACACTTCAGACAGTGGTGCTAAAAAAAGAAAAATAACAAATTAGTATAAATCAACCTATAGCTTATACAACTTGTGTAAATACAACAGAGGGTTAGATACTGCTGATATTCTCTAGTTGATCTTTACTTTCTAGCTGCATAAAGCCTTTACAAATGTAGTGATGTCTTTAATTCTTACAAAGACATGATGAGTACCAATAAGTTCTGTCTTGATCTCCAACTGCACTGGAACAAGTACTGTAAATGTTCATAGGCATACTGGAATGTACAGTATCTGTGCATCTTGATGGTGTCCTTAAGGATTCTTCCATAGTCATTGGTGGTGATGGTACTTGCCGTGCTGCATCGAATTCTGAAATCTTCATATCTGCTTCTTTTCCAGCCTCTTTGTTCCAAATATTTTTTCTTCATCACTGTCACTATAGTCCTGTCTTTTATGTCCCATGATCAGATACATTTACAAAACAAAACATTATTTTAGTATAGTGCCAGGGCAAAAATTGCAGGTTGTAATAGATCATTGAAATAATGTTGACAGTATGGGTTTAAAATAATTGCAAACAAACCTGTTCTTTCTTTTGGTGTATGACGGGCGATCATCGTCCTCATCTGTTTGCAAGTCAGACATCACAGTTGTCTGTGGAAGGGAGTCGAGCTTCCTCATATGTGTCTATAATAAAACATCACATTGTTGTTAACCTCCCCCCAAAAAAAGTTCAAATCCTGAAATACTATCAAAGTTAATTAATGGCTATAATACCTGTAGTGACAGCCTTATGATTCTTAGACATAGATTTGTAAGATGGTTAAGCACATCTATCATTCTGTACCCATGAAGATGGCACAATTTCCATTTCAGATGACTCGAACCCCACAATATGGAACTCATTAACTGAGCCTTCAGATGTCACCATATCATAATCATCTAGGTTATCAAAGTCTTTATCTTTAGGGGCCTCATTTTTACTATATAAGACTTTTAGATAGTGAGAAGTGTCATCACTACAATGAGTTTGCAAAGGCTACAAAATCTGAGCAACACTGGCCCTTGCCCTATTCAAATACTCTAATTCACAGAGTAAAACTCATAATTTTCAGCCATGACTTACATATACTGGCCTCTTCTGTGCCGAGCTTCTTTGATCGTGCTCAAGGATCTTGTCGTGGACTGTCAAACAAACAAACATACAAAAGTGTATAAAAAATGTTTATCTTCACTAGAATCATTATAAACATTAATAATGACTATTCAGAAAACGCCTGAAACAAACATTATACCCCTTGAGCATAAGCCCAAAAATGTTATTTAAAGCAGAATAAGTCACAATCAGTCAAATTTGTTTAAAATAAAAAACCTTTTGGATCAGATAGTTGTAAGTTACTAAAAACACTGTTAACCTAACATTATGGAAAATGTTTGATGATGATAGTCAATAACAAAACCCATTTCAGCTGTTTGTGAAGCTATTAGTAATGTAAAGTCTGAAAAGCTCAAGTATGTTGAAAATGTATCAACAGTTTACAGCTTATAATGGACTATAAGCACCTAACTATAACATGCATATTCACATCTTTTGTCTCTGTGATGTGCTGCAAAATGGCCTCACTAACCCTTGTTAAACAAGAATAAGACTTAACCGAAAAAATATTGTTACCCATTGATTTAAATCAGAATTTATAACTATCAATAACAAAAAAAACCCATCAAAATCTGCTTAAGACGTTCAGTTTTACATGCACATATTACAGCTTGAACATAAGATTCACATAGGCTAACACATATTAAGATCATTTATAGAGAATAGTAAACAGTATCGAGCTTAGATCACTTTCGTGATGCATTGCACAAACAAGTAAAACAATACTATTTTATAAATCCAAAACGATTAATTTTTATTTACACAATCACTCAGAATTATTTCTGTTGGGTAAGTACACAACTGTAAAATGATTTTTTCAACACCCATGGTATATTAAAATGTTAACACAGAAAAAAGCACATGTTTTGCCATGGTAGCGTTAACGGATTAGTCTACAGACACTTTCTTTAACGTAACGTTAAGATACACACCAATTCGTTTCAGTCATGTTTCTTTAAAATAATTAAAATAGTTTTCAGTTACTAAACACTCACTTGATTGAGGTAAAGTTGGTTTTATACAGACAATGTTGTAGTTTGATATTCGTTGTCTGCTAGTATGATTTATAGAGGTAAAGTTGGTTTTAAATTCCCACATTCGGTTTTCGGCTTCTTAATATAATATCGTTTGCAAATTCCAAATAGTGAAATCATACTAGCAGACAACGAATATCAAACTACAACATTGTCTGTGGTCTGTGTGCTAATGTTGTTTTAAAGTGTTACTTGCATGCGATTTCAGACCGGATATTCAACGTACCATGGTAAACAAAACAGGGAGCATGGCACTGAACGAATGTGCGAATATAAAACCAACTTTACCTCAATGTATGACTTCACTATTTGGAATTTGCAAACGATAGTTTTCTAATATTATATTAAGAAGCCGAAATCCGAATGTGCGAATTTAAAACCAACTTTACCTCTATAACTTTCAGACGTGTTTGTAACGTTAGCATACTCATCAATTAGCTTCAGTCGTGTTTCTTTAAAACAAGTTGCATTTTGTATCAAATTGTTTTAAATTACTAAACACAATTACAACCTAACACTGTGAAAAAAGGTTTTGTACACTAAATTCGCATAGTATACACAGTATAAAAGCAGTAAAAACCTTACCTTTCTGACCAGAAAACACGAGTTCCAAAACTTCTTCTTCTTCTTGTAATCTTTAACGCGGTTGCCAACCAGCTTTTTGGAGCATTACCGCCACCATCAGGACAAAAGTTAAACAAGCCGAGTCCTTGCCAGAAGCGGCCCGGACTCTACAGACAGACTCGGGCCAGATATGGTTAACAGGAATCGGGCCAGGGCTTTACAGCCGCATCACAAACACATGTGCGAGAGCGAGCTGCGGGCCATACTCGGCCCAGATAACACTCGCCGATGCCGAGTCGGAGCCGGAGGCGCCGAAGGGTAGCCGAGCTCGGGCCGATTACTACCTGCTATCTGGGATGAGTTCATGTGTGAATAACGGCTACCTTACTTGTTAGTACATGATTGTTTGTTAATTAATGTATTAATTACCACATTAGTTTATGCTTAATTTAACCATCATGAACTCATGATATGTTAATATATAATTATGTTGTGACTTTACTTGAAGGGGCACATCATCATTAACCCATTCTTAAC
The DNA here is from genome assembly GCA_903798195.1 of Danio kyathit. Lineage (NCBI taxonomy): Eukaryota > Metazoa > Chordata > Actinopteri > Cypriniformes > Danionidae > Danio > Danio kyathit. The sequence goes on from LR812533.1 coordinate 40,592,265, forward strand.
TACTCATGAACTCCTTATGCACGTCCAACTAGTCAGTTTACACTGAATAACAATAGAAAAGTGTTCTGTCAACATCAGCATGAACAGGAGTTCATGAGTAGTTAAGGATGAGTTAATGATGATGTGCCCCTCCAAGTCATGACATAATCATACATTAACAGCTCATGAGTTCATGTTGGTTACATTTAGCTTAAACTTAAATGCTAATTAACACATTAATTAACAACGTGTACTAACAAGTAATTAAGGTAGCCGTTATTCACACATGAACTCATGTGAATCATGTTGTAGTTCAAGTTAGTTCATGATTAGTGCATACCTTAACTCATCATTAATTCATAATAAAGTAATGTTTAGTTTACATATTAATACATCATTATTCATGTACTGTTATTGTAAAGTGTTACCATAGATTGTTATTTCCAAACGTGTGTATATCTCCAAAACTTTATTCTTCGGTTACTCTCTGAACCTAGACCCCCCTCGTTGTAAATATATGATCAATTTATTGCTTTTTTTTTTTTGGCTAAATTTTACACCCATAATTGTACATTTTCAAAGAAACAACCTAACTTTTTATTTTCAGAAAGGATTTTGATTTATATGTGAACTCATTAAAAGACTCTCTATAATGATTACTGTATATTGCATGCAAAACTCTTTCTTGGTGTAAATCTTTTAAACTTGTATAATTTCTTGGGATATATTTATGTAACCCTTTTTGTCTTTTTGTTCATATTGTGTTTGTCATTTTTCTTTCTTGCATAATTGAAAAAAAAGTTATATTTTAGTCGGTTTTACCTTTATTTCTTGATACCTCATACATTTTAATCTTCTTGATACCTTATACATTGTAATCTCAATAATGCTTATCAGCTGTAAAAAATCAAAAACTTTATTTTACTTTTCACAAGTTTTGTTTAGTTTGTTAATAACAGGCCTGTGCGAATTTGTTTTATTGAAAAATGAGTCTACATATGGCGACGCAGTGGCGCAGTAGGTAGAGCTGTCGCCTCACAGCAAGAAGGTTACTGGTTCGAGCCTCGGCTGGGTCAGTTTGCGTTTCTGTGTGGCGTTTGCATGTTCTCCCTGCGTTCGCGTGGGTTTCCTCCGGGTGCTCCGGTTTCCCCCACAGTCCAAAGACATGCGGTACAGGTGAATTGGGTAGGCTAAATTGTCCGTAGTGTGTGAGTGTGAATCAGTGTGTATGGATGTTTCCCAGAGATGGGTTGCAGCTGGAAGGGCATCCGCTGCGTAAAACATATGCTGGATAAGTTGGCGGTTCATTCCGCTGTGGCGACCCCGGATTAATAAAGGGACTAAGCTGAAAAGAAAATGAATGAATGAGTCTACATGCCTTTGTGAACATGCGTACTCAGTTTTTAATTAAGGAAATTAAATTAATTAGTAAAGCTATAGAGAATAGGCTTATTAAATGAACAAAGATGTGAATCTAAATTTGTTTTTGTTTAGTTTTTTACTCAAATGTGTCACTCAACGTATGGGTAATTTATTTTATTTTTTTATTGAATCCCAACCTTTGACATAAACAACTTTTTTTTAAACTTTGGTTAAAAACAACCCAGCATTTTTAGATCCGTATTTAATTATTTTTGTATTTTCTGTGTTTGTATCATTGATTTTACATTATGAAGTATATTCTAGAAAATGCTGGATAGTTTCAACCCAAATGTGTGACTTTTTAATAAAGGAAATTCAATTAATTAGTACATTTTCTACAGAGAATAGGCTTATTACAAAAACAAAGACATGACTCTAAATTTGTTTTTAACTTAAATTTGGGTAAAACACAGTACTATAATGTTTGGGTATTTTTTTTTATTGAATCTTAACCCAACCTTTGACTTGGTCCATATTTTCACATGTTTGGGTTAAAACAACCCAGCATTTTTAGATCAATACTTAATGATTTTCGTTTTTTCTGTGTTTGTATCATTTTACATTATAAAGTATCTTCTAGAAAATGCTGGATAGTTTCAACCCAAATTTGTGTGAAATATTTTTCAATTATTTTAATTACATTCTTAACCACCAAGTGTTAGTGTCATACAGTATTTGATTTGATGACCAATAAATATATACACTTCACCTTAAGGCTGGTGGTGGTGGTGTAATGGTGTGGGGGATATTTTCTTGGCACACTTTGGGCCCATTAGTACCAATTAAGCATCGTGTCAACGCCACAGCCTACCTGAGTATTGTTGCTGACCATGTCCATCCCTTTATGACCACAGTGTACCCATCTTCTGATGGCTACTTCCAGCAGGATAACGCTCCATGACATAAAGCATGAATCATCTCAGACTGGTTTCTTGAACATGACAATGAGTTCACTGTACTCAAATGGCCTCCACAGTCATCAGATCTCATTCCAATAGAGCACCTTTGGGATGTGGTGGAATGGGAGATTCACATCATAGATGTGCAGCCAATAAATCTGCAGCAACTGCGGGATGCTATCATGTCAATATGGACCAAAAGGAATATTCCTCTGAGGAATATTTCCAGTAGCTTGTTGAATCTATCCCACAAAGGATTAAAGCAGTTCTGAAGGCAAAATGAGGTCCAACCCGGTACTAGTAAGCAGTACCTAATAAAGTGTAGTGTAAATGTAAAACTTCCATTAAGAAAGAGACAATTCCTTCGGATGGAAAAAGCTGCACCAACTCAACTGTAAATGTAACAATATGTTGGAAAAAGCTTGCAGCAACTGCTATTGTTTTTGTGTCTCCGACTACATCTAAAACAATGTAGCTTTTCCTGTCCAGCAGAAGGAACCCAAAGAGTCAAAGTGCAGAGAAAGTCTCAGATGTGAAGCCGAGAGGAGCATGACTTTGTGTGTGACCTCTCTATTCCATTGTGCAGCAAGTCTCCTTGGTGATACGAAAACATTCAAACAAAATATCTTTTTGCGGTTTCTTCCGTCAAAAGCAGTTGAAGCGAAGACTGACTCTTTTGGCAGGACCCTCAGAATCGCTGGTCCTGGTGGGCAAATGTGTCTCCATTCTCCTGGCTTGCGTTACGAATTAGCATGCAGGCTCACTCTGTGGTGACATGAGACAATCTTTCAGACCTGATTTTGTAATAGAATATGATCCGTTTGCTCAGCCACCTCTCAGACTTAAGGCAGAAGTCCTGACCCTGCCTGAAGGAGAAACCGAGTTTTAACATATTCCCCTGCTTCTTCCTTAATAACGTATTCATGTAAGCTCCCCGCTCGGCCTTAGCATACGTTTGGCCTCATAATCATGGTGATGAGTCGCAGACCCTCGCTGGGTTTCTCTATAGGAACATTCAGCTTAAGGCATTTGAAGTTGCTGAGGGTTAGAAAAATGTTCTCGACAAATTAGAGCTACAGCTGAATACACAACAACCCCTGTCTATCGGTACATAAGGTCCAGGCCAATTGTGTGCAATTAAGACGCACAATTTCAGCTTCTGTAAGGAGGTCACTATTGCTCAATGTCAGTCATTACGGGGGCCAGACAGAATATGCTGACGTTTGTGCTATTTCTGTATATGAAATGTTGTAAAAATAAAAAATATAATAAACATATTAAGAGTTCAGATGCAAAAACCTCAATGTCATCTGGAATTTTCTTCTAAAATGAGCATTTTTCACAAGCTCCTGTGTGTAAGTTCAGTAAATCCACTTTTATGGCAAAAAATAGGTTCTTTGCATTGCCTTTAAAGTGAAATAACTGAACAAAAATATTGGAGGCTGAAAAAAATGCTTATTTTAGAAGAAAATTTTAGAGGTTTTTGCATTTGAATTATTCATATGTAGATTTATGCTTATTTTGAGAGTATATAAGCTGAAGACTTTACAAATAAATGTAACTCACCGGTCCTACTGCACCCAGCCCTGTCTGAGCTGGAATGGAACTGGCGATTCTTCGTATGGGAGTCAGTTGCTCTAACAAGGTGGCTAAAGACAATGGCCTCTAGTGTCTGTCGCTAGTGCACCTTTAGAGGTCAGAGGCGTGAGGTTTACCTGCATAGCACTTCACTAGCTGGCCTCCATTACACACACCCCCCTAAACCTCACTCCCATCCCGGACGAGCCCCCACATGTAATCCACTGGTCCTACTGCACCCAGCCTTGTCTGAGCTAGAATGGAACTGGCGATTCTTCGTATGGGAGTCAGTTGCTCTAACAAGGTGGCTAAAGACAATGGCCTCTAGCGTCTGTTGCTAGAGCACCTTTAGAGGTCAGAGGAGCGATGTTTACCTGCATAGTACTTCACTAGCTGGTGTCTGTTACACTTACCCCCTAAACTTCACTCCCATCCCGGACGAGCCCCCACATGTAACCCACCGGTCCTACTGCACCCAGTTTAGTCTAAGCTGGGATCGAATCTGCAATTCTTCGTATGGGAGTCGGTTGCTCTAACAAGGAGGCTTAAGACCATGGGCTCATGGCGTCTGTCACTAGAGCACCTTTTAAGATCAGAGGAGCAAGGTTTACCGGCATAGCACTTCACTAGCTGGCCTCTGTTACATAAAAATAAACTTTCGTTTAAGGTTTACAATACAAATCCAATAACATTTACACTTGTTTGGTTAACAAAGCTACAGCAGGTCTCTCGTATAATACATTCAATAAGACATAGGTAGAGATATATTACTTTACAAACTGTATTGTATGCATTGTAACATTTGAATATTTTTCATAATATAACAAAATTATAAAAAATTTAATAAATACACACAGTTAAAGTTAGAATTATTAGACCCCCTGTATATGTGTTTACCCAATTTCAGTTTTGAACACATTTCTAAACATAATAGTTTGTTCTGTAGACAAGCGAAAAATATATATTGCTTAAGAGGGACTATTAATAGTGACCTAAAAATTCTTATTATTTTTTTTAAATGTAAAAACTGCTTTTATCCTAGCTGAAATGAAACAAATAAGACTTTGTCCAGAAGAAAAAATATTATAGGAAATACTGTAAAAAAATTCTTTGCTTGGTTAAACATAATTTGGGAAATATTTGGAAAAAGAAAAAAAAATAGCAGGGCTAATCATTTTAACTGTATATGTGTCCACGAAGCATTTTTCCCAGAGGGAAGTCTATTTTTCATCACCACTTTTTTTTTAATACAGCAGTAGTATGCTGATTTTCTAAACGTCCGTTTTATGCGAAGCAAATGCAAATGCTCCAACAGTTGGAGAAACACTCACAGCTGACCATTTCTTTAGAAGAGCACTTGCATTTTCAGCTGCTTTGGTGGACACGTGCCCTTTAGACCAGGGGCGTAGCAACCGGGGGGGACGAGAAGATACATCCCCCTCACTTTTAGAGACAGACCATTTAGAAACAGGTGATTAATAATTATGTGAACGCAAACTTTTGGATCTCATACAGCCGTCCCCCATACTTTTAAAATGTCTGCTACCCCCTTGGGGGTATGTCCTGATCAAGTGTTATTTATCACAAAATAGATTAGAATAGAGCCAGATGAGTCACAATCACGTTTAGATACACTTTTTAAATACATAAGATTATTCAAATCAATTTGGTCTCCTGATAACTACATAGCTCTGTATTTTGCTCCTTTAAACAAGATTTAATATTAGTCTCAGGTGTTTATATGAAACATCAGCTCATAATTCTATACATATTATTTAGAGTGGAAGCAAAAATATGTTCAAAAATATGTTAAATGCAAATGAGCTGCTGGGCTCCACCCCAGCTCTATCAGGGGAGAAGAGCCTTGGTCAGAGAGGAAAAGAACAACCCAAATATCACTGTGGCTGAGCTCCAGAGATGCAGTCGGGAGTTGGGAGAAAAATTGTAGAAAGTCAACCATCACTGCAGCTCTCCACCAGTCGGGACTTTATGGCAGAGTGGCCGGACGGAAGCCTCTCCTCACTGGAGTTTGCTAAAAAAAACACCTGAAGGACTCCAAGATGATGAGAAATAAGATTCTCTGGTCTGATGAGACAGAACTTCTTGGCCTTATTTCTAAGTGGTATGTGTGGAAAAAACCAGGCACTACTCATCACGGGTCCAATACAGTCCCAACAGTGAAGCATGGTGGTGGCAGCATCATGCAGTGGGGGTGTTTTTCAGCTGCAGGGACAGGACGACTGGTTGCAATCGACGGAAAGATGAATGCGACCAAGTACAGGGATATCCTGGACGAAAACCTTCTCCAGAGTGCTCAGACTGGGCCGAAGGTTTACCTTCCAACAAGACAATGACCCTAAGCACACAGCTCAAATAATGAAGGAGTGGCTTTACAACAACTCCATAACTGTTCTTGAATGGCCCAGCCAGAGCCCTGACTTAAACCCAATTAAGCATCTCTGAAGAGACCTAAAAATGGCTGTCCACCAACGTTTACCATCCAACCTGACAAAACTGGAGAGGATCCCCAAATCCAGGTGTGAAAACTTGTTGCATCTTTCCCAAAAAAACTCATGGCTTTATTAGATCAAAAGGTGCTTCTACTAAATACTGAGCAAAGAGTCAGAATACTTAGAACCACGCAATATTTCAGTTTTTCTTTTTCAGTAAATATGCAAAAATGTCAACAATTCTGTGTTTTTCTGTCAATATGGGGTGCTGTGTGTACATTAAGTGAAGTTTATTTATAAACTAATTTCGAGAGGATCACGTGCTTATGATTGCTAGCAGCTGGACTCACATTATCCAAATCAACATGCACCAATCAGATGATCCCTAAACTACTATAAATATCCCGGGTTCCATATCACCGCTATCTTCGCTTTGAAGAATCCCCCCTTCCACCCCTACTCCTTCCCTTTTCTAGATGGGTGACACGGTGGCCCAGCGCTTAGCGCTGTTGCCTCATAGCAAGAGTGTCAATGGTTCTAGGCTGTACCTAACCAGCGGGCATTTTCTGTGCGGAGTTTGCATGTTCTCCCCGTGCTCACGTGGGTTTTCTCCGGGTCCTCCGGTTTCCTCCCACCGATTAAAAACATGCAACCTAAATTTTGATTGATCAACATTATAGACTTGCTCCCTATGTAGTACCTATCTCGTTAAAGAGAACTACTATCTGCTCTTCAACACTACGAAGGGAGAGTTCTCGAGATCTACCTGAGCTCGATCTCCCCTCTCGCCTTGCAATGGGAGGGAGCCCCGGGCTCGAGGAACTCATGAGCTCAGGGCTCTCTCCCGGGACAGCATGCCAAACAAGCTTTATAATTAATCATCAGCTAAGTGTGAACTCTTGAATGAAGAAAAAAATGAACAAATGATTTTAGCAAATGGTTGCAATATAACAAGAGTGAAAAATGTAAGGGGGTCTGAATACTTACCGTACCCACTGTATATATTGTTTTGTACAGTATATTTACTTATTGAGGTAATCATTGTTTCGCATGTCACATGAATTCACAAAGTTTGTAAAGAATATGTTCAATGAAGCATAACTGAACTGAATTGAAGATCAAACTAGGCAACACATGAAAGTTTATTGTTGAAGCATGTGTTATTGTGTGCACATGATACAGCTGTCAAGATTTATATGTACATGACATAACGTTTGACTTTCCTGCACGCTTCATTGATCGTCTTTTCGTTCACAAATCGAAATTGTACAAAAATATACAGTATCAATAAAGGCACAATCAGTGCAAAACTAAAACATACACCTTTTCCGTCCAATGGAATGTCATTAGGCCAGATTTGACCAATTGTTTTTTGTTTTTTAAGACTGCTACATTTTATTTTCAAGTAAAAGAGCAGAAAAATACTATTTTGAAGGTGCTGCGAGTGATTATATTGATTTTATGGAATTGCATGCAGGAAATACCCATAAGACCTGACCAGAAGCCCTAGACCCTAGAAAAAATTGGCTTTGCTGACATGTCAGTTTTTGACAGCACCTCTAATGCTGCGTTCACACCAGACGCGGAAGAAGCGTCAAGCGCGAGTGATTTACATGTTAAGTCAATGCAAACACGCGAATAGGCAAGAGGAGGAGTTTCTGGAGGATTTTGTGAGCTCACAGATCTGGGTGCACCTCAGAAAGAATCGAGTGGACTCAGACACTAGTCCAAACTTATCGACGCTGTTTTTCAGCCTTCATAAAGCACATAAACACAGTTATTTTATCAATAAAATCCATGTTAGCCATTTAGCAACGAAGCTACAGTCACCGGGCAGACAGAAGCCCTGCCCATGACACGAATCCGTGTCTGTTCTGAAGTGAATTTGACGCGCGAATGAAGCGGAGTTTGACGCGCGAATGAAGCGAGTAAACTCAAATGTTCACGAGTCTATTTACTCGCGAATAGTGCGATTTAGCCGCGCGTTCCGCATCTGGTGTGAACAGCATAATGCATTTAAAGGGAGAGTTCTACCAACGGGCTACCAGTATCCAAAATGCTTTAAAGGTGACATCGGATAAAAAAAAATGTGTTATGTATTTAATTAGGTTTCTGTTTTTTCTTCCAGCTCAGACAAGTTGAAATGAAAACATGTTTTTCATTTCTTGTTTTTTTATTTATAAACTGTCTGAGTGTATTTATGTTTCATAACTGACCTTCTTAAATTTCGTGCTGGTTTTCCCAATGCTATTTGGAAATTTGTACACTTTGTACAATTTAATTTGTACATTTGATTACGATTTGATCCTTCCTTGATGACGGTTGGATTTAGGGATGGGGTTTAGTGGCATGCCTCCTTTTAAAAGTCCAAGATTTTCATACGTCTGAACTGAATTTGTACGAATTAGGCACAAAACTGACAAAATGTAATATAGTAACATTTCATCGTGAGATCAGACTACACTCAAAAAAAAATAATAATAATTGCCACTTGTTCAAACTACATATATAAAATGAGCTGAAACAACACAATTATTAAGGTTTGTTTTGATAACTTAATTCCTTCATGTTGTCCAAGCACAAATCTATTGTATGGAACCCCTATTTTTTTACAGTGTAGACTATCCATTACTTCTTCAGACGTCTCCAAGAAAACTATAAACTCTGTCCTCCTCCCATCCCTTTTTGCAAACAGATAGTAAAGCGATTAACGTTCAGATTCTGGCATTTTAAATATAGAAATCATGTTTGGTTCATTTGGTCATTATCAAACGCCAGCTTCAGTTCACTCATGTTTAGAATCCTATCATCATTCTTCATGTGCAGAGCTGTGATGTCACCATGTGGTGCTGTACTTTTCACACTGATCAGCTGAGCATTTGGTAAATACAGCAGAGTCACTTTTCATATGTACAGATGTTTGTTTGAATACATTGTACATTGATAATGGTTGGCTGCAATGTCAAGCAATTATAAATTATACACGAGGGAGACAGCCCAGTGTGATCTCACATTTTGTCAATCATCCAGACAAAAGTCAGCAGAAGCTCAAGGTTTGGTGAGCAGCAGCTCATTAGCATTTAAAGAGCCACGAATTGAAACGACTCACTATGGACCGAGGGGATTTTTGACAGTGTAAAAAGTGTTTATTTAAATTTTCATTAAGACACATCAACTTTTGTAAAATGGGTATCCGATGTCACCTTTAAAGGAACATGATTATTTTACAAGTCACCTAGAGTTAAACAGTAGAATTGTACCATTTTTGCATGCATTCAACCCAATCTCTGAACTTTGCCATCGTACTATGGTTGCAGCAGACACACCGACTACGTTTACATGGACATCAGTAATCGAATTATTTGCTTTAATCTAATTAAGAGAATAATAAGACTAAGGTGTTTACATGAGTTGCTTTTTGAATGTTCCTTTCATGATCCTTTACATGTTATAGCACACAGATCGATTAACATCATTGCGTCACCGCGCTATCCGCATTTCCTCCGGAGTTTCATGTAATTTCGAGTGTTTCATTTTTAATTTGTCGACTTTAACTGCAGTTTGGCACTTTCACTTTCATTCACGAACATTCATGCATGCACGCCCTCCGTGACAAACGAGATATTGGATGCAACTATGAACTGCTGGAAGAGTTGTTTTAATAGAAGTTCATGCCGCATGCTGAATGGAAGAAAAAAAACTCTGCATTTCACGATGCAGGTGTCTGTGGTCTGCACTGACTCGGTAGGTGCAAAGAGTTTCAAACAGCCATTTGGGTGTGTGTGGGCTATCCTGTCGCAAAACGCATGACGGTAATAGTTCGATTAAGGTGTTTACATGTCTGTACTGCACTTCAATAATGTGACTAAAATCGGCATACTCCACATGTCTTAATTCGATTTCTCTTTAGTTCGATTATGACCTTAATCTGATTAAATTAATCAAAAATCGCTGTTGACATGGTAGACTCTTAATCAGAGTATTGTCTTAATCGCGTTAAAATCGAATTATTGGTGTCCATGTAAACGCAGTCACTATTATTACGCCGGACCAAAAACTAATACCAGTGTTATATGATTGTGCCTGCTACAGCAGCAAAGTTCCTTGATTATTACACCGGAATGAGAGAATACTGTAGTTCCTAGGCATAGCCTGAAAAAAAGCATTGGTCTTTGCACACAATGTAACTACATGTGCAGAGGAGTCAAGCTTTAAATAGGAAAATTAATCAAAATTATTTTTGAAATTTTTGAGCGAGACGGTAATGGTCTAATCAAATACAATGTATATGCTAAGCTAAGCTAAGCTAATGGTGCTTCTTCTAGACCCGGAGATCGGCTGAATGGATTCAAAAATTGTAAAACTCAACTCTTTAACTCTAGGGAAGTTGTAAAATAAGCCTATTCTCAAAATAAAGTGAGGTGTTGCTTTAAAATAGGACGATTTCAGTTTCAATTTAAGATGATTTCAAACCATTTGAGGGTGAGTAAATGAGTACTTATTTTGGGTGAACCTTCCCTTTAATGCTATTTTCAAACGTGTAAACATTTCCATCACACTAGCAAGGCTTTTTTACATTACCTAAGTATCAGAAAGACGGCATCATCCAAAGGCACAACAGTATATCAGTTGTGTATAGATTTTTTTACAAGTTTAGAGAGGACTGACACTATTTGGGGCGCAACAGGAACTGTCCTCATTGGCACCTGTTGTGCAGTATTCGTGTACTTTCAGTCTGTACTTTCAGTCTGTGCTGAACTTGAACTTGACCTCAGATAAGCTGTTAGTATCATAAGTGAGCGTGTTCAGAGCTCTGGTCGCTGTCGTGACTGTCCTCGTTGTTGAGAAGTGAGTCCGGCGTATGGAGTCCAGCAATGCCCGAAAACTCGGAGGGAAGCAAAGTTCCCTTCTTTACGTTGACAAGCTCTTTTTCTCGGGCTACTGCCCCCTGCTGGCCTCCTTTAACCCGCTTCCACTTCATTCGTCTGTTTTGAAACCACACTTTCACCTGGTGGGGCAGAAAGATACACAAGTTATATGCTGCACTTCTAAAAAAAATTTTTTTTAATGGTGTTTATGCTTCTGTGAGGTTTATTCAGCAACAACATTTTTCTACTGTGCAAGTTATGTTTTTTTTTTTTTAAGTGGAAAAAGGGACTTCAGATTATTATTCAGATTCTTCACACTGAGAAGTGTTTTTTTTTTTCTTTTTTTTTTGAGAAACAAAATGGTGTGTGTTTCACCATAAAATAAAATAAATAAAAGTGTACTTGGAAATTGGATCTCACAATTCTGGCTTTTTCCCTTATTTCTCATTTCTTCATTGTTTCTCACAATTTCTCAAAAAAGGCAGAAAATTGAGATCATTTTCCGATAAAAAAAAGACCATTTGTAAAATTGCAACACTCATTTATAAAGGAAAATTGCCTTTTTATATAACATTTTTTAAATTATATTACCTTTTTTTTACAAGGTGTAAACTCTGGTGAACTCTGGATTAAAAAAAAAAAAAGCTAAACGAGAAATAAACTCATAATGGCATTAAAAGAATGACATTAGAATGCTGAGATTAAGTTACAATTGCCTCATTTCATTCAGTAAGAGGAGAAAAACTAATTTATAATTGACTTTGAAAAAAAATAAACTTCCATGGCAAAAAAATAAATCTGGATTACGAGACAAATAAAAATAAATAAAATAAATAAATTTAAAATTGCAAGATATAAACTATTGTGAAAATAAACACTGCTAGATTAAAAAAAAAATTAAATTAAAAGAAATAATAAATAAATTGTGAGAGTTTGCATTTGTTGAATTACAAACTCACAAATGTGGTGGGGGAAAAAGTCAAAGTTGTAACGTTTAAACTCCAAATAAGGGGAATTTTATTATTTTTCATATCCCATGACCAAAATAAAAAATAATAAAAAAAGCCATTGTGTTTTTTTTTCAATTGCAAGTTGTAAACTCAAGAATTTGATAAGTTTTCTCCACATGCATCTTATAATTAAAAAAAAGACATGTGGTGTCAAGTCAAAGTTGTAAACTCAAAATTGTAAGGTGAATTTTTTTTTTAAGTGAATTATTTTTTAGCATTCCAATTTTCATTTGTCATATCCCATAACCAAAATAAAAAAGACTCTAGCAATTGTAAGTAAAAAAAAAAAATAAAAGTTACAATGTTTAAACTCCAAATTAAGGAGAATTGTTTAACAATAATTTTTTCTAATCATGACCAAAATTAAAAAGAACTTTTTGTTTGTTTAAACATATCATATCACATGACCAGGCGACGCGGTGGCGCAGTGGGTAGCACGTTCGCCTCACAGGAAGAAGGTCGCTGGTTCTAGCCTCGGCTAGGTTAGTTGGCATTTCTGTGTGGAGTTTGCATGTTCTCCCTGCGTTCGCGTGGGTATCCTCTGGGTGCTCCGGTTTCCCCCACAGTCCAAAGACATGCGGTATAGGTCAATTGGGAATGCTAAAATTGACCGTAGTGTATGTGAGTGAGTGTGTATGGATGTTTCCCAGTGATGGGTTGCAGCTGGAAGGGCATCCGCTGCGTAAAACATATGCTGGATAAGTTGGCGGTTCATTCCGCTGTGGCAACCCCAGATTAATTAAGGGACTAAGCCGAAAAAAAAATGAATGAATGAATCCCATGACCAAAATTTTAAAACTCGTTATTGTGAGTTTTTATTTTACAATTGCAAGTTGTAAACTCTCAGATCTTTTTTTCTTCAAATTCATCTTACAATTCAGAAAAAAGAAATGCGGTAGGGTGAAAAAAGTCAAGGTTTTAACGTTTAAATTCCAAATTGTAAGGGGAATTTTTTAAGTTAATTGTTTTAATAATGACAAGTTTCATATCCCATGACTAAAATTTTAAAAACGACTCAATTGTGAATTTTTATTTTACAATTGCAAGTTGTAAACTCTCACAATTAGATCTTTTTTTTTTCTACAGCTTCATCTTACAATTTAGAAAAAGAAATGCAGTAGGGTAAAAAAGTAAAAAGTAAAAAAGTTTTTTAAAAAAAGTCAAAGTTATAACGTTTAAACTCCAAATTAAGGAGACTTGTTTAAAGATAATTATTGTTAATCATTACAATTTTCCTTTTTCATATCCCATGACCAAAATAAAAAAAAACTTTTTATTTTACAATTGCACACTGTAAACTCTCACAATTCACAATCTTTTTTTCTTCAAAGTCGTATAACAATTCAAAAAAAGAAAATCTAATTGCATTTACAACTTTTAAAATATAAACTCACAATTTTGAGTGGAAAAAAGTCAGAAATGTGAGAAAAGAATTACATCTTTCTTTTTTTTGCAGCCTTTCTGTTTAAGCAGGTAATTTGTCTTCATCAAACTAGTTTGCTTGTTGGCCCGCTGGTGCAGATGATCTGTTTACTGTGTGTGTGTTGGCAGAGTGATTGGAGAGCTGGATCAACCCATGACTCACCAAACTCCAGTAAACCAATATCCCTCCATCAGGTGCAAATGTGCTATTCTGAGGCCTGAGCCGCAAACTTTGGAATTATGTTTCTCTGACCATGTCTGAAAAATAACATGCGCATATTTGCCACTTATTTCCAGATCGGCAATAATGGGAGCCCATCTGTTACAGTATGTGGCATCAGACAATTTCCGTCTTTTCCCTTTGCAAGTCAGAGCCCATTTTTACGTTTCCCAGAATGATGATTTAGCTGTTTCTTAAACGGTCACTAGTGAGGCTTGCTGAGGGACCGGGCCACCATACACTAACATTTATTTCTGGCGAGGCATAATGTTAGACATGGTCACATGGAATAGACGCTAATTCTTCATATGCAATCAGACTTGACAAACACCAGGCCCAAATCAGCTAAATTATGTCATTTGCAGTATGTTTCCCCCCTCTAAACGGCTATTAAACGTGATGGTTAAGATCAAAAGCACATTTGACATTCTAATTAGAGACACAATGATTCGTTTGGCTTATGTTTCAAGAAATATTTTGGGGATTTTAGGATGCTGCAGGCAAAACAGGTCCATTTTTGGCTAGTCATAAAGTGACTTAGTTCAGTCTAATGTACAGAAAATATCCAAAATACACTTTAAGCACTTTTTTGTCGTACTTTAGCAATTTGTGTCTGTACATTTCCATTACAGTCTCTGTTTTTAAAAGCCATTTTCTCAAAATGAGTTTTTTTTTTTCTTGAACTGAGCCGTAAATCTCCACTTCAGCAGCTCTTTATACACCAACCTTCACGGTTTTATTCATATCTACTGTATATTTTTGAAGATTTTTAAAGAGGGATTTGTACATACACAAGGTGCCTAATTATATACAACATTTTATTCCACAAAAAAAAATAAATTCTGGCCCTTTATAGTATTTTCTGAATTATGGAGTGATAAAAAAGATTCCCAAAATCCCCTTCGTAAAAACGTTGACTTTAATTTGTCAAAAAAAATTATTAAACATGAAACATATTTTTGAAACCCTGTAATCAGTGTTCAGGAAAGTTACTTTTAAAAACTAATATATATCTGTTTTTTTTTAAGTAACTAAATGTGTTACTTTTTAATGAAAGTAATGCATTTTTTTTTTATTAATCTCAGCTGAGTTAAAGATTATGTAAAAATATGATTTCAATAAGTAAGAAAATATATTTAAAACCCAGCCCAATGTTCAGATTTTTGTTCTAGAAATGTATGCAAGTTAGCTCATTATGCCTCATTTGCATATTTAAATATGATATTTTAGAAATCTTGTAATCAGTGTTGGGGAAAGTTACTTTTGAAAGTAATATGTTACTTTTTTAAAGTAACTAAATGTGTTAGTTACTTTTTAATGTAAGTAATGTGTTTTTGTGTGTGTTTGTTTGGCTTAAAATTATGTAAACATATGATTTCAATTTGTATATAAATATATACATGTATATATATATATATGAAATTCTAGCCAAAATAAAACAAATAAGACTTTCTCTAGAAATAAAAAATTCAAAAAGGGGCTAATAATTCTGACTTCTACTGTATGTATAGTCCCCCTAAATTATTAGCCCCTCTGTCATCCCCCCCCCCCCATTTCTGTTTAATAATAGTTTTAGTAACTCATTTCTAATAACTGATTTATTTTATCTTTGTCATGATGACAGTAAATAATATTTTACTAGATATTTTTCAAGACACTTCTATACAGCTTAAAGTGACATTTAAAGGCCTAACTAGGTTAATTAGGTTAACTAGGCAAGTTAGGGTAATTAGGCAAGTTATCGTATATCGGTGGTTTGTTCTGTAGACTTTCGAAAAAAATATAGCTTCAAGGGGCTGATAATGTTGACCTTAAAATGGTTTTTAAAAAATGTAAAACTTTTATTCTAGCCAAAATAAAACAAATAAGACTTTTTCCAGAAGAAAATTTCCCTGTTAAACAGCATTTGGGAAATAAAACTCAACCAAAACCAGTTTATTTGTTTAATCTCTGCTGGGTTTAAGATTATGTAAAAACATGATTTTAATATGTAAAAAAAAAATGTTCAAACCCGACCAGATCCAATGTTCAAATTAGCTCATATTGATTGAAATTATGGCTCATTTGCATATCTAAATCTGATATTTTTTAAACCCTGTAATCAGTGTTGGGTAAAGTTACTTTTTTTTTTTAATTAACCAAGTGTGTTACTTAGTTACTTTTAAATGAAAGTAATGCATTTTTTTGTTATATATATATATATATATATATATGTTTAAAACCAGACCCAATTTAATGTTCATATTTTTGTTCTAGACGGGTATGCAAATTAGCTCATATTTATAAAAATTATGCCTCATTTGCATGTTTAAATGTGAAATTTTTGAAACCCTGTATTCAGTGTTGGGGAAAGTTTTTTTTTCAGTAACTAAGTGTGTTACTTAGTTACTTTTTAACGAAAGTAATGCATTTTTTGTTTGTGTGTGTGTGTTTGTTTGTTTGTTTAATCTCGGCTGGGTTTAAGGGTATGAAGAAATATGATTTCAATATGTAAAAAAAAAGGAAAATTGAAAACCTGGCCCGATTCAATGCTCAGATTTTTGTTCTAGAATTAATGCAAATTAGCTCATATTTATTGAAATGATGTCTCATTTGCATATTTAAATATAATATTTTAGAGATCCTGTAATCAACTTTCAAAGGAAAGTTACTTTAAACGTATTATATCATTTTTTTATGTGTTACTTAGTTACTTTTTAATGAAAGTAATACATTTTGTGTGTGTGTGTGTGTGTGTGTGTGTGTGTGTGTGTGTGTGTGTGTGTGTGTGTGTGTGTGTGTGTGTGTGTGTGTGTGTCTGTTTGTTTGTTTGTTTGTTTGTTTGTTTGTTTGTTTGTTTGTTTGTTTGTTTGTTTGTTTGTTTAATCTTGGCTGGGTTTAAGATTTTGTAAAAATATGATTTCAATATGCAAAAAATATATATTTAAAACCCGACCAAATCCAATGTTCAGATTTTTGTTCAAGAAATGTATGCAAATTAGCTCATATTTATTGAAATAATGCCTAATTTGCATATTTAAATGTGATATTTTAGAAATCCTGTAATCGACATTGGGGAAAGTTACTTTTAAAAGTAATAAGTTACCTATTTTGAAAAAGTAACTAAATGTGTTATTTACTATATTATTAAGGAAATTAATGTGGTTTTTGTGTGTGTTGTTTGTTTGTTTGTTTGTTTGTTTGTTTGTTTGTTTGTTTGTTTGTTTGTTTGTTTTAATCTCAGCTGGGCTTAAGATTGTAATATATTACTTTTAAAAGTAACTTTTCCCAACACAGCCTGTAATACAAAGAAAAGTTAGCGTCTGTAATGGAGAATTATGGCAATAACTGTTTTCTTTTTCCTTATTCACCTGCAGTGTCCTGCCTTCAGGTCTTCTATCAACAACATACTGAATCAGCCACCCAAGTTCAATTCTGTCAGCACTGTAAGACTGACACTCCAAAAATATATCTGCAGCGTTTGCAATTCTCCTCTCAACTTGAAAATGTCCTGTAAGATACTGTGTGCGCCGGTTAGTGCACGTCATTACACAGAAAATAGGCAAAATATAAAAAGGACACATGTATTTCATAAAAATATCATCACTCGCATGGCGCCGTTGGGATAAATTTGAAGCTGAAGACTGGTTGTGTGTAAATGAAATCAGAGCCACGTCGCAGTTGTCATAAAACTCAGCACACATCTTGATTACTCCAGGTTGGTAGATGATTTTTGGTTGTGTTTTCAGTCAAAAAAAGTAAATGAGAAATGATAATGTTAATTTTTATTTTGTTTGAATGGAGTTTGTATGTTAACAGGCTAAATAAACTGCTTCTAAAATGTTTGAGTTTTAAATTGTCCATGCTAAACTATATTCTATGCCTAGGGTTCTCTAACTTTTCAGCCCGTGACCCCTAAAATAACATCTCCAGTGACTCGCGACCCCCACTATGCTTGGTTATAAACGTACAAATATTGCACACAATGGTGCACACGCCAATAGGAACTATAAACACGAGCATATTGACGACACAAAAAAGTGCAACAGTCTAACAACCATATAATTTTTTATAATCATTATTTATTTGTTTAATTTAATATTAACCTCACTTAATAAGAATGTTGGGCACAATGTTTACAGCACAAGACTATTCTTGTTTTAATTTTGAAGGCCGCCACTTGGAGATTATCCTCCATGTTCAGTCGTGGGCTTTATCTTTAATATACAGTTGAAGTCAGAGTTATTAGCCCCCCTGTTTATTTTTCCCCCCAATGTTTGTTTAAGGGAGAGACGATTTTCTCAACACATTTCTAAACATAATAGTTTTAATAACTCATTTCTAATAACTGATTTATTTTATCTTTGCCATGATGACAGTAAATAATATTATACTAGATATTTTTCAAGACACTTCTATACAGCTTAAAGTGACATTTAAAGGCTTAACTAGGTTAATTAGGTTAACTAGGGAGGTTAGGGTTATGGGGGAAAGATATTGTATAACGATGGTTTGTTCAGACTATCGAAAAAAAATCTAGTTTAAAGGGGCAAATAATTTTGACCTTAAAATGGTTTTTAAAAAATTAAAAACTGCTTTTATTCTAGCCGGAAAAAAAACAAATAAGGCTTTCTTCAGAAGAAAAAATATTGTCAGACATACTGTGAAAATTTCCTTGCTGTGTTACACATGATTTGGTAATTATTTAAAAAAGAAAAAAACAATCAAAGAGGGGCTAATAATTCTGACTTAAATAAAACTGTATGTGAGTGCCATAAAGGTGTCAAAGTTTAACATTGTGCCGTAAAATTCTGCAAATAACGCTATTGCTGTGATGTTAATCTAGCATATTAACCCCAGGGGTCGCAATCCAACTGAATAAAATAATTGAAAGGCTGATGGCTTTTTATTTGCATGTTGTTGTTTTTTTAATATATGTAGTATATATTAAATTTATTATAAGTTAAAAACTATTTTTATCTTCTGTAGGTTATGGATAAAATATGGTAATTCTAATAGTTTAATAACATATATGAGATTTTTGAAAAATCACCAAGCGACCCCCATTTTGAGAACCACTGTTCTATGGATATACTGTAAGTCAGTAAAATGGTTACGCTTAACATTTCTTAAAACAATCACATTTAGAAACAAAACAGTTTAAATTATATATTAAATTGTATTTAAATAAATACATAAATAAATAAATAAATAAATAAATAAATAAATAAATAAATAAATAAATAAACAACACTTGTTGTTAACAAATTTGGACTAATTTAAATTAAATATTAGATATGAATGTAAGATAATGAATGGGAAAATTAATTTAACAAATGAAGTATAAGTTCAGAATGACTGTAGGAATTATATTAAGCACTTAAATATTGAAGGATATTATATTTTGAAAGGAAAGTTCATTTAAAGTTTAAAATCTATTATTAAAATAAATTAATGCAATTATTTTTTATGTTTTTAAGATGGTGCTTGGACTGACTATAAAAATAGCTAGTTTTTTAGCCATTAAGACTTAAACTATTGAATCACTGAATTATTTTCTTTACTATTTACATTTTTTAAAATAAAATAAATGTATAAATGTATAAATAAATATATAGACAAATAAATAAATGAATATAAAAATAATAAATGAATATATAAAACGTGCAATAAACAATTGAATACAGAAATATCTAATAAATAATAAACAAATATAAATGAATATAAAAATAATAAATGAATATATAAAATTAACAATTGAATACAGAAATATCTAATAAATAATAAACATTCAATATAGAAATAAATTGCAATATATACAGTTGAATTAAAAAAAATTGCCCTCCTGTGAAATATGAATTATATTTCAAATATTTCCCAAGTGATGTTTAAGATTTT
The DNA here is from genome assembly GCA_903798195.1 of Danio kyathit. Lineage (NCBI taxonomy): Eukaryota > Metazoa > Chordata > Actinopteri > Cypriniformes > Danionidae > Danio > Danio kyathit. Next base: position 40,611,990 of record LR812533.1, read on the forward strand.
TCAAGACGTTTTTAAAGATACTAGTTTTATTAACTGATTTCTAATAACTAATTTATTTGTTTTTGCCATGTAATAATTAGATTAAAGTGCAATTTAAAGAACTAACTAGGTTAATTAGTGTAACTGTGCAAGTTATGTTAATTAGGCAAGTCATTGGACAACAGTGGTTTGTTCCATAGCCAATGGAAAAAATTTAAAGCGGGCTAATTAATATAATATGAATATAATATAATATTATAATTATAAATATAACATTAAGCAAGCCTGTAGTCTGTGGTGGTGGTGGTGGTGGGGGGTATTTGGGTGGTTCAAAAGACCCACCCCCACTGATAAAAGGTCTAGTATTGTCCCATACATGAGCTCATTTGCGTTATTTTGACTGCTATGCCATCATAAATAGTGGAAAAAAACATCCAAGGCTTCCAATGAATGCAAACAATAATTTTTCATGAGTCTAACATCCATGTGCAAGAAAACATACAATATGACAAAAGTGAAGTCATCATTCACTACAAGTAGCCCAACGTTTATTCTGAATCGTGGACCTTATTCTTGAAAGGAAAGAAATACCAATAAAAAGATTTGGACCACCAAAAGCGGTCCATATAAAAGTTAATTTTAATACTAATTAGGCTATTTTTGTTATCCATGAACTTTCAAAATGTATTTTTTTTTTTTATAACAAAAACGTTTTTTTTATTTAAAACTTTAACTTCTTTTTTCTAATGATATATGATGTTATAAATTTGTATTTTAAAACAAGTATTTTTCATATTTCTTTATTCTATACATTTAGCAAATGTTTGTGGTACCTCAAAAAGTGTGGTTATGATGACCATCCGACAAGCTAATCCAGATAAAAAATAGTGCCTAAAATGCAGCATTTATAACTGCAAAAAGGTTCACTTTTTGAGAAAAAAAGAACCACCCTTTCCACCAGGCTGGCTACGAGCCTGTTCTAATAACATTGACCTTAAAAATAGTTTTAAATGGGTTTAGATGGTTAATTCCAGCCAAACTAAAGGAAACAAGACATTAAGTAGAAGAATAATTTAATAGGAAACACTGAAAAAAATCCTTGAACTGTTAAACATTACTTGGGAAATATTTTAAAAAGAAGGAGCTATATTAATAATAATTCTGACTTCAACTGTAAACCCCTAAAAACATTTAGCATTATCAATAGAATGCTGTCATGCAGGCTCTGTGCTAAACTCAATCAAAGATAATTCTAATTAGCTAATGCAACATTATCATTAGTATTTATTTATCGTGTGCAGAGCAGCGGTGGCCCTTCAGTCACAGTCCAGAGCTCCAGCAGGTTCACACAGGGATCACGTTGCAGAAGACGGATCTGCTTACTTGTCGTGTGGCAAGGTTTTTAATTCTAAGCCTTGGGAATGAATCCCCAGAGAATAAAGCATAATTTCAGGCCACAGATGCCACTTCCTTATCTAAAAGGCAAAATACTGTAACGTGTTGAGGTCAGAATTATTAACTCTCCTCTTAAATTTGAATTCTTTTAGATTTATTACCCAATTTCTGTTTACTGGAGAGAAGATTTGTTCAACACATTTCTAAACATAACAGTTTTAAAAACTCATTTCCAGAGTTGGGTTTAACGCATTCCACAGTAACGCATTACTGTATTTTAATTACATTCTTGAACAACGCAGTAATGCAACGAATTAAGTTTTAAATTTGTGTAATTTGATTACAGTTACTAAAGTCAATGCAATTGCGTTACTCAGAAATATAGTTTTTGGAAGAAAAAAATGCTTCTTTTAAATCATGTTTTCAGCTGCAACGTCAGTTCATAAGCATGCACTTTTAAATAGCTGGAGAGCGCGCGCTGAAATAGAGTGATATACAGACATTACTTTGATTTCATTGAGCATAAAAACAAAAATATTGCTGTGAAATGCAGTCTAAAGAACTTTCAACTGCTTTTAACTCGACCAGTAACTTCTTTAAGCACTTGACCAGAAAGTCTTTTAAGACAATACTCGTCACCAAGGAGGACACAAATGGCCAAAAACACGCCAGCCCAACTCAGCCTAAACAGGCTAAATAACATGCTGGCAGCTAGCTCTCTGCAACTCTCACATGGTCGCCCACTGAAGCTAAGCTGGGCTGCGCCCGGTCAGTACCTGGATGTGAGACCACATGGGAAAGCTAGGTTGCTGCCGGAAGTGGTGTTAGTGAGGCCAGCAGGGGGCGCTCAACCTGCGGTCTGTGTGGGTCCTAATGCCTCAGTATAGTGACGAGGACTCTATACTGCTCAGTGAGCGCCATCTTTCGGATGAGACGTTAAACCGAGGTCCTGACTCTCTGTGGTCATTCAAAAAAGAGTAGGGACTTAACCCCAGCATCCTGGCTAAATCTGCCCACTGGCCTCTGTCCATCATGGCCTCCTAACCATCCCCATATCATAATTGGCTTCATCACTCTGTCTCCTCTCCACCAATCAACCAAGCAAAATGGCTGCCGTTGCGTCATCCAAGTGGATGCTGCACACTGGTGGTGGATGAGGAGATTCCCCCCCTACGTGTAAAGCGATTTGAGTGCCCAGAAAAGCGCTATATAAATGTAAGGAATTATTATTATTATTATTAAATGTCATTTTTGTGTAGGATCGGGAGTGAAGGTATCTTCTGAATGTGAAGAGAAGCGTAGCTGCTCATATATTGCGTCTTTCGAGCGCGCGCACGCACGCACATATATTGGAAGCGCATATTGCGTGAGCATTTCCCAGGCGCACTCAGTTGAAAATCGCGAGTCACGTGACACGAACTGACCAATCTGCTTAATACTTTGGAATATGTACATTTAGGTAGACTAATAACCTTAGACAAACACAGAACACTCAAACACTGCAGTGCTTTTTGATACTACGAATGTCAGTGATTACAGGTCTCCATTTTTTTTTTTATTAAAAAAAAGACAAACAGGTTTGGAACAAGTGAATGATGAGACAATTTTAAGTTTTGGGTGAACTCTTTAAGTCTTTTGAATATGTCAAGCTGCTGTGATCAACACATTGTAATGTTTTTCAGTGAATATTCAATTACTGAATGAGCTGCAGGTTATTTTGTATTTTTATAGGTATATTTTATATGTTTTAAAAGTAACTTCAAAGTAAAGTAATTAGTAACGTAATCAAATTAAAGTTTTCCAGTAGTAATCAGTAATTTGTAATCTATTACTTTTTTAAAGTAACTTACCCAACACTGCTCATTTCTAATAACTGATTTCTTTTATCGTTGCCATGATGACAGTACATAATATTTTACTAGATATTTTTCAAGATACTAGTATTCAGCTTAAAGTGGCTTTTAATTTAATGGCTTAACTAGCTTAATTAGGCAAGTTAGGGTAATTAGGCAAATCATTGTATAACAGTGGTTTGTTCAGTAGACAATCGAAAACAAATATTGCTTAAGACAGGGGTTTTCAAACTGTGGGGCGCGCCATCACCTATTAAGGGGGGCGCGAGAATTTGAGGCGTGCACACGAGTAAATTATGATGACAATTTTTACGCGTTCACTAGATTGAATCTGATTAATTTTAGCTCCTCCACATCTAACTATCAGGCACTTGTAGAGTTAATGCATTTGAGAAAAAATATGCACAAATAAAATGGAGCGGGTGCTTTTTAAAAATAATGACGGTGAATGAAAGTAAAACTGGTGAGCCGTCAGACAAAAAAGTGCCCTGAATCAAATCAGCATGATGCCGTTTTGGATCTTTCACTTACTTTGAAGACACTTCTGACTACGTTTACATGGACATCAGTAATCCAGTTATTTGCCTTAACAGACAATAATATAAGCTGTTAACATGAAGTGCTTTTTGAATGTTGGGTCCCAAGGCTATCCACGTTTCCTGCAGAGTTTCACGTAATTTTGGGTGACTTTAACTGCAGTTCGGCAGTTTCACTTTCACTCATGAACATTTCATTCATGCCCCAGTGACAAACCGGGGTATTGGACGCAAATAAGGAGTAAGGACTGGTGGAAGAGTGTTGTTTTAATGGAATTTAATAACGCACGCCCAATGAAAAGAAAAAAAATTCTGCATTTCACAATCTTTTTGGAAAATATGGCGAAAAGTCCTACATGGCGTTAATAGTTTGATTGCAATGTTTTCTTCAATAATGCCACTAATATATGCATTCTCCACGTCTTAATTCCATTTCTGTTTAGTTCAGTTATGACTTTATTGGCATTAAGGTAATCAAAAAATATCGCTGTTTACATGGTGACTCTTGATCAAAGTATTGTCTTATTGTATTAAAATCTATTAAAGTATTGGCATCCCATGTAAACGTACTCAATGTTTGACTCAACCACATCGTCAGGGCTCTGTGACCTTGGCTTCGTGAAGAAGCATTTTCTGAATGTACGTACATCAAAAGTAGGCTATGGCTCACACTTATTGAGAGTGGAAAATGATTTACGGTTAGTCATGTCAGGAATCCAACCATGTTGTCCTCACAGAAACAGGCTCAGCCATCACACTGAATCAGGTAAGCTATATATTTATGTTTCAATGTAATTAATGCTGCGCACTTTAAATGCAGCAAGTAATATGTGAATGATGTTTGCACATGCATTATGATTTTGGCTCGCGGAAGGGGGTTTTGGGTTGCACGAGTGAAATTGGGGGGGTGAGGGGGTTCCCTAAAAGTTTGAAAACCCCTGGCTTAAGAGGCTAATAATTTTGCCCTTAAAATTGTTTTAAACAGTTTAAAAACTGCTTTTATTCGAGCCAAAATAAAACAAATAAGACTTTCTCCAGAAGAAAAAATATTATCGCAAATACTGTGAAAAATTCATTTCTCTGTTAAACATCATTTAGGAAATATTTGGAAACAGAACAAAAAAAATTCACAGGAGGGCTCATAATGTTGACTTCAACTGTATATAGCGCACTCGCATGGCTCATTGAGCAGTTAAAAATGTTATGAATGACCTGCCGATGATGTCATTTCCAAAACAGCAGGCATTATGTCATCTCATTTATGTCTGCGAGAGTCAATAAACTTCAATGGTTTAATAAGATTACATCGCTGTTTGGTTAAAACATCAAATAACTACAACAAGCCATATTTCTCGGGCTCCAAATAAAGCGTTGTGTGCTATTTATTTCACATGTGGCCGTAGGAAGTGCCTTCCCACGCACAGACCAATTTGTAAGATGGAGCGGCAAGAGCGGAAGTGGACAAAAACTTCCTTCGCCTCTCCTGTTACTTTACTGCAGCCAGAAAAACAGAGCTTGCAGAAACATCTGGAATACAATAGTCCCACTCCATGGCCACAGCTGGACAGAAAACCACCGAACACAAGGGGGGGGGGGGGGAGAAGCAGCGGTAGCTTCTGACAGAATGATTGATGAACAGGTAGGAGGTCGCGGTCGGTCTTCTCACCTGCCTTTCCGTGAGATCCAGGTTTACTGCGATTTCGTAACGCCTCAATCTGGTCAAATAGTTGTGATGGGCGAATTCGGCCTCCAGTTCCCGGATCTGCTCTTTGGTGAACGCTGTGCGCTCTTTCCTTGGCTTGCTGCTCACATCCGATTTGTAATTCCCATCTTGGGACTCTTAAAAGAAACAACAAGAAGAAAACAGTTGATGGATGCCGATGGCTTTGAAATATCTCAGTTCATTTTCTTCAAAACTGACATTGCGATAATTAGTATATTTATATTGCTAAAGTCAGAGCCCTCCTGTATATTTCTCCCAAATTTCTGTCAATTTTTTTAACCTATTTCTAAACATAATAGTTTTAACAACTCATTTCTAATAACTGATTTATTTTATCTTTGTCATGATGACAGTGCATAATATTTGACTAGATATTTTTCAAGATACTAGTATTAAGCTTAAAGTGCATTTTAAAGGCCTAACTAGGTTAATTAGGTTAATTAGGCAAGTTAAGGTAATTAGGCACGTCATTGTATAACAGTGGTTTGTTCATCAAAAACAAATATTACTTATAGGGGCTAATAATATTGATCTTAAAATGTTTTCAAACAAATTAAAAACTGCTTTGATTCTAGACGAAATAAAACAAGTAAGACTTTCTCCAGAAGAAAAAATATTATAGGAAATACTGTGAAAAATTCCTTGCTCTGTTAAACATCATTTGGGAAATATATAAAAAAAAAATCACAGGGGCTAATAATTTTGATATACTATTATAAGATGACTTAAGTAAGTCTATTTGGAAAAAAATCATCATTTTACATTGACTGGGATAATTTTGTAAGGGAAATGCATTTGCATAAAATACATAATATTACACAAACATATACATAAAATAATAAATTAAAGCACAGATGAAAATAATAGAGTTTAACAGTAATGAGATACAGAAATTCAATAAACAAATGTACACTGTAAAAATAAATCGCTGCCTAAATGTACTGTATTTGTTGAATCAAATTAACAAGTCATCTGAAATCAGTGGCGGATTTAGGCATGGGCAATATGGGGAATTGCCAGGGGCGGCATTTTGCTGGGGGCGGCACAGGGAGACGGTACAAAACAGGGAAAAACAAAAATGTGCCCTGGTAAAAATCATATGTGCCACAGTATGCTTTGAAATACAATTTATTTTATGCAAGTTTATTAATTCCAAGAGCGGTAGGCTAATCCCAGGATAAAGATGTTAGGGGCCATTCATATTTGGAGTCTGTTGTAAGCACAAAATTGTTTTTCTCTATGTGCAACAAAAACAACGCTGATGAAAGCAAACTGACGCATGCGCACAGAGAACCATTCCCACATGCCTCACAAACACGCTGCTCCTGATCCCAGTGGGAATCCCAGTTGTTTACATGCATGCTCCTGCTCATACTTTATGACACGAGGTGTCGGCATGCAGCGAGTTTTGCTAGTTGACAAAACTGAAGTTTATATAATATGACGATGATCTTATTTTGACTAAGCATGGCTATGAAGCAGAAAGTAGGGATAAAGAGTCAGAGAAGTAAGACTACATTAATTATCGGCCATGAGTCGAGTCTAAGACGAACAGATAATTCTACAAAACATATATATTTTTGTATTTTATAGAATTGTCAAAATTAATATTCATGCAAAAGATCTCTCAAGTGATCTTAGCATATCACTCAAGTTTTGTCTTTACATTGTTTTCCAGTTACATTTAGGATTGATTTCTGTTATTTATTTAAAATAATAATTGTATAACAACAACAGCAGTAATAATAATAATAATAATAATAATAATTTTTATTAAAAATAATAAAAATAAAATAAATTTAAAACAACAATTTTTTTTTAAAAATGTACATGTTTAAAGGCCCTTTTTTATATTAACTAGATGTAACCTTAAATGGGGGGGGGGGGTATATGGGGTGGTTCGCCCAGGGTGCTATTCAAGCTAGAACCATCACTGTCTCAACTTACATGAATCAAACCACAAATATTAAGTTAAACTGCGTATAACAAAACATTTGTTAAAACCTGATAAATTTATTTTAATTGTTTTAAAAACATTAGTTGTTGTGACTTTGTTTTTACAATTTTTTATATATAATTATTTTTTAGGGTTTTGTGGGTGGGAGGGTATATGTGGGGGCAACGCAGTGGCGCAGTAGGTAGTGCTGTTGCCTCACAGCAAGAACGTCGCTGGGTCGCAGGTTCGAACCTCGGCTGGGCTGGGTCAGTTGGCGTTTCTGTGTGGAGTTTGCATGTTCTCCCTGCGTTTGCGTGGGTTTCCTCCGGGTGCTCCGGTTTCCCCCACAGTCCAAAGACATGCAGTACAGGTGAATTGGGTAAGCTAAATTGTCCATAGTGTATGAGTGTGAATGTGTATGTGGAAGTTCCCTGAGATGGGTTGCGGGTGGAAGGGCATCCGCTGCGTAAAATCGTGCTGGATAAGTTGGCGGTTCATTCCGCTGTGGCGACCCCGCAAGGGACAAAGCCGACAAGAAAATGAATGAATGAGGGTATATGTGTGTGAGGAGGAAGGGGATATGATAGTGGAGGACAGACAGGAAAGCATTGGGAGCAGAGAGAGGGGAAGGATCGGGATAGGACCTCAAGCAGGGAATTGAACTCATAAGCACCATGGTGCTGTATATTGGCTCACTTAACCACTAGTTTCATTCATTCATTCATTCATTTTCTTTTCAGCTTAGTCCCTTTATTAATCTGGGGTTGCACAGCGGAATGAACCGCCAACTTACAGTATCCAGCAAATGTTTTACGCAGCGGATGCCCCTTCAGCTGCAATCTACCACTGGGAAACATCCATACACACTTATTTACAAACATACACTACGAACAATTTAGCCTACCCAATTGACCTGTACCGCATGTCTTTAAACTTGTGGGGGAAACCGGAGCACCCGGAGGAAACCCACGCAAACACGGGGAGAACATGCAAACTCCACACAGAAACGTCAACTGAGCTAGCCGAGGCTCAAACCAGTGACCTTCTTGCTGTGAGGCGATCGTGCTACCCACTGTGCCACTGCGCCACCGCATCACCCCCACTTTAGTTTAATAGTTTCAATTTGCTTGAAATCTTACAGTCAAAGGCCTTAAAAGCACATCCAAATCAAAATCTTTCAAACTATTTGATTAGAGTTCAACTTTGACACCACAGATCACATGTTTTTAACTGTGGTTCCTGGTTAATCCTAATCCCAATTTGACATTTCAGATCCTGTAATGTGACTATTGCAGGTTTGCACATTTTAAATTCAAATTTTCTTTGTCACATAAACAGTCACATACAGTATGCTATTCTTACACGACCACTCATGACATTAAAATAACAACAACAATAACAAAAACAATACCAATCTAAATAATGGAGAAATCGAAGTTACACAATATAAAACAAAAGTATAATGTGTGTATAAAATATTGAAAGACTTTAGATATAGAGCAGTGTTTCTCAACCATGTTCCTGGAGGACCACCAACACTGCATGTTTGAGATGTCTCCTTTGTCTGTCACAGCCATTACAGGTCTTTCAGTCTCTGCTAACGAGCTGATGATCTGAATCAGGTGTGTTTGGTTAAGGAGACATGGAAAATGTGCAGAGCTGGTGGTGCTCCAGGAACGTGGTTGAGAAACACTGATATAGAGTATGTGGTTGTGGAAAAAAAACTGCAAAGTATAAAAATATAAAAGAGCTTTCTGTACAAACGCAAACATATCAGTGTTTCTAACAAAGTGCCTGGTGCATAAGCGAGCAAGGAGTGTATCCTACGATATCATACATTGCGATAGCGATGCTGAGAGAGGATATATAATGCCACCCAAACTTCAACGCAACCCATTCATTCACTTTCCTTCTGCTAAGTTCTTTTGTTCATCAAGGGTCAGCACAGCGGAGTGAACCACCAATTTATCCAACATATATTTTACACAGCGGATGCCCTTCCAGCTGCAACTCAGTACTGGGAAACACCTATACACTCTCATTCACACACATACACTACAGCAATACATAATTTAGTTTCTTCAATTCACCTATAGCGCATGTCTTTGGACTGTGGGAGAAACCGAAGCACTCAGAGGACACACGAGGAGAACATGCACACAGAAATGCCAACTGACCCAGCCGGGACTCGAACTAGCAACCTTCTTGCTGTGAGGCAACAGTGCTAACCACTGAGCCACCGTGTCCTCAACGCAACCCAATTAAATCCAATCACTGCAGGGTTGACATGAATGTCAGATATAATACAGGAGGATGAGGAATACCGCCAGTCATATTTTGCTTTTACGATGGCACGATCGTTCATGCCAGCTGTTTGTAAAAGTCAGCCCCAGCCATGAGTTTTCATAAACCGCCACATCGATTCTCACAATGAGCTCTTTCCAAAGGCTTCATTTCGACTCACTGTTAATGGAATCCGCTGCCCTTGTAGTTTTAATATGGAACAAAACAGCACCGGAGGATGTGTAAAAATATATTTCCTTAGTTTTTATTTACCTCAAAATTTTTACGAGCGTCTTCCACTCGCGGCTCGCGGGCTGCCAACTCGCTTACAATTTTCAGTGGACTGTTTCTTATTCCCTCCCTCGCTCTTTTGCTGTCAATTACAGTCAATTGCTTTCCCAAGTTTCAGATGTGTGTGTGTTTTTTTTTTTTTTTTGGAGTGACAGAACATGAGCGCATAAAAGCACATAAATATACAATTACATGTGGTTCTTGCAAGAGCTCAATTACGTCAAGTCTAATCTCGAATGGGAAACACAAAAGGTCAGCGAGGAAATGTCAGATTACACCGGCAATCAATCCTAGCGAAGACACATGCGTTTCTGTTGTTTTGACGCAGGAGGAAGAAAATTTTATTCTCCTTTTTTCTTAATGTAGTTTTTTTTATGGTGACTGCAAGTTGTTATGACTCACTTGCAAAGCTTTCTGCTTCCCTTACAGTATCTATGGGTGTGGAGTGAGCGCTAATCCAACTAGCAATCCAAAACCAAAGCTGTAAATAGAGTCTGTTTAATGAAATCTTATCAGCGAGTGGTAAGGCCTGTTATGCCACTTCAACAGATATTTCAAATACATTTCATCCTAGTTGACTCAAAAATTCAAACACAGTCACAGTACTCACTGTAAAGCTGTCACAAGATTCTGTCACTTAGGACAAAAAATAACTTTTACACAGAGGTTTTTTTAATAGACAAAAAATCATCTTATTACCTTTTTTATTTCTTGTACAGGTGAAGTAAATAAACAGATTTATAATTTCCCCTCAACTCCCATTGGTCGGCCAAAAATACAGCCAAGCCTACCCCTTTGGTTGAGGCACTGTTGATGTATCAGGCTGGTCGATTTCTCAAGTAAACCTAACAATGTCACTCAGATGGGGTTGCTGCTAGATGAGATATGGTTGCGGCCAGAAGTTAGCCAGAATTATTTATATTATTTATTAAACTAACCATTAAATAGTATTTTATTAATGTCTACCCCTACCCAAACCCTAAACCCAACCATCACAGTACTGTAAAAACCATAATTCCTGAGTATTATTCATACTATTTATTAAATAACCATTAAATTGAATTTTATTAATGTCTACCCCTATCCGAACCCTCATAGTACTGTAAAAACAGTAATTATACTGAGTATTATTCATATTATTTAATAAATTACCCATTAAATTGTATTTTATTAACGTCTACCCATACCCAAACCCTAAACCCAACCATTACAGTACTGTAAAAACAGTAACTATACCAAATTATTCATATTATTTATTAAATTACCCATTAAATTGAATTTTATTAACGTCTACCCATACCCAAACCCTAAACCTAACCAATACAGTACTGTAAAAACAGTAATTATACTGAGTATTATTCATATTATTTATTAAATTACCCATTAAATTGTATTTTATTAACGTCTACCCATACCAAAACCCTAAACCCAACCATTACATTCCTGTAAAAACAGTAACTATACTTAATATTATTTATTAAATTACCCATTAAATTGAATTTTATTAATGTCTACCCCTATCCTCACGCTCATAGCACTGTAAAAACAGTAATTATACCAAGTATTAGTCATATTATTTAATAAATTACCCATTAATAGGCCCACACGGAATCTGCGCGCGCAGAATTCCGCAGATTTTCCGCAGAATTCCGCAGATTTTTAGCCCATCATTAATTCTGTTTATTTACTTGAGTAAATGTGTGTAAATCTGAATTTATTCAGTTTTTAAATTACACATATTTCACATATTAAGGTTTTAGTTACGAGACTCCCAAAATAATTTCGCAGAAATCTGCAGATTTTTACCAAAATTCTCTGCAGAAATTGCAAAAAACGTCCGCAGATTCCGTCTGGCCCTACCCATTAAATTGTATTTTATTAACGTCTACCCATACCCTAACCCTAAACCCAACCATTACAGTACTGTAAAAACAGTAACTATACCAAATTATTCATATTATTTATTAAATTACCCATTAAATTGAATTTTATTAATGTCTACCCCCATCCTAACCCTCATAGTACTGTAAAAACAGTAATTATACTGAGTATTATTCATATTATTTAATAAATTACCCATTAAATTGTATTTTATTAACGTCTACCCATACCCAAACCCTAAACCCAACCATTACAGTACTGTAAAAACAGTAACTATACCAAATTATTCATATTATTTATTAAATTACCCATTAAATTGAATTTTATTAACGTCTACCCATACCCAAACCCTCGCAGTAATGTAAAAATATTAATTATTGTTGTACAGTGTCACAAAAATTATGCTATATTGACTATCTGTAGCTATATCCCATCTATACTTTACCCTCATTTGGAAAGAACATATCCAGCTTTTTTTTAAGAGAAATGACATTATAAGATTTTATTTTTAATTTCGGACAGATTTCACTAAAGCTTCTGCCAACTGCCATTGGTCTGCCAAATATGTAGCCCCGCCCCCAAACTCAAACTAGGTTGAGCCACTGTTGCCATGTCAGGGTAAAGTCTAGATGAGATACAGCTGTGGATACTCACGCCAATATAGCATTATTTTTGTGGCATGTTACATCAGTAATTAATATTTTTACATTATGTGATGGTTGGGTGTAGGGTAGGGGTAGACGTTAATAAAACACAATTTAATAGGTAATTCTATAAATAATATGAATAATATTTGGTATAATTACTGTTTTTACAGTACTGTGATGGTTAGGTTTACGGTTTGGGTAGGGGTAGACGTTCATAAAATATAATTAAATGGGTAATATATTAAATAATACTTGATATAGTTACTGTTTTTTACAGTACTGTGATGGTTGGGTTTAGGGTTGGGGCAGGGGTAGACGTTAATAAAATACAATTTAATGCGTAATTTAATAAATAATATGAATAATACTCTGTATAATTAATGTTATGGTTGGGTTTAGGGTTTGGGTAGGGGTCGATGTTAATAAAATACAACTTAGTGGGTAATTTAATAAATAGTATGAATAATACTCAGTATCATTTCTGTTTTTACAGTACTGTGATGGTTGGGTTTAGGATTGGGATAGGGGTAGACATTAATAAAATACAACTAATGGGTAATTTAATAAATAATATAAATAATTCTCGTTAACTTCCGGTCACAGCTGTATCTCTTCTAGCAACAACCCTATGTCAGGCTGGTCGATTTATCAAACAATACAATGTTGCCGTGACTGACTTGAAAAGGCAAAGCTGCTGTCATTTATTCATTTTCTCAAACAAATAAAACGATTTTTAACAACAATCACTAAAAACATGTGCGTATATGTTGTTTTGACTCAAAAGGAAGGCAATTAAATATTTTTTACCCCTTTCTTTTTTTTGCAAGAAATGTGCATTTATTGTGACCGCAAGTTGATGTGACTCACTTGCTAAGCTTTTTGCTTCATTTACATTATCTATGGGTGTGGAGTGAGCACTAATCCAACTAGCAATCCAAAACCAAAGCTGTAAACCAAACAGAGTATACTTTAATGAGATAATATTCGCAAGTGGAGAGACCTGCTCTGACATTTGGGCACAAATTGCATTGTTTTTCAATGTACTTTTGTACCTTGTATGTTAAAGGGCCAGTTCACTCAATAATAAGAATTGAGAAATATTTACTCATACTGATATAACACTTTTTTGGTCCATTCAATGTAAGTAAATATCAGCGTTTTCACCGAAAATAGCAAATTAAATGCACTTGTACAAAGTGTGAGACAATGAAATCATAAAATCGTCACTTCTAAGGAAATGAATGTGATATAATCATTAATAAAATAAAAGTTTATCCAATTAAGGAAACCCTTGTTGCTTTTTTTTCCTTCAAAATAAATGAGTTGTCATCGTAGATAATGCACATATATTCTGAGCCAAATCAACAAGTGAATCACAACATTATTCACTTTGTTTTAAAGCAAATACAGTACGAATACAGTATAAAATTCTTTACTAAAAGATAAAGGTATAAGATTGTATACTAAATATCTTTAATGAGAAAGAACTACAATCCCATGAATCAATGTCAATGACAATCATGTCAACTGAGAAATATTAAAATGTAAAACTTTATGTAAATTTTTTCTGCATATACTCCAGTTTAATTTATGTTAATGCAAACAGATGGGTTCAACAAAGACAAATACAACTCTCATAAAATTAAGTAATTAATTCCCCTATAGAGTAAATGAATGCGGTTTTTCTCCATTCTCTAGGTTGCCATGCCAGGTCAGATTCTCAGACAAACAATGAACAAAATACTTTCACCATCTCTGCATGACAAAGCGGAATAGGGCGAAGCATTTAAAACGATTATAGTTTTAATATACCCATCGCCTGCAAGGTCTCAATGTGTGTGAATGTTCAGATGAAGTGTCAAATCTCTGCTGCGTCACGACGGCTATAAACACATGCCAGACGTGTTATTTACAGGTTGAGAACTGCAGAGGCTAAAGAATCAAGAATGCTTTCAGCGATGACGATATTGCAGTTTAGTGACTCGTTTTGAAGAATTCATTATAAAAAATTGTAATGGTGTAATTGCTAGTGACCCCATACGGAAATCTGATACATGGAAAATATGCAAATTACATATATGACATACATGATGATATTTGGAATTTATTGGAATATTGTAAAAATTCTGCTTCATATATATTTTTTTTAACCATTGGGAGTTTAAATATGTACATATATGTTAAAATATATTATATATTATATATATGTTTATATATGAACACATTTAGTAAAGTCCTAAATTATTCATACCACAGGCAAATTCTGACTTTTTTTGTTTAAATGTAGATTTTTCCACAATGATTCCTCTTGTACATCATCTAATTAAGCCTGCGTCAAAAAATTATATTGTATAAAAACTGAATAAAAGCTTGAATAAAAGTAACTAAGTCAGAATTTGCCAGGGGTATGGATAATTTTGGCCTTGACTGTATATAACATTAAAGCTAGTGTGCTCCTTTTTTAATGACCTAGGCGCAAAGTCTAAAGCGCTGAATGCAAAAGTATTGAGGGCATGTCCGAATCCACTTTTGCTATTTTAAGGATGTAAAAATACGCATTGCGCCCCACGCATGGTCTAACAGGGTTGTGCTTATTCTCCTAATGAGTTATGGGTGTGTTTTGAGCATGATGTACATTAAACCAATCAGAGTCTCATCTCACATTCCCTTTAAGAGTCAGCTGCATTGGGCCATGGCGCATTTTCTATTTACATGGCTGACAAGTGGAAAACCTGAATGCTTCACCAGCGAGAAAACAGTTAAACAGACCGTCTGCAGCAAAGATAAAAAATGATCCTCTTCCATTCAGCCTCTTTACTTTTACTCTTTACTCCTTTACTTTCGTGGATGAGGGAACAGTGTTGTGCGCACTCCACTGAAGACATCCATTAGCCTACATATTTAATTTAGTTTGTTACGCGCAAAGGTTTGTATCAAAACTATTTCTGAATTCAGTTCTAATTTCCAGCAAACAAATAAATAAACAATAATAACAAAGTGTGGTCAATAAACTGAGTTATATCCAAACATGTCCTGTTTTTATGCCCCATATGGTGATGCAGATGTCTCCAAAACTCGACAGGTGGACAAATCTAAACTTGTTTTTATTAAAACAAATATAAATATGCATGTAATAAATAATACTGCTAATAATAATAATAACATTATACAAACGCAAATTGTCAAGAATAAACTAAAAAAAGCCAACCTGAGTTTTGTATTTATGTAGAAAATAATAATTTTTGTAACATATTAGTCCTTAAATTTTTTTCATATGTAAAGATATTTGGGTTTTGCTGTTAATCTTGGGTTTATTAAGCATTTGGATCTGCATAGGTCTAGAACTAACCCTTTCTGAGCTGGACTTTAGACCCGCTTTTACTTGGTCAATGGCGTAGTCTATTTCAGTTTCTCAAAATAGCAAGGCGTCAACAATGTGCCTTAACACACCTCCTTTATAGGCCAGCACGTCCATGAGTCCACAAAGTGGCGCAAATGGATTTGCTATTTAAACAACATGGCAAAAACGTGGAAATTAGGGTTGCGCTGGTCTAAAAATAGCAACAAATCGTGCCAAACACATCTTGCGCCTTATTGCACCAGGTGTATGATAGGGCCCAATATCTTTGAACATATATACATATTTGTAATTCAAATATATATGAATTTTTTCCAATATTTTAAAATATATGTTATATATATCACACACACACACACACGCACACGCACACGCACACACACACACACATAAAATTTAAACATAAGCTTGTATGTCCACCTATGCAATTGACATATATTGTCAGACATCATATTTCTATATGGGACAGTTCATCAAACGGGCAATAACTGGACCAGTTTTTGGTGATTTCACCAGATGTTTGTTAAAGAGTTTGGCTGAATGTGGCTCTGATTAAAACAAGCGCAGAAAGGCACATTTACAGAGGCCATAGTGGAGTGAGAAAAACCAACATGAGCTGTGTTTTGCGAATTGAGCAGCTCCGAGTTAAAGCAACTTTTCCCGGCTTCCCGACACGGCGGTTACACCACAGCAATTAGGCCTGCGCCTTAACTTTTATCTCTCCTTTAAAAAAAGAAAAAGCACTAGGGGAAAAAGTAGAAGGACGGCCTGAGCTTTCAAGGATGATTTTAAAAACTACAGCTACACTGAAAATGTAGACATCTCCTTTAATATTCTAGCTGGGACTGAGCTTCATTGGTGGAAAAAAAAGAGAAACCAAAATGAATATCATGCAAAGCCACATGACAAAATACACGCTAGACTGCTGTCCTGCATCTAAACCAGACATGTGCTGTTTTATTACAACAGCCACACATGTTTTGAATAAATCAAACAATATATCCTAAAACGAACATGTGTTTAAATTCATTTTAAAGTACGCTGACATTTTGATTATTAAATAAGCCCTTGTTGCACTGATTGGTGCTCATTATAAACATTCTAAAAAGCAAACGTGCTTTTAGCATTTGCCTGAAAATGAGGAAATTACTAAGATGAGTCCTAGAAAACACATTTAAATATTTATACACAACACAAAGGCATCTAAGCCAGAGATGCCCAAACTAGGCATCCCATATGAGAATAAAGAATGATGGGTTTGCTTTAGAGATTCTCATTTAAAATTGAATGTAACCTTTGATTTTTTTGTTTTATTGTTAAGCTACAAAAAAACTGAAATTAATTGTTTAATTAAATTTAAATGCTGTAATTTAGATTAAAATGTACATACTGTCACCTGACGGATAGAGTACAATGCAGAGACTTTGGTGAGCAAATCTAGTCTGCTTGAATAGTGTGTTCCGCATTAAACTCCTATGTGTTATAAATGTGATTGTTTATGTTTTTATTGCAATAAGTTATCATTTAAATTTTTTTTTTTAAATATTATAAAATAAATTAGTAATTTATCGAATTTATTAGCCCACAGCTCTCAATGATATTTGGTTTTTGGCCATTCATATGAAAAAGTTTGGGTACCCCTGATCTAAACAAATCCATGATAACTACTAATTAACTTTTGTGTGTCAATTAAAAAAGTCACACACCATGAAGTCCATGAAAGACAAAAAAAGTAATCAATGATGTTAAGAAACATCATCAATGTAGACTTCATTTAAATAATTCCGGGTCCAAGTTCACTGCCATGAGGCGTCCTTTTTCTAAATGACATCCAAAGCCAAATGTAATTGTAAGTGGACAAAATGATGCAGATGCTGTCAGGTTGTACTTATGTTCTACTGATGTTGTTTTTTTTATTGTCTTTGTTTATACTGTATGCACACATTGTTTTTTTGTATGTCCTGTGGTTAGTTATGTTAATGAGTGAATGTTTTTTTTTTTGACTATTTAAATAAATACAAAAACAGAAAACATCATCAATGTACTGTATAATATTAAAAAGTATTTTAGACTTCTATATGTTTCATTACAGCATCAGACCTAATAAAAATATATAATATATATGAAATAGAAATTCATTAATTTAAACAGTTAGTTTACAGTGCTCAGCATTAATGAGTACACCCCATTTTGAAAATGAATATTTTTATCCATTTCTCAGCAATATTTTGGTGCGTTTGAACAAAACAGATTCATTAAACTGATATATTTATTAAAATAATATTTTAGTCTTTAGAAATGTAAAGATAATATATTTAAATTCAAGCAAAATATTGCAAAAAAATGACAAACTACAACATTTCAACAAAATTGTATTTATTTTTTGTTTCTCTTGATATCTGCTATTTTTAAACATTTTATTTAATATTTTCCCTAACACATAAATTTAAGCTACTATTTTTTGAACCATTATCGTAAGTTATTGTTAGATAAGCTCCAGATTTGGCTACTGACTAATCTAATGTATATGCACAAATATAATACTGTAAAGCATCCTATAGAAAATATAAATTTAAATAAGAGATCTGTGAGGGGTGTACTTATATATGCTGAGCACTGTATATAATGCCACTGTCTTTAAAAAATATAATATATTATTTTCCATATACTAAAAAATAAGCAGCTTTTCTTTTAATAAAAAAGCAGAAAATAGAAAAAACGTAATGTTACACAATTAAATTTTTTAAAAATAATTACAATTTTGAAGTCTTGCAAACAAAAATAAATAAATGGCTGAGAAATATTGTCTAAATGTGATTCAGTTTTTGTCCTGATTGTCCTGAGAGAAACTAGCTTTCTGAACAAAAAATAAGGGTGAAATAAATATTATAGGTTCAATGAAAACACACCTTTTGGCCAAAATACATTTCAGATAATTTCGATATTAACTAATTGTTTATTAGTAAATCTCATTTGCATTGCATCAGAAAAAACAACAACCCACGACTGAACAATTTTCACATACACACACATTTATAGATATAACAGTGCATTTGTCCATCTCGGATAGACATTTCCAGTAGTGGAACAAGCGTATTTATATTATGTTAATTTATAAGTATTACAGCATATGTTTTACGCAGCGGATGCCCTTCCAGCCGCAACCCAGTACTGGGAAACACCCAAACACACTCATTCACACACTCATACATTACAGATAATTTAGTTTATTCAAATCACCTATAGCACATGTCTTTGGACTTTGGGGGAAACCGGAGCACCCAGAGGAAACCCACACGAACATAGGGAGAACATGCAAACCCACACAGAAATGCCAACTGAGAACTCAAACCAGCAACTTTCTTGCTGAGAGGCGAGAGTGCTAACCACTAAGCCACCGTTCCGCCTTACGCCAGTTTTATTTAAATCAATTCAAACATATGGGTTCAAGACACCTTTTTGCCAAAATACATTTCTGATTATTCTGATAGCTAATTGTTTATTAGTAAATCTCATTTGCATAGCATCTGAAAAAACAACAACCCACGAGTGACAGCTTTTGTGTGAGTTTGTATTTGTGCTCATTCAAATATCATGCATGCAGAAAATTGTTCATATTTCATATTCTAGAAGATATACACACACATTTATAGATATAACTAGTGCAGTTGTCCAACTCGCATAGACATTTCCAGTAGTGGAACAAGTGTATTTATATTATGTTAATTTCGGGTTGTCGCAATTGCGAATAAATCCCCGTCTGCAGGGATTTGCCTCTTGTGTGTCGACCTGAACTTTGTTTTAAAGGGCAGAAAGTAGTTAAAACTCCCTTTGAAGTGACAAGATCGTAAAAAATACATTTTATGATCCATTTTATGCAGTTAAATTGATTTTTTTTTTTAACTGGAGCAGCAACTATTCCAGACAAACCGATGATGCTCATCAACTTCTTTCGCAAACTCCTCAATTTCCTTCATATCGTTTTACCCATCAGCAAATCTAAAAATAAAAGTAACAGTATATTCCCCTTCTGATTGCAATGTGCGAACGAATTAAACTGAAAGAGAAAGCTGCTTAAAACACTCTTGTCATCTAGCGTTTGGTTTTGAGTGTTAAATGCCAGCACAGGCGTCCCTGTTCTCTTTCTCAGACCGTGGCATTAGTTGCTTTACCACAAGTCTTATTTTCTGCTTGCCAAAAAAGTGAGGAGATGAAACAGATGAGACTGAACGTGAATCATGCGTGCAGTTAAATGCCCACACAAGAGTTACAATCTGCCCTCTGCTAGCCGAAATAATTGCTTCTGTGCGTGTCAGCCAAATCCTAAAAAACCCTCGCGCACAAAAAAAAACACGGTTCCACTGGTCCAATTCTTAACAACACACACAAAAGGCTACTTTTGTACTTTTGTTAAAGGTTACTACTGTAGCTACAATCAAACACACTAACTATAATAACTTCATAACTTCATGACAAAAGAAGTGACACTCTGGAAAATATTACTGATTTTATCAAAGGGCATGGTGTGATAGTTTATTGCAATATGCAATAAGGAGAGAATGGCAGGTTTCTATACGAACACCAGCCTTTTTGAAAACGAAAAGCTGTATTGTATTTATTTTGTTTATATATATATATATATATATATATATATATATATATATATATATATATATATATATATATATATATATATATATATATATATATATATATATATGTATATATATATATATATAAGAAATATTTAAAATAAAATTTGATATTTTTTTCAAGAAAAAATATATAATATTACAAAAATGCTAAATATATCTTTCTAAATATTTATAGAAAAATAATATATTCTAATATATAATAATAATAATAATAATAATAATAATAATATTTCTAAATAGATATGAAAAAAAAAAATATATATATACATGAAAAAAATATATATATACATGAAGAAAAAAAAAAAAAAAAAATATATATATATATATATATATATATATATATATATATATATATATATATATATATATATATATATATATATATATATATATATATATATATATAGATATATATACATGTACAGTGCTGAGCATAATTGAGTGCACCCCACTTTGAAAATGAATATTTTTATCCATTTCTCAGTAAATATAGGTATATATATATAGGTAATGTATTTTGGTGCATTTAAACAAAACAGATTTATTAAACAGATATATTTATTAAAATAATATTTTAGTCACCAAACATATTTAGAAATTGAAAGATAATACAATTAAATTCAATCAAAATATTTAAAAAAAAAACTACAACCTACAAAATTTTAACAAAATATTCCTTTATTTTTTGCTTCTCTTGATTTTTCCTCTTTTTTAAATTTGTATTTAATATTTTTTATAACGTATAAATTTGGGTGTACTAGTCTTTGGACCGTTATCGTGGGTTATTGTTAGATAAGCTCCAGATTTGGCTTTAGTACTGACTAATCTAATGTATATGCACAAATATATTATTGTATAGCTTCCTAGTAAACATATGAATTTAAAAGCTAGATTTGTGAGGGGTGTACTTATATATGCTGAGCACTGTATATATACTGTATATATATTATAATTACTGTATGTATGTATGTATGTATATATATATATATATATATATATATATATATATATATATATATATATATATATATATATATATATATATATATATATATATATATATATATATTATTATTATTATTATTACTGTATGTATGTATATATATATATATATATATATATATATATATATATATATATATATATATATATATATATATATATATATATATATATATATATATATATATATATATATATATATAAAATATATAATTACAAAAATACAAAATAACTTTTCTAAATATTTCTCGAAAAATAATCTACATATAATATTTATGAGATATGAAAATGATATATATATATTTCAAAATATTTTTCATGTTTATTATCATATTTATTTAATAGGAACACTATTCAATTTGTATAATATTAAATACAATATATCATGTAAATTCTGTTCTGTACTTTTTACTACAAGTTGATTCTGTGTCTACTCCTGGTTTATGTCTTCTCAACGATGATTCTAGTTTCTGTATGCGTACACTAAAGAAGAGAATGTTGTTTGCTGGTTTTACAGCTGCAAAGAAGGCAATCATACAAAATTGGTTTACTCCGCACATGTGTGCAAAAACATTTGGGATTAACAGCCTCCTTAAAATAGTGACTTGTGAAAGTATAATAGCACAAATTAATAAGGCTAAACCTAGTACCATTGATGCATGGCAATGTTTTTCTTCCAACATTTTAGATTATATAAAGAAATGAACATGTAAAGGTTTTTTTAAGTTTAAAAAGTTACAAACAAATAAAAAAGAGCTTCATTCCTACCAGAGCTGTCGCTTCTCCTTTTACTATTCCTTTTCTCAGCCTCAGCCGGGGACATCGTATGCCGTCCGAAATCTCCTCCGGGGACACATGAGGCACCTGAGGGCACTCCTGCGCCAAGACTCGGGGTGCTCGCGCAGAGACTGGGGCCTCCGGGACCCACATCTGAAGAGCCCGAATCAGGGCCTGAGATGCCCAATCCCAGACGAACGCCTGCAGCAGATGGTGAAGCGCTGGATGACTGTGGTAAATGCCATCCGCCCTGCTGCGCCAAATGATGATGATGATGGTGATGATGCTGCTGCTGGGACACAGACAGCCCTCGCTGGTGAGCCCCAAAAAGACCACCATCCTCTCCAGGATACCCGCTTACAATGCAGGTGGATGGAGGAGAGGAGCTGGAGAGATCCGGGTATGAGGAGAGGTGCTCGGGACGTCCATGAAGAGCGAATGCGGGGTGCAGGGCCTGCGGAGGCGCGTGAGGGCTGCGCAAACAGCCGAAAAGAGTGTGATCCATCGCACGCACCAAAAAAAAAAAGACTAAAAACTTAAGAAACACCAAACAATCCTTTGCTTCTCCTTGGAAAAATGCACAAGAAGTGTGTCCGTATGCATGTGTTTGTGTGGTAATCCCATGCAGGAACAGTTCAATCTGATTAAAAATGGACTGATGATGATGAGAGATGAAGCTCGGTTGACAGTCGGGCACAGACTGCGGGCCGGCTGAGAGGGAAAGGTGCTTCCTAACAGTGGTTTTTTGGGTTGGGACTGAAGGAGGGGTGGGAGATGTTATAAATAGGGCTGTAATATGAGAGGGAGGCTGGGTCACTAAAACACCCATCGCCACACACACACACACACTGTCCACTCACTGCAGCCCGTCTGGCTCTCAGATCTGGGAGTTTGCTGGTGATTTGTGTTTTTAATGATGAGTTTGTGGAGGTCGGAGTGGGTCAGAGGGGTTACGAGTGTTAACAGGATGTTGATCTTTCTGCTTCTCTTCTTTTAAGAGGATGATTTAGAGGATGATGGTTAAGTGCTGAATCGCTGTTAAGGAGATCTCCTTGTCCTGTTGGAGGGATGGCTACTGTACGGGAAAGGTTTGTGTTGGTACAGTTTGGTTTTTGGTACAGTTCTTCTTCTTCTTCCTTAAAAATAAATACAAATATATACAGTTGAAGTCAGAATTATTAGGCCCCCTGAATAATTAGCCCCCATGTTTATTTTTCCCCAATTTCTGTTTAATGGAGAGAACATTTTTCCAACACATTTATAAACATAATAGTTTTAATAACTCATTTCTAATAACTGATTTATTTTATCTTTGCCTTGATGACAGTAAATAATATTTTACTAGACATTTTTCAAGACACTTCTATACAGCTTACAGTGACATTTAAAGGTTTAGCTAGGTTAATTAGGGTAACTAGGCAGGTTAGGGTAATTAGGCAAGTTATTGTAGAATGATGGGTTTTTCTGTAGACTATAGAAAAAAATATAACTTAAAGGGGCTAATAATTTTGTCCTTAAAATGGTTTTAGAATTTTTTTTTAAACTGCTTTTATCCTAGCCGAAATAAAACAAATAAGACTTTCTCCAGAAGAAAAAATATTATCAGACATACTGTGAAAAATTTCTTGCTCTGTTAAACATCATTTGGGAAATATTTAAAAAAGAAAAAAATTCAAAGGGGGCTAATAATTCTGACTTCAACTGTAAATAGGGGAAAACACCTACAACACCAATGTACAAAAACAGAAAATTTTCAGTATACATATAAATACACGCACACATACACATTCACACACAAACACACACAGGACTTCTCAAGGGAGACATACTGAATTATTTTGGCCAAATATATAAATAAATATGATGAATTAATGAATAATGATTTTTTTAAAATAAAATAATGAAATTGTAATTATTTAGAACTTTTTGAAGGAGAAACTGTGCAGTACTATTTAAAAGTTTGGGGTCTGTATCAAGTCTCTTACTGCGTTTAAAAAAATGTCAAAATTAAACAATAATGTGAACTATTATTACATTTTATAACTTATATATAATAATGATAATAATAATAATAATATGTATTTTTTATGGGGGGTTTTCCCAGTTTGGTTACTTGGTGTTAATTTGATTATTATTAATATGTTGAAAACAGCTGTGGTGCTTAATATTTTGGTGGAAACAATGATACTTTTTTTTTTATAAACTGAAAGTTCAGAAATGACATTTATTTAACACTAAGATCTTTTTCATCATAACAAACGTCTTTGGAGTCACTTGAATTTATTTTCATTATTTTATTTAAGATATAATTAGATTTTACCACACGGAAAAAAATATTTATAAATTACTAGTTTCTGTGTTTTATAATTCATGTTTTTATTTGTTTATTTATGCATTTGAATTGTATTATGGGACCTTGATCTTTCCTCCAACAACTTTTAACTCAGAAAAGTTTGAAAAAAACGGACTTTGTGAACATTTTGAATAGTTTAAGGTAATGTTTATTGTCTGGGTTGGTGTTGTATATTACAGTACAGACACCATGTATTAAACTGCCAGTACATTTTCTGTTATTTTACAGACTTACTTCTCTATATATTATTTTTTATACATTATATTATTTCAAATGACTAAAATGTCAGTAAAAGTCACTTTGTTAAACTGTAGAGTTCCATTTTCAACATCAAAACTCAACAGAGCAGAGATCAACATCCCATAATGCAATTCACAACCGTAAATTAATGAAAATCACATGTGAATCACAAAACACGCAAACTGTTAATTACTGTTACAGATATTGCTACAGTGCACCCTACTTTTTATTATACTTTAAAGGATTAAAAACTTCTTCCTTACAAATAGGTAAATCCTGACCATTTCGAACCACAGTAGCAAAGTATGAAGACATAAAAAGACCATTAATTAGTATTCTGATCAGATTTCTAATCAAGTCTTTTAAAACCCCATCAAACCATTAATAAATATGTCTAACACAACTTTTAAACTACTGATATACTGCTAAAATAAACTACTGTTACACTAA
Source organism: Danio kyathit (assembly GCA_903798195.1). NCBI lineage: Eukaryota > Metazoa > Chordata > Actinopteri > Cypriniformes > Danionidae > Danio > Danio kyathit. The sequence continues at coordinate 40,637,349 of LR812533.1, forward strand.
GTGACATTTTAGTGGGTGTCTTTACTGTATAAATCCTGTTAAAAACGAACAGTCATTATTTTCAGCTCAATTAAACAGAACACACTCTAATGCAAAGCTATATTACACTTTTATAGTCTAGACCCTTGAAACCCCCTTCATCATCTTATATGCACGCTTAAAGTATAAATACACTACGAGTTAAAAATGTGGTATACTGTATAATCATTTTAATACAATGATTTCTGAATGATCATGTGATACTAAAGACTGCAGACTGACGAGGTTGAAAATACAGCACTAAATTGCAGGAATAAATATAATTTTAAACTACATTCAGTAAAAAAACTGTTCAATTAAATTGTATTAATATATTTCACAATTGTAACTGTATTTGGCCAAACATTGAAAAGTCGTGCCAATCCCAAACGTCTGACCACAAATTTTTTGTAAGTATCCCACATAAATTCTATGTAAAACAAAATATTATTCAGTAAATATCCCACTTAAATTCTATATAAAAATCTTCAGAAAATATCCTACAATATTTCAATGTAAATATATATACAGTTGAAGTCAGAATTATTAGCCCCCCTTTGAATTTTTATTTATTTTTTTTATATTTCCCAAATTATGTTTAACAGAGCAAGGAAATTTTCACAGTATGTCTGATAATATTTTTTCTTCTAGAGAAAGTCTTATTTTAGTTAGAATAAAAGCAGTTTTAAATTTTTTAAATGCCATTTTAAGGTCAAAATTATTAGCCCCTTTAAGCTATATATTTTTCCAATAGACTATACAATAAACCATCATTATACAATAACTTGCCTAATTACCCTAACCTGCCTAGTTAACCTAATTAAGCCTTTAAATGTCACTTTAAGCTGTATAGAAGTGTCTTGAAAAACATCCAGTCAAATATTATTTACTGTCATCATGGCAAAAATAAAATAAATCAGTTATTAGAAATGAGTTATTAAAACTATTATGTTTAGAAATGTGTTGAAAAAAAATCTTCTCTCCATTAAACAGAAATTGGGGAAAAAATAAACAGGGGGGTTAATAATTCAGGGGGGCTAATACTGTATTACTTCAACTGTATATATTATTCAGTATATATCCCACATAAATTCTATGTAAAAAGAAATATATTATTCAGTAAATATCCCACTTCAATTCTATATAAAAATATTCAGTAAATTTCCCCCGTAAATTCTATGTAAAACAAAATATTATTCAGTAAATATCCCACTTAAATTCTAATAAAATATTCAGTAAATATCCTACAATAATTCAATGTAAATATATATATATATATATTATTCAGTAAATGACCCGCTTAAATTCTATGTAAAAAAAAAAATATGCAGTAAATATCCCCCCGTAAATTCCACATAAACCGCTTTCCACTAAAAATGAATAAAGGATATTTTATGGAATATCCATCAGCTGTAATTTGTGTTGGTGACCGTGTATCATGGTTTTAATCAGAGAAACAGTGCTCATCGCCGGCCCGCAGAAATAACAGCATCACCATTCAACACGTCCCAAAGGCTTCAAATACAGACGCACAGCAAGGCCTTTCTCAGCTCGCGGGGAAGAGAAGCAGAGGAAATCAGATTCCTTGTTGAGGGAAATCACTTTAGCAGATGGACAAAAAAAAAGATTCGAGGCCTTATTTAGAGAGAAGGGAAGACGAGCGATGGTCATATTCATCTCTACAATCGCAGAGACTCGGTAAGTAGCACTTCCTCTCTGTTTGTTGTTAATCAACTCTGTTAATTGTAGCATTTAAATAAATAAAGCAGTCAGTTTGTACCATTTAAAGTCAATTTGCAAGTGTTTTTTCCCACTTGAGCTGTGAAATTGACCTAACTAAAAAAGCATCAAAACTCATTTAAATGTAAGTCCAAGCATACGAATAAACAATATGTGTTATTTGACTGTCGATTTGTACCGATTACTTTTCTTAAATAACTTCATTTAAATATTTATCCGTTTTGTTTTTAGTGAAATTAACTATTTTATTTCTTCTTGTGGGTTGTGAAACTCAGATTAAAGCTGATCTGTGCCACTTTTAATTCTTGGTTTGTAAAATTCAGCTTTAAAAGGGTTTGAATGAACTTATTGAAAAACTTTAGTTACTATCTGGTTTGTTTTTAGGCAAAATAAAAAAAAATCATCTCAAAAAACAAAACAAAAAAAAAGCACCGAAACTAATTTAAATGTAAATACAAGCATATAGGAATAAACAATATGTGTTATTGTGAGACTGTTTATGTGAGAGACTGACTTTCCTAAATAACTTAACTTTCTTAAAATAACTTCATTTAAATGTTTATCCAGTTTGTTTTTAGTGAAATTAATTTTCATTTTATTTCCTCCCGTGGGTTGTGAAACTCAGATTAAAGCTGGTCTGTGCCATTTTTAATTCTTGGTTTGTAAAATTCAGCTATAAAAGGGTTTGAACTTTGTTAAAAGTTTTAACTTCACTTAAATTTTTTTTTTTTTTTATTTTGGGGTTGTAAAATTCACATTTAACCTAAATGAAAGCATTGACACTAACTTTAAACTTAATACAAGCATAGAAACAAACAATATGTGTTATTTGACTGTCGATTTGTACAGGTTGACTTTCCTAAATAACTTAATTTAAATGTTTATCCGGTTTGCTTTTAGTGAAATTAACTAGTTTTATTTTCTCCCTTGAGTTGTGGAATTTTGTGCCACTTTTAATTCTTGGTTTCAGATTTCAAAATTCAGCTTTAAAAGGGTTGAACTTAATGAAAAACTTGAATTATTATCTGGTTTGTTTTTAGTCAAAATTCTTAGTCAAAATTTTAGTTTGTAAAATTCAGCTTTAAAATGGGATAAACGTAATTAAAAAAAATTGAACAACTTAAAATTATTATCTGGTTTGTTTTTTGTCAACATAACAGTATAACAGGGTGGGGGTGCTTGTGAAATTAATCTTTAACCTAAATAAAAGCATTGACACGAAATTTAAACGTAAATAAAACATAGGAATACATATGTGTTATTTAACTGTCGCTTTGTACAGGCTGACTTCATTTAATATCTTAACTTTCTTAAATAACTTAATTTTAACTTCATTTAAGGAGTTTGAACTTGATTGAAAACTGTAACTTCACTTAAAATTATTATCTGGTTTGTTTTTAGTCAAAATCACAGTATTTTTTTTTTTTTGTTGTTGTGAAATTCATCTTTAACCTAATAAAAGCATTGACACTAAATTTAAACTCAAATAGATGTAGATTGGCCCTACATTATGGAATGAAATGCAGTGTTATCATGTTAGACACAATTCCATCTCTAAATACTTTTAAAAAATCTTTTGAAGTCTTATCTGAAAGAATCATGTGAATGTTTTGTGTAAATTTTAATTCATGATATTTTATGTGTGTCTAATTTTGTATCTGAAACTTTTTGTGCTACCATTTTGGCCAGGACCCCCTGGTAGGAGAGATGCATATCTAAATGGCAAATGCCTGGTAAATAAAAGATGCAAAAAAAAAAAAAAACAATCATACAAATAAATATGTGTTCATTAACTGTCAATTTGAACAGATTAAAGCTGATTCGTGGCACTTTTAATTCTTGGTTTAAACTAAATTTAAACTTTTTGAACTTAAATAATTTAACTTTCCTCAATAACTTGACCATTTCCAGTTGGTTTTTAGTCAAATTAACATTTTCCCCCGTTGGGTTGTTAAGTTAATCTTTAATCTAAAAACATTACACTAAATTTAAACAAACACAAGCAAACAAATAAACAGTATGTGTTGTTTAACTGTTGATTTGTGCAACTTTTAATTATTGGTTTGTAAGTGTTTGAACTTAATAAAAAAAATGACTTTAACTTAACTTAAAATGATTTTCCGGTTTATTTTAGTCAAATTAACATTCCTTAACTTGAACTAACTTAACTTCTAACTTCTGTAAATGTTTATCTGGTTTTTGTGAAAATGAACAGTAGGCTGTTTTGAGATGTTTGTGTGGCTGTTTTGTGGGTCAGGTTTGTTTTCATACAGTAAGTTGCGTGTTGCTCTCTCTCATTTGTACAGCTGTGAGTTATACTGAAACCCAATCTCAGATGAAGCAGACAGAAAATGCTGTGATGCACAAGCTGACAAATAAGAGAAGAGCGATATGGAATGATGATGTGAAATACATAAAAGCAAAGAGGAAAAATATGAGAAAAGCATGAGAAATAAAATAGGGATATGTTACCAACAGGCCATCTTGTCTTGACCTTTTGAGAGAAATATCACAGGAGAACTTGAACAGGTCCTATGGGAGATTCTTTTCCTTTTGCTCTGTTAAATCTGCAAAATAGAATTGACATGAATATAATTTAATATTTATTATATACAGTTTAAGTCAGAATTATTAGCCCCCTTTTGATTTTTATTTTCTATTTCAAATATTTTCCAAATTATGTTTAACAGAGAAAGAAAATTTTCACAGTATGTCTGATAATGTCTTATTTGTTTTATTTCGACTAGAATAAAAGCAATTTTTTTATTTTTTAAAAACCCTTTTAAGGTCAAAATTATTTGCCCCTTTAAGCTATATATTTTTTTCGATAGTCTACAGAACAAACCATCATTATACAATAACTTGCCTAACTACCCTAACCTGCCTAGTTAACCTAATTAACCTTAAGCCTTTTAATGTCACTTTAAGCTGTATAGAAGTGTCTTGAAAATATCTAGTAAAATATTACTTACTGTCATCATGGCAAAGATAAAATAAATCAGTTATTAGAGATGAGTTATTAAAACTATTATGTTTAGAAATGTGATGAAAAAATCTCTCCATTAAACAGAAATTGGGGGAAAAAATAAACAGGGGGGCTAATAATTCAGGGGGGCTAATAATTCTGACTTCAATTGTATATAATTAATAATTAATATTATTAGCCCCCTTTTGACTTTTTTAATTCTTTTTCAATCAGCTGTAGAACAAACCACTGTTATCCAATAACTTGCTTAAATAACCTAAATTGCATAATAACTAAATTAAGCCTTTAAACTGCACTTAGCTTAATAAAATATTTTTAAAAGAATTTAAGCTCTTACGTTTCTCAAGTTTCACTTGATTAATTAAAGATTGATATAAAAAATATTACTTAAATTTTTTTTAAAAAGTGTCAATTAAACTGTTGATTTAGGCAGATGAAAGTAAATCTGTATGTTTTTAAATTACTAATTTAAATGTAAACTTAAAAATTGTAAATTAAACTTCAGATTTGTAGTTTTCTATTATTTGGTTTGTAAAATTCAACTTTATAATTATTGAATAAAAGTATTAAATACAATTTGATGTTAAATAAATACATAAATAATTAAGATTTCTTTCATTACTGGTTTACAATTAATCTTCAAAAGGCTTTAAAAACAATGCATACCTCAATAATAATAATAATAATAATATCTGAGTTAATTTAACACTGCTTAAACTAGACTTTTTGATGTCCTAATTATTATTTAAAGTTTTGGAAGAGTAAACTTCAAAAAAATTCAATTTAAATGTGTTAAAATGTGTTAAAACATATCTATTTAATAATGCAATTTAAAGTTTTTTTTATCACTGTTGACTTGAACTGAATAAATAAATAAATAAATAAATAAATAAATAAATAAATAAATAAATAAATAAATTATATTTCAACTGTAGTTCAGCTATTGATATGATTTGGAAAAGCCTCCATCAGATGTACAGTATCATATTATGCAAAAGACAGAAGCTCACTATGAGCTTTATGAGCCTTTTTATAAGAATAATTTCCCCACAGGGCACAGAAGATTTACAAACAGCTGAAAAGCATGAATGAGTTTGTATACAGTCAACTCTAATGTCAGCAGCTGTTCAGCAAACACGAAATCAAAAGCAGATTTTGAAAGCATGTCATAATCATATGGACAGTAGACATTCGTTTTATGATTTAACTGATTTCTAAGAGATGACAGTAGATTCACATAATTATTTATGATGACTTTAATTTAAATTGATTTAAGAATCAACAGAATTGTCAATTGATAGGTTTTTTAATTACTGGTTTGCAAAATTCAATTTCAGAATCTTATTGAAAAATACCAGTTAAATAAATAAGGCATTCAAACATTTATGAATGCAACTATTATGGTATTTTTGTAGCTTTAGCTTTTGTTGAAAAATCAAACACATATTTTAGAATTTATTTAAATCTGAACTGCAATTTTCTATTATTTTTTTTCTAAATGAGTAAATTAATGTCTAATTAAGTTTTCAAATTATTAAAAGTATTTAGGGATGTATAAATGCAATCAATAATTGTTCTCTGGCCCTCTATATTTTTCAACATCAAATCTCTCAAACTTTTGAACATGCTGCATCGGATAATCATGCAAATATTTTAATAGTATCGTAACTTGAGTGTAATTAAAACTTAATTCAAATAACCTTTAAGATAATGTAGATAATAGTAATAATAATAATTATAATAATTATTATTAGCCCCCTTTGAATTTTTTTCTTTTTTAAATATTTCCCAAATGATGTTTAACAGAGCAAGGAATTTTTCACAGTATGTCTGATAATATTTTTTCTTCTGCAGAGTCTTATTTGCTTTATTTTCGGCTAGAATAAAAGCAGTTTTAAATTTTTTAAAAGCCATTTTAAGGTCAACATTATTAGCCCCTTTAAACTTTTTTTTTTCGATAGTCTACAGAACAAACCATTGTTATACAATAATTTGCCTAATTACCCTAACCTGCCTAGTTAACCTAATTAACCTAGTTAAGCCTTTAAATGTCACTTTAAGCTGTATAGAAGTGTCTTGAAAAATATCTAGTAAAATATTATTTACTGTCATCATGGCAAAGATAAAATAAATCAGTTATTAGAAATGAGTTATTAAAACTATTATGTTTAGAAATGTGTTGAAAAAAATATTCTCTCCGTTAAACAGAAATTGGGGAAAAAAAAATAAACATGGGGGCTAATAATTCTGACTTCAACTGTATCTATTTTATTTTCATTTTGTCTAGTCTCCTGTTGAGGATGTTGAGAATTAGCAGGTCTGCTAAAACCCTTAAACAAATGCATTTGGTTGTCCAGTGTAATTGTGATGTCCATGTCAAATAAATAAATAAATGAATTAAATAATGACAATCATATAAATGAATAATGATAATGTGATTAAATAAAATAATGAAATGAAATGAAGAATAATTGAATATAAACAAATGAAAATAAAACACTGATCTCCCCTGCAGAATTAAAAACAATAACCATATCCTGAGAGATGATCTGAGATTTGCGATTAACAAGCATCCGTCCGTTTTCACCGACCAAACACAATAAAACACCTCCAGCCTGTTCCTTCTGTTGGTGGTTCAATTAGCCTCTAATAAATCATAAAAACATATTTGACTCTTTCTGCTATTTGTCACACGCTCCAATTAGTTTCGTCGCACCACAAATGCGTTCCAACTCTCAGACGGCCAAAAGCAGCGCTTTAAAAAAAAAAGTCTTTTGTACCCCCCGGCCCACCATACTGTTTTAATAAATCCCTTCATTTCTAAAAGCAAAGTCAAGATTTTATGATTTAATGGCTTCCTTCTCGCTGTCGGTGCCAATGACGAAGACCAAATCCCTGAGAGCCGGAGACTCCCTGTCCTTAATAGGGAGCTTGGGAGGTTTCTTCCTATAGCAGACTAATGGATTCTCAATGTGAGGCAGAACTTCATCAGGACAAAAAAAAAAACCCACAGGCCATGCTGGACTCTGTCTTTAGATGCTGTGGCAGTTGAGTTAAAGAATGACACACATTAAAGGGGACATATTATCTCATTATGATGTCAAATAAATCCCTGTGAAGTTTCCGCACACAGATCATTTAATACAGTCTGTTAAATCTGCCAATATTTCAGTCTGAAAACAAATTAAAAAGCAAACTCTTTTCATGCATGTCCCTTTAAATGCAAATGAGCTGCTGCTTTCCAGAAGAGGGGCGGAGACTTTACGCTATTCTGATCCTCTAGAAACAGTAAAACAATCGAATCTCTTGCATACAAAGTGTGATAACTGTCCAAAGGTGGATGATTAAAGCCTTAAATGTTTAAACCAGATTCAGACAATGACGAAGAGGAAGAGTTTTCAACTTCAATAATTAGTGCATATATTTATGTAGTTGTTGTAAAGTCGACTCAACTCACTGACTAATGTGCTAAAGCTCTGTTCTGATGCACTGACCTTAACAAATAAACATTACACTATTACAGTGGTTCCCTCAGCTTCACAGAAAATGTAAAATGTGATAAAATGTGATGAAACTGTCACCTGTCGATCCATATTGTGAATAAAGCCAGAGACAACGGTAAATTTAGCCACATTAGCCATACAGCATGTTAGCAAACACACTCAGAAAGAAAATTTGGAAACGTTCTTAAAATTTGATGTTACATATTTGTAATGGATATGAAGTTATAGAGCGCATTTTTCCACAAACGTCCTTATTATTTTGTAAAATATGTGATATTCTGACTCTCAAATATGTGTAAGAACATGTACTGTGTCTTTTAAACCACTTGAAATGGACCATGTTTGATATATGATGACGCCTTTTTAGTGGAGAGATGTGTTAACATCTTAATTCCTCAAGTTCCATCAAATTTACTGCAAATATTGACAAACGTCCTTATTATATTGTGAAATATCTGATAAAGCTGCTGGATTTACAACATGTTAGTTTGTCAACTTCCATCAAATTTTCTGCAAATATTGACAAACCTCCTTATTATATTGTAAAATATCTGAATTCTGACTATCAAATATGTGTAAGAACATGTACTGTGTCTTTTACTGTTACATGGATCATATTAATTGATATATGATGACGCCATTTTAGTGGAGAGATTAAAGCTGCTGGATTTACAACATGTTAATTCACCAACTTCTGTCAAATTTTCTGCAAATATTGACAAATGTCCTAATTATAATGTGAAATATCTGATATACTGACTCTCAAATATGTGTAAGAACATGTACTGCGTATTTTAAACTGCTAACAATGGATCATAATATTTGATATATGATGACGCCATTTTAGTGAATAGATAAAAGCTGCTGGATTTACAACATGTTAATTCGTCAATGTCCATCAAATTTTCTGCAAATATTGACAAACGTCCTAATTATACTGTAAAATATCTGATATTCTGACTCTCAAATATGTGTAAGAACATGTACTGTGGTCTTTTATAATGGAAAATATTGCTGGTTTGCAGTGGAGAGATTTGAGCTGCTACTGGATTTACAACATGTCAATTCTTCAACTTCTCCCGAAATACATAAAAGTGGCTGTTTAACTGGATAAAAAATATCGTAAAAAATTGAGTAAAATTGTGTTTATGTTCAAAAAAATATTATTTTTGCCATCTCCTTGTCATCAGTGTGTATTTTACAAACCATAAATATAATGTTTTGCTAGTACTCATGTATATTTAAATGCCTGAAACGTAAAATAAACATTATTTGTTTGAACACACTGATATTTTTTTCATTTATAAAAAAGCATTGCATGCATTTTTCTCTTGGTCATTGCAAGTAATCACAAGAAAGCAGATTTTAATTTAACAGCTGATCATGTGACGCACTGAATGTTTAATCACACCTGTGTGATTGTTTGTGTCAAACGATTAAAGCAGTCCAGTGAAAATATACATTTTTGCCAACATTCTTCAGCACTTTTCCATTAAAAACTAAATTCAGCCTTTGTCTATAGTGTCATAAGATGATTCATTCATTCATTCATTTTCTTTTTGGCTTAGTCCCTTTATTAATCTGGGGTCGTCACAGCGGAATGAACCGCCAACTTATCCAGCACATGCTTTACGCAGCGGATGCCCTTCCAGCTGCAACCCATCTCTGGAAAACATCCATACACACTCATACACTACGGACAATTTAGCCTACCCAATTCACCTGTACCATAGTCTTTGGACTGTGGGGGAAACCGGAGCACCCGGAAGAAACCCAGGCGAACGCAGGGAGAACATGCAAACTCCACACAGAAATGCCAACTGACCCAGCCGAGGCTCGAACCAGCGACTTTCTTGCTGTGAGGCGACAGCACTACCTACTGCGCCACTGCGTCGCCTCATAAGATGATTCACTTATCTTAATTTATTCATCCAATAACTAAACATCTGTATTGTTTTTTTGCTTGTTTGCTTGTTTTTTCCAGATGCAGAGATAAATCTAAACAAATTAGAAATCTCCAGCTGCTACCATGAGTAAACTGAAGTGTAATGTACAGTTTAAGAAGCATCAATATACATTATAATAAGATCCCCTGTATATGTCACTAGGGAATGAAAAACTGAGCTCATTTTTTTCACATGCTTGCTGGGGAAGGAAAAAAGGTAACAGTGTTGGGATCCGATTGATTACAGCACTTTAACACAGATTTTCATGATATGTCCCCTTTAAGCTGTAGTTTTGTCCTCAGTTCCTCACGCAGTGTTAATTAGTCAGGATTGATGAGGACTGTGATTAATGTGTGTATAGACTTGCTGACCTCTGCTGGTGTGCGTTACTGCTGTCAGCTGTCAGGTTACACTGATTACTGTAATATGACAGCTAGTTCATGACTGAATATACACTGGGTCCAACCTCAACTTTTACAATGGAGTGAAAATACGAGATTTTTTATGAGGCATTTTAAAATAAAGACATATAATGATTTCAAATCAAATAAATTGCAATTTTAGATTGCTAAAAAACTTTGCTGGTCAAGACAAAATGAGATGCATAAGAAACAAACAGTTTTAAATGATTTTTTTAAAGAACGCAAATACACTCATTTTTACAAATAGAATTAATTAAATATGTGTTTCTAATGGTGGAGCTAAATTGAATACATGTAAATAAATATTCATAATTTACTGTATAAATGACCATGAGATACAAGTTTGAAAAGTTTTTTTGGATATATTTATTTTTAAATTATTTATATTTATTTTATTTTATTATTTATATATTTTTTTTCTAGTTCATACTTAAATAATAAGAAATACATTAATGGTAATAAATATTAAATATATTATATAGTTTATATATAATAATAATAATCTCACATAATATGTCATTTAAATATTTCATAAATATATTTAAGGATAATATTATATTTATAATAAACGCATAATAAAAATAATTTCTATAGATTTTTTTTCATATAACTAATATGATTGCATCACCTTGTTTATAACTTATGATTTCTTTAACCCAATAAAACATAAGTTTATGTACAATAACTTAGAATTAATTTTATTGTGGTTTACTTTTAAGGCACCATAAAATATTAAAAAAACACTATGATATAAATTGACAACATAATAATGTTTATTCACAGTGGCGGCAATAGTACCACTAAATGCCTATTTTGGTAAGACGAACATAATTTCCATTAAACAAACAAGAATCACCCGTCAGAAGAGAGCCAAGCTAAAATTGCAGGTTTACCTCTTTATGCTGTCAGTCATGCTGTGATCCAGGCCAGCAAAACTCAATAACCCCTGCATATTTCTCCTTACTAAAACACACACAAACAAAAACACAAACACTCTCAATTTCCCGAGGGAGGCATTACTGCATTATTTTGGCTGTTCTTAGGAAGTGGAGCTCTTGAGCATTTCCCCATTTTACTGCAGGACAATCCCATCATCCTCTAATCAAGCCTGTGGTTTAATCTCAATCCCGTCTCCATCCTCGTGACGCAGACTCGGGACAATAGAAGGATATTGTCACACTTCGGCATGCACTTGAAAGTCCCCACCTCTCCTGCCAGATCAACGAGTGCCGTCTTAAGACTGTAAAGACATTGATGAAATAGTTTATATACACACAAATAATAAACAATTATAATAGTCTACATACTATCATCACATAATCACTTTTATTCAAACCTATGATATTAATTTGTTTATGGACAGCGAATTAAAACGATATTAATTTGTATAAAAAAAAAAGTATAAAAAGTATGATTATAATAAAAAAATAACATCAATCTAATTATGAGTTAAGCAAATGCTCACATTATAATCACTGTTTGTCACTTTTTGGGACTTTGAGGGTTAACTTGCAGTTTTACATGCCTGTGTGTGTTGTCAAATAAATAAAGTTGCTTTCTCAGTTTGTTAGTGTTTTTCTATTAGCATGTATTTTCTTAACCTGCACACACTGAGCTCACTCAGCCATCGTATTGACTCTCCTAAACACATCTGCACTGTAAAAAATGCCAAGTTCCACACCATTGATTTGTTTTGGGACAACATTAAAGAAATATATATATAGTCAGAATTATTAGCCTCCCTTGGATTTTTTTTCCCAAATTATGTTGAACAGAACAAAGAAATTTTCACAGAATTTCTGATATTATTTTTTCTTCTTGAGAAAGTCTTATTTGTTTTATTTCAGCTAGAATAAAAACTGTTTTTAATTTTTTAAAAACCATTTTAGGGACAAAATTGTAAGTCCCTTTAAGCTATTTTTGTTTTCCATAGTCTACAGAACAAACCATCATTATACAATAACTTGCCTAATTACCCTAAACTGCCTAGTTAACCTAATTAACCTAGTTAAGCCTTTAAATCCCACTTTAAGCTGTATAGAAGTGTCTTGAAAATATCTAGTAAAATATTATTTACTGTCATCGTGGCAGTTTGTTCAAGCATGTCCCACCGGGAAGAGGCCTCAAGGAAGACCCAGGACACGCTGGAGGGACTATGTCTCTTGGCTGGCCTGGGAATGCCTCAGGATCCCCCCGGAGGAGCTGGAGGAAGTGTCTGGGGAGAGGAAAGTCTGTGGTTCTCTCCTAAGACTGCTGTCCCAGAGACCCGGCCCTGGAAAAGCAGATGAAAATGAATGAATGAATGAATGAATGAATAAATTAATCTTAAATTTTAAAGAACCCCAAAGGCACAAGTACATTTTTATCAATGAACAATGTTTACATTGAGAAAATAAGATTATGAAATAATTAAAATGCTCGCAACTCACAAATATGCTTAAAATACATGCAGAGATAGCTAATACATGTTACTATGAGCTATTAGATACGCCTGTGTAATTTACAAGAAGACACATGATCTCACACATACTCACACACTCTCTGACTCAAAACAGAGAGATCTAATGTGTCGTAATTGGCAAATATTTGGTCAAATATTGTGCTCCCAAGAGCGTTACTGCTTTTACCTAATCTAAACCTTGGAATAAGTGGGTAATCAATAGCTTGCAATGAATTAATTAATTTTAAATGCAAATTCGCAAATGTTTTACATGAAAAACTGCACAAACCTTGTGCTTATATTTAATTGTCAGCCTATGTCGGCCTTCAATAAAAGAAATGAGCAATTTAAAATGTTAAAATTATTAGCCATTTACAATAAAGATTTAGATTTTTACAGCACTGGTATTGTCGAAACATTTCTTATGTTTTCTTTTCCCTTGTACCATGAATATATACAATGTATTGGAATGAATATTAAGATTATAAGACACAATTAAACCCTTAAAGAACAAATAAGATTCCAATAAGATTCTACAGGATAAACTAAAACTCCTATTGGGATTTTCTTACAAGAGGTAGAAGAAGTCTCAATGAGTTGACAGCAAATGCCAGTTACAAGTTCCCAAAACAAAAAATACAGGACATTAAGGATTTGTACGTACAAATAATCACAACCCCTAAAGATAGTGATTTCAACACCCTTTTGCTTCATATTAGCATCAATACGATCACTTTTTTATGTACACACATGATGAATCTCAGATGAGTTTTACTGAGCGTATGAGGGTTACATAAGCAGGAGCGTAAGGTTTAAGCGGAACAGACCGATCCAGGTCCACCCTCCATCCAAAACCTCTCCTGAGATTCATTACGGACAGAGAAACTTCCTGTCTGACCAACATCTGCCCGCCTGCTCCGACACACTGATATTTTTGGGGGGACAAAGAGAAAAGTCTTCATGAAACTTTCTGATAATTGGTCATTTCCCCAGCATGTTGCAGATGTGGATGACCATAAAAATGCAGCTTTTCACTGAGACATCCTTCATTGTCAGCTCTCTTGGCCGAGTTTTCACACAATAGATGATTTAGGGAACAATAGGAAGGTTTGTCAGACAGACAAGGGTGTAGAGTAACTTCTCGCCGGAAAGCCAAGCGTAGGACGATCTCAAAGGTATACGCGAGCGCTTCATTAGAATTGCATTATGAAACAATGAAACGAGATTCTCCACTTTCTCTGGAATCTGGAAATTCGAAGAGGCATTTGCCAAGCATGTGTTATAGTCCTCTTTCCACCGCAGAACAAAGCGAGAGAAATCAAAACTCTAGATATTTTGACAGGAAATAAAGCCGACCGCATGTGGATGTAGCGGAAACGCCAGGGATCACAAAGCGTGTGTAAAAACGTTCACTCAAAAAGTAAAAAGAAGCCATAAAGAGACTCCTGGCAAACACAGGGTGTAAATTTGAGCCCGCAAGGAGAGATTGGTGTAATTTGTTGAGACACAGCCATGATAACATGTACTAGTTGTTTTTTTTTTTTTTTTTTTAAAGAAATTATTAGCCTACAGTTATTCAAAAAAGGATTTTAATAGTTATCTAAAATGAAAGTTAGTTTTACAGTACATGACATAATCTCCAACAAAAAAGTTGAAAACGTTTTGTATGATTTTTAATTGTTCATTTACTAAAAATCTACATTTTGGGCCTGGGAATGCAAGTAATCCTGCTGAAAAAAACAGCATATGCTGGTAAGGTATGTTTTGATGCTGGTATGCTGGTCTTGCTGGTTTTGCTGGTCTTGATGCTGGTCTTACTGGTTTTAATGCTGGTCTTGCTTGTCTCATTGCTGGTCCTGCTGGTCTCAATGCTGGTCAGGACCAGCACTCAGGCCAGCAAAACCAGCATTAAGACCAGCACTGAAACCAGCATCGAGACCAGCAAAACCAGCATCGAGACCAGCAATACCAGCACTAAAACAAGCAATACCAGCACTAAAACCAGCAAGACCAGCATACTAGCATCAAAACATACCTTACCAGCATATGCTTGTTTTTTTCAGCAGGGAATGCAGGGTTGTCAGGTTCTTGCTACAAGACTAGCCTAATAACAATAAGACTGCACATTTGTAAAGTACATATTTTACTGTACACTACCTGACAAAAGTCTTGTCATCGATCCCAGTTGTAAGAGCAACAAATAATACCTTGACTTCTAGTTGATCATTTGGAAAAGTGGCAGAAGGTAGATTTTTCTGATGAATCATCTGTTGATCTGCATCCCAATCATCACAAATACAGGAGAAGACCTATTGGAACCAGCATGGACCCAAGATTCCTACAGAAATCAGTCAAGTATGGTGATGGAAAAATCATGGTTTGGGGTTACATTCAGTATGGGGCATGCGAGAGATCTGCGATTTCAACATTAACAGTCTGAGGTATCAAGTTATTTGTGCTGCCCATTACATTACCAACCACAAGAGAGGGCAAATTCTTCAGCAGGATGGCACTCCTTCTCATACTTCAGCCTCCACATCAAAGTTCCTGAAAGCAAAGAAGATCAAGGTGCTCCAGAATTGGCCAGACTAGTCACCAGACATAAACATTATTGAGCATCTGGGGTAAAACGAAAGAGGAGGCATTGAAGATGAATCCAAATAATCTTGATGAACTCTGGGAGTCCTGCAAGAACGCTTTCTTTGCCATTCCAGATGACTTTATTGATAAGTTACTTGAGTCATTGCAGAGATGTACAGTATGGATGCAGTCCTCCAAGCTCATGGGAGTCAAACACAATATTCATTCTTTTTCCACTGCACCATGACTTTATATTCTATACTACACATTATTTCTGTTAAGTGACAAGACTTTTGTCTAAGCGAAGACCTTACTGTCCTAATTAAATAATTAAAAATCAAGGCATGATCATAAGCGTAATCTAGAGGCCTTTGACTTTCATATAAGCCACCGATGCCAAATAATCAACTAGAAGTCAAGTTATTATTTGTTGTTCTATAACTATATATATATATATATATATATATATATATATATATATATATATATATATATATAGTTGAAGTCAGAATTATTAGCCCCCCTGTTTATTTTTTCCCCAATTTCTGTTTAACGAAGAGAAGATTTTTTCAACACATTTCTAATCATAATAGTTTTAATAACTCATTTCTAATAATTGATTTATTTTATCTTTGCCATGATGACAGTAAATAATATTTTACTAGATATTTTTCAAGACACTTCTATACAGCTTAAAGTGAAATTTAAAGGCTTAACTAGGTTAATTAGGTTAACTAGGCAGGTTAGGGTAATTAGGCAAGTTGTATAATGATGGTTTGTTCTGTAGACTATCGAAAAAAAATTGCTTAAAGGGGCTAATAATTTTGACCTTATTTTATGAATGGTTCATAAAAAAAATTAAAACTGCTTTTATTCTAGCCAAAATAAAACAAATAAGACTGTTTTATAGTCAGATGGTTTTGACGTGCTGACTTGTAGAGGGCAGACTAATGGTTTTGTGTATGCTTAAAAAGCAGTGAAGAACAATGTCTTGTATGTGTGTTGGCCAGCCACCTGTGATGTAATCAGAACATTGCTTGGTACCAAGACATCCAAGTAAATGCTGAAGCAGAATTGACTCTTGTCTCTGTAAGCTATTACATTATTAGCGACGAGGATGAAGGACAGAGGATTTTGAAGAAGGATGAAGGATTCTAAAGAAGCTGGATCGAGATGATTTGGAGCTTTAAGGAAGGAAATGGCTCACATGGTAGGAACTATCACACCATTTGACTGTCAGTCACAATCTTGGGAGGAATATTGTGAAATTTTGCAACATTTCTTTGAAGCAAATGAAATTACTGAAGCAGTTAAGCAAAAGCCATTTTGCTGAGTTCGGTGGGAAACCAGACATACAGTCTACTGAGGAATTTGTTAAGCCCAGTTAAACCAGGAACAAAACACATTTGGGAAGTTGGTAGAATTATTGAAAGAGCATTTTAACCCAAAACCCAGTGAAATAGTACAACGATTTAAATTTAATTCAAGATCAAGAGAGGAGGGAGAAACAGTGCTGGAATATGTGGCAGTATTGAGCAATTGGCTCATGATTGTAATTATGGAGAAAAATTAACTGAAATGCTTCGAGATAGATTGGTATGTGGCATAAATGAGGACCGTATTCAACTTAGGCTGTTGGCAGAAACGTATTTAACCTTTGAGAAAGCATTGAAAATAGCCCAAGCAAAAAACTGCAAAACTGAAAACTGCAAATAAAGATGTTAAAGACTTGCAAAGTCAGCGAATGGAAGCTTCCAGTTCATTGAGAGTGCATAAAACAACAGTAAGGCAAGATAATGGTAAGAAAAGAGCATGTTACAGATGGGGCAGTTTGCAACATTTGGCTAATGAAAATTTTCTTGCTCTGTTAAACATCATTTGGAAAATATTAACAAAAAAATAAATAAAAAGTTAAAGGGGGGCTAATAATTCTGACTTCAACTGTATTATAATTAACCACACTTATAGATTAATTCAGAGCCAACAACTATAGTAAAAATAATAGTTTTTTTTTCTTATAATAAAACTAATTTAAAAAAAGATTAATTATGTTTAACAAAAGGAAAGTAAGAATATTTATAATATCACAATGAATTTGTATTTCACATACTGTAAATGATGCTCTCTTACACATTCTTTTAATTAAAGGGAAAAATATTAATGGTTAAAAACAATTAAGATTGTTTTCATAATAAGAAATACTGAGCACAGTAAATATGAATTATTCTGAAGGGTCGTATGACACTGCAGACAGAGTAATAATGCTCAGCTTTGCATCCCAGCAAAAAATTACCTTTCAAAACATACAAAAAATAAAACATACAATTATTATTTTTACACATTTCTTTCTCACAGAATGTCGGCTTTTAATTTCCTGGATTCTTCATTTCAATCTGGCGTTCGGTTCCTGTGAGAGCAACAAACTGTGCTGACAGTGTCACAAATCAAGCGGATGAATTATTTACTCTCTCTCTCACTTTCACATCAGTCACCGAGAGCACAAAGGCCAATCCTGTTGCTGTATAATCAAGACATCATTATCCTTCCACCTTCATAAATAAACAGTTTAAAAAGACGGGCGGAAGCAGATAATGAACGCGTCTCTGAGTGCGCGAGCGAATCCAAGTCCGCCAAGACACGAAAGCCTCCATGCTCTTACCGCAGTTGTGGCGTGTTGTGTAAATAATGCTGATCAAACGCCTCACGCGCTGCTATTTTCACTCTAAATGAAGTGTGTCGGGTTATCAAGCCTTTTGATTAGTCAAAATAAAATGTGCTTATCACATAGTTTAGCATTTATCATCACAAGTTCTTTATTGGCATTGATGGTTCCTTAAAGAACTTTTAACATCCATGGAGTCTTTATATTCCACAGAAAGATCTTTAGTGGAAATAAATATTCTTCACACTAAGAAACAAATGATAAAATTATATTTTTAGGCCAGGATTGCTTAGCATTTACACTTATTTTTAAAACCAAACCTTACTTTTCATCCAAAACTTTGCTGAGTATTGGGCTGTACGTGCTTGTTGTATGTTCAGGCATGATATTTTGAACAGTCCAGAACTTATATAAATTTGCAAATGAGTCAAAACAGCAGCAGGGTTCCTATCATATACACAAATGAAAATATCTGCTTCGTTTACACCTGTACTGAACTGTAATTGCAATTTTGTGACTATGACACACATCATAATGCATATTGTGGCGGAACATCAACCTCGGAATATCTTTGCTCTGCTCAATATGATGGACTGATGGACACCGACGCGCTGAATCTCCGAAATTATGCAAACATACTTCAAAATAAGCACTATCCTTATGAATAAACTGCATTGTTGCAATCTAAACAACTACATTCTTGTCTAAAAAAGCTTCAAAAGTACAATATGTTGTCCAACAGCTGCAATATTTGTCAAAATGTAGTGAGTTAGTTTAGCTTGCTGATTGGCACTCTATGTGGGCGGAGTAATACTCAAGGGTGAACTGGCTCTATGAGTGCTGTTGTAGAATATTGCACGACTATCAGCCAATCAGATTCGAGAACCAGACAGAACTTTTGTATAAATGAGCAATATCACAGGAGTAGCAGTGTACACCCGTGTTTTCAGTTGACAGCTCCGGCATTTAAAGGTGACATCGAATGTAATCGTAAAGAAACGTAATTTTCACTTTTGTATTTTACTAGATTATTTCATTGTTTAGTTAATTTCTACTGAATCTGCCAGCTCAGACAAGCAGCTTGTTTACAGCAATTAACACAAAAGTAGTGTAAGGCATTACTTTCCTTAAAAAGTTACTAAGTACCGCATTTAGTTACTTTTTATAAGAAGTAACGTAAGATTGCAATATTCATTCATTCATTTTCCTTCGACTTAGTCTCTATTTCAGAGGTTGCCACAGTGTATTTGAACTGCCTACTATTCCAGCATGTTTTACAGCCGCAACCCAGTATTGGGAAACACCCATACACTCTCATTCTCACACACACACACACACACACACACACACACACACACACACACACACACAATTAGTTTATTCAATTCAACTATACAGAATCTCTTTGGACTGTGGGGGAAACCGGAGCACCCAGAGGAAACCTAGATGAACATGGGGAGAACATGCAAACTCCACACAGAAATGCCAACTGGCCCAGCCAGGACCAGCGACATTCTTGCTGTGAGGCAACAGTGCTGACCACTGAGCTATTGCTAACCAAGATTGCAATATATTACTTTTAAAACTTTCACACTAAGATTTCAGGTGGCACCGTTGCAACATAGGCTCATTCTGAAAATGTAGCTCTATATAATTTTTTGGAGATCGCGAATTATGTAGCCAGAAGTACATATGGCTGCATTTCATTTTTAAAATGAACCCTACGTATGACGCCGTTCCTTTGTGTGCTTACCAGCTGACCACTTGCGTCCGCATGGATGGCTTTTCCCGCTGTTACCAGTTTGTCCTGTTAGCTTACCATGTATGTCGCCGAACTTGAGACATAGAGAGGAGTTGACCACGACAACGAGGTTTGAGTCCGGTGAAGAACGATTCGAGAAAGCAAGTAAGACAAAAACAGAAACCAAAAAATAAAATAAAGAAGTAAACAAAAGGGTGAGAATGTAATAAAATCTGAAAACGTGATAAAAATCAGACGAGGGCTTGACATTAACTTTTTTGATCACTAGCCACTGTGACTAGTAGTTTTCCACTGTTACTAGCCACTCGCCATTTTCACTAGCCACAATTGTGTTGTTGGGAAAATATATTTTATATGCATAAATTTGACTTTGGCATGCTAAAATTACTTCATTTAGATTTTGTGTTTTTCCACTTGCCTCCTCATTCATTTAACTGTTTTTTGTTTATGAGCTTACTCAATAAGCATGAGCAAATGGGTTATGCCTTTATAAAAAAGTGTCGCATTGCAATCAGTTTTCTTTCACAGGACTTTTCAGGGCTCAACACAATAAGGATTTACCTTTTTTTTTCTCTGGCCACACCAAACTAATTATTTCCTTGCCACAAATTTTAAATAATGTGTCAAAACAAGCAAAATACTGCTGTATACATACACTTTTATTTAACAAAACAGTTGACATTTAAAAAATATATATATTCTCACGCATCTAAAACTATGCACAGTGGTCTGTTCTGGCTCAAGATCCCAGATCACCAGTTAACTATGCATACAACAACATATTAAATCAATATTATTGTAAAGGATGATTATTAAACTATATTAACAAAAATAACAGCAGGCAAAAGAAAGCAGGTAAAAAACATTGTGCGCGATAATGAAAGAATGATGCCGCACATACGGTTAATGTTAGACCAATTAATAATCTGTTCAAAGAATGGTTAAAGCGAAAGCGACAACAACTGCTGCTGCTTAAAAAGAATCTCGAGCCCTTGAAGGACTGTGGGTGCACAAGCATCATAACCAGCCACAACCGAAATCTATTTGGCGGGAGTTAATGTAAAAGTTAATGTTTAGGGATGGTGATAGTGAGATGGTGGGCGGGTCAATCAATAAAATTGATTGAGTTTAGGGAAGGGGGAGGGTAGGTCAGTCGATTGGTCAGCAGCAGGCTCGAATTGCACTCGATAGAGAAATTTCAGATATCAAAAAGCATACACATCGGCTTCTGGTGGATTCGTGAAAACAAAAACTGCAACAAAAAAAAAAACGTAGATCCAGGGACATATTTAGTGGTCTCCAGAAATGTATACAGAGGTACGTTTTCAGAATGAGCCTGGGTTGCACCATTCACACTTATTCAAATAATTTGCCCAGAGAAAGTAATCACAGCATAGTTCATTTTATTCTAAACAAATCTACACGCAATGACTTTTGCTGCTTGTTCAAAATACTTAATTAAATTAAAAATGAGTTGAAACACAATTATTTTGTGCTTTTTTGGGGACAACGTAATGTTTTTTGTTCAATCTACTTAAATTGGTAAAAAAAATTGGACAACATGAAGTACTGTAATTGTGTGGAATCCAGCATTTTTTTCACTGTGTACTAAGTGTGAAGACACCATTAATATTTCATAAACACTATTTCACGCATCCTACATTGTGAACAACTTTTAAAAAAACAATACACTGTCAAAAATGACTGCTGATTTGAACATTTAAAAACTCAAAAACCCAAATCCCTCTATACAACAAACTTGGGCTGACGAAAACAAGGTCCTTTGCAGCTCAGATAATATCCTAAAGGACAAAAACCTAAATTATTGGCTTTGACATTGTGGAGAGGGAGCGTAAGTTTCTGAGGTTAAGGCAGGGAAAGCAGCCGAGAATGTCTTGTGTTTTACAGTGCGTACTGCATGTTTCTCTCAGAGAGTTTGGATTTATTTTAGTTTCTCAATAGCAGGACATTAATCACTCCTGTCTTACCCTCTTTCACTGTGTTTGTGTATCGCTTCTCGCTCTCTTTCTTTCACCATCCAGTCCTCTCTTCCCCCCAGTTTGTGCACTGTATTAAAAAAGATTTTAAAATGGTTAAGACTTCTAAAGGGTGAATTCGTTTATTCTACAGCATTAATTAATTAGTGCACTTTTTTGGGTCAAAATAAAGGTGGGAAAATAAAAGATAATACTGATTTAAAGTCAATGCATAAAAATAATTAAATAGGCATCAACCAAAAACATATTTTTAAACATAATACTTATGAAAAAGAAAGAAACATATATTTCAATAATAAGAAGAAATGTACAGTAACTTGTATTACAAACTTATGAATATTTTTTAACTTCTGAAATACTTCTGCTTAGAAAAAAATATATCCAAAAATATATATAATTAAAATAATTCCAACTTTTTTAATAATAAACATAAAAATGCAATAAAAATCAACAATACAATAAACAACTTAAAATTTACATTTAAGTCCATAATAATGCAAGAACACACATATTTCAGCTTGTTGTTTTTCCAATTTAAGTTACATTCTAACTTACTTATGTTATTTGTTTATTTTAAAGAAACTTTCCTTTTATATGATTTTATGAGTTTAATATAATTTTTGTTTCAGCATGTAAAAAGCCGAGAATGAATTGTACTAAATCACCTTTTTTCCCTACTTATTATATTTAATATTTTAGAATCAGAATCAGAAAGAGCTTTATTGCCAGGTATGTTCACACATACGAGGAATTTGTTTTCGTGAGAGCTTTTACAGTGCAAGAGGTTTACAGAGACAGGACTAAAAAAACAGATAATAAATATATTTTAAAAAGTAGTGAATGCAAATATACAAATTGACAACTGTATGTACAGGTATGTTACTATATACAACATATACAATATACAACTATATACAACATTATATGTGTATATGCACATTATATTGGATTTTACAATCCAATCACATTAATCATCTAATTAAACTGAATATATGTTGACTGAATACATTGTTTGAAGTAACACTGTAAAAATTAAAACAATAAACATTTTGTTACATTAGCTTATTTTAATAAGTCAAGTTTCAACAATTTTTTTAAGTTATACAACGTTTATCTTAATATATGTATTCAGTTTGATTAATGTGATGTGAGATGACTAGAAAAGTTAGTTTAATTCAACAAAAAAATTAAAACAGCAAGATTTTTTACAGTCTCTAGTCGGTACAGTTCCACCTCCTTACCCCATGTGGAGGAGCTCAAGTATCTTGGGGTTTTGTTCACGAGTGAGGGAAGGATGGAACGTGAGATTGACAGGCAGATCGGTGCAGCGGCAGCAGTAATGCGGTTGATGTACCGGTTCGTTGTGGTAAAGAAGGAGCTGAAAGCCAAAGCTCTCAATTTACCGGTCAATCTACGTTCCTACTCTCACCTATGGTCATGACCGAAAGGACAAGATCTCGGATACAAGCGGCCGAAATGAGTTTCCTTCGAGGGATGGCAGGGCGCACACTTATACACAGGGTGAGGAGCTCTGTCACCCGGGAGGAGCTTGGAGTAGAGCTGTTGCTCCTCCACATCGAGAGAAGACAGCTGAGGTGGCTCGGGCATCTGTTTCGGATGCCTCCTGGACGCCTACCTAGTGAGGGGTTCCAGGCATGTCCCACCGGGAGGAAGCCTCGGGGAAGACCCAGGACACACTGGAGGGACTATGTCTCTCGGCTGCCCTGGAAACGCCTTGGGATCCCCCCGGAGGAGCTGGAGGAAGGGTCTGGGGAGAGTCTGGAGTTCTCCCCTAAGACTGCTGCCCCCACGACCCGGCCCCGGATAAGCGGATGAAAATGACATGACATTACATGATTTTTTACAATGTATTTAGCGTCATTCTATTATATTCTTGTTTTATTAAAAGTAAAACTGATGCTTATTTATTCTGACTATACTCATATAAACTGTACTCGCTCGGGCTTCAGTGCTGGTGTCTGTGTTTGAATTTGCATACTTCGCTACTATACAGTACATTATAAACAGTATGTGAGCCGAGTAGTATGTCCAAATTCATATGCTGTGTCCCAATTTACATACTTATACTACACCCTAAAAGTATGTAAAGGAAAATTATATACTTTTGAGTGTGTGACAGAAGAGTACGCAAGCGTTGGGACACACTACTTCCTCGTTAGATCAATATGTTGCTTAGTTATGAGCCCTGTCAATCATCTCGACACATCATCCGCATTTCTTTCATATTTAATTTCCTTCCTTATTGAAGAAGCAGCAGCAGAATAATCTGCCATCCGTGAGCCTTTAATAATTATGCATTCGGAGGTTAATGTCCAAACATATCTTGACAGAAGTTCACATTGTTGTTGCAGATAAAATACATCTTGGAAAACATGGTTCAAATATGCTCCAGTTAGCTAGATATTAGATAAAAGTCATTTAAACAACTTTACTGAAGCCTTTCTACTTGATGGTTTGTCTCGCGTGTCCGTCATGTTTGTAGTTTGTTTACAGTTTTTACCCGAGTTTGTAGTTCTAATCAAATTCACGTTCATCGTGCTATGTATTACGGGCAATATTAGCGGTTAGAGTATGGACACTTCTACACTTTGAATTTTTACCGGAAATGGTAAACCATCCGGGTACCTTTGGCATGCTCTTTTCAACATACTATGGTTTGGGGCATACTAATTCTATTTTCAAATACTATTTAGGATGGATAGTAAGCGAATTGGGACGCAAAAACAGTATGCGAGGAGTACCCGAATGACCTACTACTTCTGTCAAAATTATGAAGTATCTACACTATCCCATAGTGCCACGAAAAAAATTCATGAATGGGAGTGAAGCAGGGCGTGGGCAAGTCATAGTGACAAATGGATGGCTGGTGGCAATCGTGTAGTAAATTTAAATTCAAATGCAGTACCTACTCGAGTAGTAGCTGATTTGGGACGCAGGCTCTGTGTCATGTGAGCAGGGATGTGTTTGTCGCCTCCAGGAAAGCTGCTGTTTTTCCTCATGAGGAAGAATTAACCTCTCAGACATTACCACAGCGAGTCTGCGGTGTCCAGCTCGGGGCCGTGTGTTTCCCTGCTGCACCACAGTCCTGCCCTCTAATTAGATTACCCAACATTCCCAGTTTCGCCAGGCTCTACTCTGGGCAGCCTTTACCTTTCGAGAGCTGTAATACGGGGTCTTAAAGAGAGGAAATGACATAAATGGCTGTCAGATGGGATTTTGTTACACCCGATGGTGTGCTGACAAAATCACATCTGTGAAGTCACGGGCCGTTGTTAAAAATGTATAGCCCAGAAAAAGAAAAAGAAAATTGGTGAATTATTGCTTTGTGACTGGAAAAATAAAATCAACATGTTTTTGATAAATACATTGATGTTTTTATCCCATTCTGTATAATAAGCTCTGAGAAATATACAGATGAAATCAGAATTATTAGCCCCCTTTATATTTTTTGCCCTAAATTTTTTCCAGAAAGAACATTTGTTTGACACATTTCTAAACATAATAGTTTTAATAACTCATTTCTTATAACTGATTTCTTTTATCTTTGCCATGATGACAGTAAATAATATTTTACTAGATATTTTTCAAGACACTTCTATACAGCTTAAAGTGACATTTAAAGGCGTAACTAGGCTAATATTGCTTAAGGGAGATAATAATATTAAAATGTTTGTTTTTTTATTATTAAAAACTGCTTTTATTCTAGCTGAAATAAACTAAGTTAAATAATATGTTCATAATTCTGTTTATGTAGGCTGAAGATATTTAGGCACTTATGCGAATGATATGAAAAGCTCAGCCTCGCAACTGATTGATTAAATGTTGGATGCCATGCAGGAAAATACATTTTTTAGATTTGATAGACAAAATATTCAGTTGAAGGCAAATTTTGCCCTCCTAATAAATTATTATTTTCAAACCGAGTGATGTTTAACAGAGCAAGGGCATTTTTCACAGTATTTCATGTTTTTCTTCTGTAGAATACACATTTCTTTTAGTTTGGATGTAATAAAAAAATTGTAATAAAAATTGTCAATATCATTAGCTCTGTTGAGAAATTCCTTTTGTTAGCTACAGAACACACCATCTTTCTCCAGTCACCTGCACTGTAAAAAAAATACTGAATTCCACACAATTGATTTGTGTTGAGAAAACCTGAAGGAATTAAGTTACCTTACTAGTTTTTACAAATTTAAGTGGATTGAGCATAAAACAATTAGGTTCTGAGTGCCTTTTAAGTGCACATTTAAATCGCACTTTAAGGTAAATACTAGTACCTTGCAAAATAATTCTTAAAATATGATGTACTGTAATCATGGAAAAAAAAAGACCAAAAAAAATAGTTATTAGACAATTGTTATTAAAACTATTGTTTAAAAATGTGTTGTAAAAAAACTTTCTCATGAGGGCTTCACATTTAGTCTTTAACTGCAAACATTAAAAAAAATCACCACAGGCAGTCTTTTAAAAAGTCAGAGAAGAAAAAACAAAACTATAGTATTTCAGTGATATTTCAAAGTGAAAAGGGCTGTTTTTGTCAAATTGGTCATACAAAACTTGCTGATTCCTGTTGAAATAACTGGATTTTCTCTGCAAAATGGCAACGCTAATTTTCTCTCTCATACATGCTGATGCCTTCATTATTTTAAATCAGAGAAAACACTGAAACATGGCCAAAATAAATCCTGTGGCTTCACAAAATGACAATTTTACATGTCGGGCATGAAAGGTGAATCTCAGGAGAGCTGAGCAAGGGTCTGTGTGATTAGACATGACGGAGGAGTTGAATTTGACTGATGTCCAGTCATTAATCATCTGTCCAGAACAGTAGGAGGTGATCAAGCAGAACACAAGGCATGTCTGAGGGAAGGTTCACCGCTCTTCATCATGCACTGATACCTTTCATTTAGAAATATCAAGCAAAAATATAATAATATATAATTGACATTTGAGATAATTGACTTTTTGTTTTTTATTAAAACATTATTATTATTGTATAGGGTAATATATAAAATAGTAAACAAGGCTGTATTTACAGTAAGTAAACAAAACAGTAATAATTATTATTTTTTTTAAATTGATGTAGTTTTTTCTTGTGATTCAAAGCTGAATTTTCTGTTTTAATTAATATTTCCTTTTATGATCCATATTCTAAACTGCTAAAAGGGACCTATTATGCAAAAATCACTTTTGTAAGGGGTTTAAACAGGTGTGTGAAAACAGTGTGAATCTAAAGCTGAAAATTAATTATTACATTTATTGTAACCATATAAAAACAGTCTGCAGAAACATTTTGATTGACATTCTCCTTTTTTGCATGTCATCAGAGAAGGAAAGCGCCACCCACCAGTGATGATCTTTCCCTCATTAGTATAGACAGCCCTAAGTGAGAAGCAGCCACCCGCCATTAGAGTGTTCACCTGCTAAAGATAATGTCAGCGACTAAGAGGCATTATAAATGTGGAGTTTTAGTATGCACAATGAACACTATAGTCACCACAGGCTGCCTTCTTCTGAGATTCTTCTTTTGACATTTTCAATTTTTCATAGAGATCACTTTAGTACTGTTTTGGATCTGCCGTTATGCTAATGCATAGGCCTTTGAAGCTCCGCCCTCTATTGAAAAGAGCATAATCTCTTTAATTTAAAGTCACCAGAATGCCACAATTAGGATTAAATACTAAAAGATGCAGTTTCAAAAAGTTTTTTTTTTAAATTGTGTGGTATTTTGAGCCAAAACATTACATACAACACACTCTAGAGCAGGGCTATTCAATTGGCGGCCCGCGGGCCGAACCCGGCCCCCGAGGCAATTTGTTCCGGCCCCCCAAATAGTGTGACCAAGACATCAAAAATAAATTTAGTTCAGTCGAAAAACGGCCGCTATAGTTATGAAGTGGCGTGCGTCTGTTCAATACAGCACGAGCTGCAGTTAAAGGCAGTGCAGAGTGCGAGTCACCTGACATTAACAGAGTGGGGCGAGCAAGCGAAAACATTTGGATATGTTTGTAGAAAAGGCCTTTTGTACAATGCACTGATATTGTTAATAGGGATGCAATGATTAGCCGATTTCACTATTATCCCCGCTTTTATTTATTAAAGGCTTCTCAACGCCGCATTTCTGTTGCACGGAAAAAAGCTGCTGCAACTAATTATGCCAATACGCACGCAAATTGGATTAACTATAGCAGCAAGTCATTGACATATTGTGTCTTTTCCGCGGGCAAGTAGGCTACATTATTTCCAATTGAGACGTGAGCATATTGGTAGCGGTGCGCGCACGGCTCACAAGCGGACCAACACACTCGTGCCCTGCAGGCACGCCACACAGTAGAAATTATCTCAGGCTGTAGTGGTGAGAGTTGTGCGTGGCTTTCAGTGCAATGTAAACAAAAGATATGTTAGATGAATTATTAAAAATTATTAAAATGATTATGTATGTATGAACGCAGATAATAACAACAGTTCATTTAAATTCTTAGCTAATATACTGTATAGCTTAAATTAACATTAGACAAATACTATTTTTATTTATTCTTATTTTTATTTATTTATTCATTGTTCTGTCATTTATTTTCATTGTAAAATTATCACTCATGTTTAAATCAAAAACCTTTTCATGTTTTTTATGTCCAAAGAGAGAAATGGACTATTGTTTGTTTTTTATTAATATTTTGTGCTGTATTTGGTTACTAAGCATTAATAAACAACACTTTAATATAAAAGCAGTTCTCTTATGATTTTCTAAACTAGTAGTGTTTTAAATTTAATAAACGCATAATAATGGTGATAACTGTGACACCATGATTATTCTTCAGACTATAATCGTACAACCAAAATCTATAATCACTGCATCCCTATTTGTTAGGCAGTTTAAAACACAACATATGAATGTGTCTGAATGTAGAAAAAGCCTACTTAAGCAATACACTGAATTTGTGCCTCGAAATACATTTGGATATGCTTGTAAAAAAAGCTTGTTGTACAATGCAGTGATGTTATGTAGTTTCAAAATACAACATATTAACGTTTTAATGTAGAAAAAGTCAACGTGGGTGTTTTAAGGAGCAAAAATACAGCATATGGGCTCTTATATTGCTGTTGTGTCATCACTTATATTGCAAGTCATATCTCTCCGGCCCCCCATTTGGGATGCTTTTCATGAACTGGCCCCCATGACAAACTAATTGAATAGCCATGCTCTAGAGACATCAGAGACTTATTTTACATCTTGTAAAAAGTGGCATAATAGCCCCCCTTTAATATTTTGTGTAAACAGCAACAATTTTTTTTAGGATTCTTATAAAAAATATATAAAAAAAAACAATAGTAACAATTTAAGGTGACGTATTTACACATGTTCCATGCACTTACTATAGTAATTACAATGAATTGTGCATAATTACTGCAATCTATCAGTATTACTGCAATCTATCATAATCTACCATAATCTATCTATCTATCTACCATAATCTATCTATCTATCTATCTATCTATCTATCTATCTATCTATCTATCTATCTATCTATCTATCTATCTATAATGAAGGCCAGGTAAACATCACTCCTCTGACCTCTAAAGGTGCTCTAGCAACAGACGCTAGGGCCATTGTCTTTAGCCTACTTGTTAGAGCAACTGACTGCCATGCAAAAAAAAAAAAAAAAAAAATTCGCTGGTTTGATCCCAGCTCAGACTGGGTTGGGTGCAGTAGGACTGGTGGATTATATGTGGGGGCTCGTCCAGGATGGGAGTGAGGTTTAGGGGGCTAAGTGTAATGGAGGCCAGCTAGCGAAGTGCTATGCAGGTAAACCTCACTCCTCTGACCTCTAAAGGTGCTCTATTAACAGATGCTAGAGGCCATGGTCTTCAGCCTACTTGTTAGAGCAACTGACTCCCATGCAAGGAATCGCTGGTTCAATTCCAGCTCAGACTGGGTTGGATGCAGTAGGATCGGTGGATTACATGTGGGGGCTCGTCCGGGATGGGAGTGAGGTTTATGGGGGTAAGTGTATCGGAGGCCAGCTAGCAAAGTGCTATGCAGGTAAACCTCACTCCTCTGACCTCTAAAGGTGTTCTAGCAACAAACGCTATAGAGGCCATGGTTCTTAGCCTCCTTATTAGAGCAACCAACTTCCATGCCATCACTGGTTTGATCCCAGCTCGGACCGGGTTGGGTGTGGAAGGACCAGTGGATTACCGACCGACCGACCTACTGACCTACCTACCTAAGTCACCTCTTTCTTCTTATAGTTCTTATTAACAACATGAAATGCTTCATAATGTATACATGTAATATCATTAATTGATGAATTGGTACCTGATATCTTATCTGGAAAGTCCAGTAAAGTCCATTCATCCATCTTGAGGCCTGTAAATAGGTACACATCGCATAATAAGAATAAGAATAATATAAATGCAATTCAATAAAATAATTGGTTATTAACAAATTACTAACCAAAATAATAACTGGAAGTCAGGTTTGGAGGTCTTCTTTTCCTATTAAACAGTTGCTCAAAACATGAGGAAAGAATTCAAGCTGTACAGGAAAAGACAAGTCAGAAAAATCTGCAAGCAAACCATAAGAAACTGATAAAACAGAGTCATGGATGGAGCAAACCCTGCCGTAAGCTCCCTCCACATGTATTTTACATGCTGCAGCTCCGCCAGAGGAAAACCAGTGAAACTCTCATGCATAAATATGGCGAGGGTTTACTGGACTGTTTCACAGCTGCTCTTGGTTAGTGGTTTTCTCAGAACGCTTCACACGAACCAGCAAATGAACATGAATCATATTGTCTAAAACTAAGCCAGACGTCCCATTGTACTCAGAGGGTGATCGTGTGTAATGCGGGTAAACTACATCAATCAAACACACAAGAAATCAGGCGGATAAAATCAATATTATATTTGTCAGCAATACATCATTCATTGACTTCATCAAATTGCCAGCAAGAAAATGGTCTTCAGAAGTCAAAGTTATTAGCCCTCCCGTGAAATTTGTATATATTTTTTCCAAATATTTCCCAAGTGATGTTTAACAAAGCAACAAAAATTTTCTTGTGGAGAAAGTCTTCATTCATTCATTTTCTTTTCAGCTTACTCCCTTTGTTAATCAGGGGTCACTCACAACAGATTGAACCACCAACTTATCCAGCATATGTTTTTATGCAGCGGATGCCCTTCCAGCCGCAACCCAGTACTGGGAAACACCCATACACTCTTGCATTCACACACACACACACACACTACGGCCAATTTAGCTTATTTAATTCACCTATACCACACATCTTTGGATTGTGGGGGAAACTAGAGCGGAGAAAGTCTTATTTCTTTTCATTTCTTTTTTATTTAAAGTGAATATTCTTTTTCGGTTGGCTACTGTTATCCAATGATAAATGCTTAATTAACCTAACTTGCCTAGTTAACCTACAGATGTGGCTACTGAGAATGTGCGAGTGAATGAACGTGACCACACACAATGCTGCAGTACTACACGGTACAGCACAAAATCGTCTAAAACAAAAAAAACACGAGCAGCAGGGGCAGTTATGTAACATAGTGAACATACTGAACTGATATACTGTAGAAGCTAGAGCATGTGAGCGGAGCTGAGAGGTGTGATGCTCCGCTAAGCGTTCCGATTTATGGTGGTGCGCTCCACTCAGTCTATAACTGCCCAAAGCAAGCGCTCCATTAACTTTCCGCTCAACCTCACCGGTAAACCAATACCGCTCAGATCCCTCTCCGATATAAAATTTCTCAAGTAGGCTAAACCTTAATTTTTTTAAGCCTTTAAATTGCACTTTAAGCAGAATACTAATATCTTGCTAAATAACTAGGAAACTATTATGTTGTCATTATGGCAAAGACAAAATAAATTAGTTATTAAAGCTATTATGTAAAAAAAAATCAATAAAAAATAAACCTTCATTCTATTAAACAGCACTTAGTTTTATAATGCTTTAAAAAGAATTAAAAAATGTAATAATTAGGATTTTTAATATATATATTTATTTATTTATGCATACATATATTATTATTATTTATTAATTAATAGTACTTACATATATATAAAATGGAAAAATAAATAAATTTGAAATAAATATATGTATAAATAAAGCATATAATTTATCTCCTGACTAAAAATATTTTTTGGTAGATTTACTCACAAAAACATACTTTTTAGTTTTGGATTTAAAAACTGAAAATATAGTCATAAAATAAGTAAAAATATGACAAAAAAAAAAAAATCTATCATACATAAAAAGTATTTAATTGTGCTTGTCCATAGTGGAGAGTATGCTATCTCTTTGGTGTGGCACAGCATTTTATATATATATATATATATATATATATATATATATATATATATATATATATATATATATATATATATATATATATATATATATATATATATATATATATATATATATATATATATATATATATATATATATATAGTTGAAGTCTGAATTATTAGCCCCCCTGTTTATTTTTTTCCACAATTTCTGTTTAACTGAGGAAAGTTTTTTTCAACACATTTCTAAACATAATAGTTTTAATAACTCATTTCTAATAACTGATTTATTTTATCTTTGCCATGATGACAGTAAATAATATTTTACTAGATATTTTCAAGACACTTCTATACAGCTTAAAGTGACATTTAAAGGCTTAACTAGGTTAATTAGGTTAACTAGGCAGGATAGGGTAATTAGGCAAGTTATTGTGTAATGATGGTTTGTTCTGTAGACTATCAGAAAAAATATATAGCTTAAAGGGGCTAATAATTTTGACCTTTAAAATGTTTTTTAAAAAATTCAAAACTGCTTTTATTCTAGCTGAAAAAAAACAAAGACTTTCTCCAGAAAAAATATATTATCAGACATACAGTGAAAATGTCCTTAATCTGTTAAACATCATTTGAAAAATATATATAAAAAATAAAAATTAAAATTAAAGGGGGGCTAATAATTCTGACTTCAACTGTATATATATGAGCAATATCACACTCGTAGCAGTGCGATATGGCTGTATATCGTAGCAGTGCGATATGGCTGTATATCGGCACTGGTGGTATATCACACCAGTGCTGATATACAGCCATATCGCACTGCTACTAGTGTGATATTGCATTTATACAACAGTTCGACGTCATAATCGTGTATACAGTACAGTATATAAAAAAGAAAATCAAACATGGAGAGCCTAAAACCCCTTTTGAATTAGGAACTACTTTCTTCCGCCATTTATTCACTTCTGATTGATTCACGCAGCTGATGTCAGAACCAAAGAAGCCATCACCAATTCACCAACACCACTTTAGAGCTAGTGTTTGAATGATTCTCAAGCGTAATGTCTAAAGTGATGACAAAACAGGTGATTTTGCTGACATTTTAAGATTATAAGGCTGAACGGCATGAAATGCCATCAATTTACAGAGATATCACCCTACAGTATTACAGTCTATTACAGTCTACAGCAGGGATTCTCAACCGGTGGGCCGCGAGACAGCTTAAAATTAACTCTTAATATTAAGGGTGTCACAAGATCTCGTGAGATTAAATCGCGACGAGATTTCTCGTTGAGGTAAAAAGTTATCTCGTAAAATGTTAGCATGATGGAGCATGAGGGTGAAATTAGCATTGAAGATTGAATATGAACCGCAAAAAAGTGCTTTGCATACACCTGGTAAGGCTGGCCTCTGTCATGCACATGTCACTTGGTTGGGCGGGTGGTTGTGACGTAACCGCTATTTTTTCTCACTGGAGTTAGATGTGCAGCACAATCACTACCAGATTGCTGTTGTGTTTGAGATAAGGAAAAAACGCTAAACACATGCAGGCATTTCTTCTTTCTTTCTGCCAACACAACACACATTCCTGATATGCGAGTCCTATCTTACACTCAATACACTACAAATATATGATATAAATACAGCACTACAACATACAAAAGAGAGAGATCGACTTAGAATATCACTTACCAGTTTAATAATGATTTGATCAGCTGTCGTTAGAAATTACGCTGTTTTAATCTTCTAAGGGCTTTTTATGCAGTCCAGTCGCCATCTTGTGGGTAGACAATGTCAACCGTCTTTGGTCTACTCAGCATGGCAGGCTAATGGCCGCCGACGTGCTGTCTCTCAGAAATTATGAATATTTAAAAATAGGCACTACCTTTATAAATAAACTGCAGTTGCAATTTAAACAACTACATTCTCGACTAAAAAAGTCTTAAAAGTACATTATGTTGTCCAACAGCAGTAATATTTGTCAAACTGTAGAGTGTCCTCTGCTTGTTACTGTATGTGGGCAGAGTAATACACAAGGACTAAGGGTGAAGAGGCTGGTTGAGTGCTGTTACTGGCAGAATATTACACGACTATCAGCCAATCAGATTCAAGAACCAGACAGAACGGTTGTATAAACATATATATATAAAATAACATTTGCATTATCTGTAATAAGACTTCACAATATTACTGCATTTTTAATCAGTTACATGCAGCTTTTGGACGAATAAGAGACTTCAGAGAATTGGCAATATAAATAAATACTGAACTTGCTCTGGACATCATCCAGAAATATTGATATAGTCAGTTCCACTTTGTCCATGTAATCATATTGAACAGGACAGAGAATGTAAACCTGATCCTCACACTCTTAAGTCTTTCCAGAAATGACCATGACATGTTGCTGAACATCTGAAAGGTTAATCCATCTCAGTCAAAACCTCAAGCTTCACACAGAGAGACGCTCTCAGTGTCCCGCTGACACACAAAAAAAAAAAAAAACCATCACACTCACCTTCACATGTGTACAAGTCCTGAACAGAAATGTGGAACAAATTAAACCACAACTAAAAAAAAAAGTGTGAAACATAATGCAAGAGAAGGTGACAGAAACTGTTTTAATGGATGAAAAACAAAAAGTAAAAAAAAAAAAAAAAAAAAAAAACAGTGAAAAAAAACTTTAAGAAAAGGCAGCATCAAGTTAAAAAAAACCTGAAACAGTAAAAAACTCAAACAATGTATATACAGGAATCAGAGAGTGAAATTCAATACCTTTTAAGACCTTTTGTAAGACTCTTTTATACATTTCAAGACTTTGTCGCCACTTTGGGTTTCAACCAGTAACATTGGCAACATTTTAATTTACAGGATATTTACTAAATACTGATTGTAAGAAAATAATCCTGAACTAAAACATTATTGATATACTGAATATTAAACCATTGTATAATAAAAAATGATAGAAAAAGTGATGCTTTGTAAAATAGCATTTAAGACTTTTTAATACTTTTTAAGGGCCCTAAATTTCTCTAAATTGATTTATCAACTTATAAAAAAATCAGCATCAAGCTAGAAATAAAACTGAAACAAGAAAAACTCAAATGTCAGCATCAAGTAAAAGAAAAACTGAAACAGAAAAAAAAACTGTAGAAAAGGTAGCATCAAATCAGAAAAAAACACTGAAACAGTAAAGACACCCATAGAAAACACAGCATAAAGTACGAAAAAAAATGAAACGGTAAACAAAACTCAAAGGAAAGACAGCATCAAGTTGGGAAAGAAAATGAAACAAAAAACCTCAAATGAAAAGCTAGCATCAAGTAAAAAAAACAGAAACTCAAAGAAAAGACAACATCAAGTTGGGAAAAAAAATTAAACAATAATAAAAAAAAAGGCAGCAACAAGTTAGAAAAAAAAACTGGATAAACGGAATCAGGTGAGAAATATTTAAGATTGTCAACCAGTCATGAAATGGAAACTGAAATGACAAAAACAAGCTCCTGAATGGTTTGCCTGTAGAAGAGCCAAACGCTGCAGGAAGTGACTTTAACAACCCTCATTGAACAGGAAGCACAAGGCCATAATCAATTATCAATCTGCGGTGAACGCAGCAGAAACAGTCAGGACGCAAATTTGGGGGCTCGTCCGGGATTCAGTTTTTTCAGACTGGAGTTACACTATAAAAACAGCTACATTTATAAAATGTGGTCACCAGGGCATTTACAGATGATTTGCTGTAAAGCTGCTTCATGGTACAAATTGGAAAAGCCAATGATATGAATAAAGAGACAGGTAACAATTTAAAGGGGCATTTTTTGCAGTGATGTCACATAGAAGAACCATTTTTGGCTCACCAAAAAACCTTTTAGTTAACAGTTCTTCACAGAACCATTTTTTTCTTAGCGCAAGGGACATTTTACCAATCCACAGAAACGTTTTTCCACTATAAAGAAGCTTTCGTGGATTGAAAGCCATGAAGTTAAAAACATTTATCTAGTGTGTTTAATGAAAACCAAAAGGTTAACAGCATCAAAATAAGAAGCATTTATGGCATTTGTTTTTAATATTTGAAGAAAGAAATATATAGAGAAATACATGTTTTTAGGTTGTTGTTTTTTTTGTTTTTTATGGAATTAAATGTGTGCATAGTGTATTAATAGTTTGGAGTGGAATACTTTTGCTCACTAATCATGCAACCATTTGATTACAACTACAGTAAAACAGTTATATGGTAAAATATTATTACAAAATTAAATATTTTTAAAAGTGTATTTAAGCATTTTAATGTAACTTATAATAAAGATATATTTATATATAAAGACGCATTTAGGATGCGTTCCAACTTGTAGCTTGATTAATCTGGACCAAAAAATAAATTCATATCATTACAATTGTAATAATGGTTTACTCCAAAGCTAAAAGTAAATAAAAAGGGCTTTTATGCATCTATTTTAGCATATTTTCTACTTGAAAGAATGCTTCAGTATTATCTTTCTGATGAGACATTAAACCGAGGTCCTGACTCTCTGTGGTCATAAAAATCCCATGGCACTTCTTGTAAAGAGTAGGGGTGTAACCCCGGTGTCCTGGCCAAATTCCCTCCATCGGCCCTTACCTATCATGGCCTCCCAATAATCCCCCCCCCCCCCCCCCCCCCACACTCAAAATAAATGCTCTATATAAATACATTACATTACATTACGACCAGTTTATGCTCTCACCTTTAGAAATCATGCCATGTTTTTGGCTTGTTTAGATATCTTTAGTCTGTGTTGCATTCATATTTCAATCAAATTCACATTTTAGTCATATTTCTGTGGACTGAGACCAAAATGTGGATACGATATTCCACAAATATTGATTTATTAACTCTTTTGGAGTTAAAACTTTGCTATCGTGTTGCGTAAAAAAAGTGATCATCATAATTGTTTTTGTTATTTTATGCCAAACAAATGCTTACAATTAGCCTACTCAAGGTGTTATACATTGAAGAGGTCAAATTATTCTGTAGTGTTAGTTTGTGTAGAACATGATTCAGCTAATCAAATATATGATTTAAAAAATAATTACATCTAATTTATTCATAAAATTATTTAAATATTTAGTGTTTTGAGGTATATTTAGAGTATTCTCAGCTACAGTAACCCCTGATTAGCTATTTCAGAGGTTACTTGAGGTCAAACTAAAAACCATACATCTAATCTGGCTCTTTTTTGACTTTTAGGCTATATATAGAAACAAACACCTATTTTACAAGAAAAGTGTCTTTTGAATACGTACTTACAATGCCTATCGGTGCTCTGATCTGTCAGTTTTAGACTGATGAATGGTGTTTTTCTCGCATAGACTGATTGGCGAAAAAATGATGCATTATGCATTCACAATAGTATGAAGCATTATAGGGGTGGTCAAATGTATTTTTAGATTATCTATTATTTAAATTATTAATATTTTTATTTAAAATACAGATCAGAAAACTACTTCTCGCTATTAAATAGCTGACCCCCCACCCCCCCCCCCCACCCCACCCTCCCTACATCTTGTTTTGACGTCCTTCGATCAATCGTTAATTAGAGTGGCTAATCCCCCCAAACCCCCCTGTAATTCACACCCTGCAATTACTATGCTTTTAAAATGACTATAATATCATCAGCAGTTTACATAATAAAACAAAAATCAGGCTCTGTATTGAGAATTATAATGTGGTCCCTTCATTTTCCCATCAAGTTTATAAAAATAAATATGTAATATAAATTAAAAATAAATACAGATTATATTAAGTTGTTGCTAAATACTAAATGGTGTGTATTTGAAGATCAGACAATCTGCTTCATGTGCTAAATTAAGTACGGCTATAAAGTTTAGCACCTTTAAAATGTAAACTAAAAGAAAATTCACTTCAACTTCAAGTATGTGACAGCACATTTTCATACACTGTCACAAGATGGCAGCATTTCACTAAATATAGAGACCATTTCAGTGTCAGACCTGTACCATAATTTTAACTGATATTTGTTATTAATAATATATAAAAAGTTACTGTACAATTCACGCTTTTAATAAACCATTAAATAAGACTTATAGCCTAATAAAATACTAATTAGCTGCTTATAAGTAAGTAAGTACAATGTGGTAAGTTAGTAAGGTAGTTGGGTTTAGGTATTGAATAGGATTATAGATGTAAAATAAGATCATACTTTATAATTGCTAATAAACAGCTAATATCTTAATAACGGGCAAGTAATAAGCCAGGAGTAAATAGTGTGAATTGTATCTTAAACTAAAGTGTTACTAAAAAGTCTTATAAGAGAAATAAAGCCTTATACAAACAGTAAAGGATACATAAAAGTAATGAGCTAAATCAGAGCAATAATTTTGTTTGTTTTATTAAACAACATTCATTTTTGACATACCTGTATAAAGATGGGTCAAAGATTCAGTGTAGTGTTTGTAATAGTGCTTGAAACTAGCTTTGCATTTGAAACTGCTTACCTTGAAATCTAAATAAACAATCAAGCGTTCAATCCAATCGCTGAGTGTCTGACCACACCACCATCACTCACAGTCTGTCGTTTATTTCATACTGAAAAGGCTGGATATCTGTGAGATGTTGTTTCAGTGCTGATATGGTGAGCTGCTGTGTTTGTATCTGCAGGTCTTCAGACATGAAGCATCTGTCCGGTGAGAGCCATGTTTCTGTCTCTGATGAGGACGAGTGTGATCTGACTGAGTCTCTCCAGTGATCCCTGCCACTGCTCCAGCTCCTGAACACACACAAGAGTATTTTATGGTTACAAATTTTATGAAATGTTATTCATTTCTATTTAATTCCACTTCAATTCAGTTATGTTTTGTTTTCATTGTACATAGAGTAAATCTATCATTATGTTTTCATTTTGCATAGCTATTTTTTATATTTAATATGAGTTCTTGTTTTCTACAGCTATATTTTTTCAATATCTAAGGTTTTTCTATTTTATTTTAGATTTTCTTATTCCAAGATTTATTTCTTATTGATCATCTTTTTTTAAGGTCACAGAAGGGTCATATAAGCATTTTACCCCATATTGTACTGTACAGTATATGACCAATACAATTAGAATTTGGGTATGATTTTTATGAAGTACAAACTGTATTTCACATGATGTGTTTCACAAATGATGTTTAACAGAGCAAGAAAATTTCACAGTACTTCTGATAATATTTTTTCTTCTGGAGAATGTCTTGTTTGTTTTATTTCGGCTTGAATAAAAGCAGTTTTAAATTTTTTACAACCATTTTTAAGGTCAATATTATTAGCCCCCTTAAGCAACATTTTTTTTTTTGTTCGATTTTCTACAGAACAAACCATCGTTATAGAAAAATATACCTAAATCAAATAAGTATTATGATTGGAAGACAAATCATTATGGGGGGAAGGCGTTCAGCAGGTCCACCATCATTTCAAGAATGGGTTATGGAATTGGGGAAGGTGGCAGCATATTAAAAAATGACATAGATTACTTGATAAATGGGATGTTTATCAGAGAAAATAGGGAAATTATTTGGCATTTTTGGAGGATGAATAAGGTCACTGTGTTGAGACGAATAGTAAAAGTGTAATTATCTTATTTGATTTATTTATATGGGCGTCACGGTGGCGCAGTGGGTAGCACGATCGCCTCACAGCAAGAAGGTCGCTGGTTCGAGCCCTGGCTGGGCCAGTTGGCATTTCTGTGTGGAGTTTGTATGTTCTCCCCGTGTTCGCGTGGGTTTCTCCCGGGTGCTCTGGTTTCTCCCACAGTCCAAAGACATGCAGTACAGGTGAATTGAATAAACTACATTGGCCGTAGTGTATGAATGTGAATGCAAGAGTGTATGGATGTTTCCCAGTGATGGGTTGCGGCTGGAAGGGCATCCGCTGCGTAAAACATATGCTGGATAAGTTGGATTAATAAAGGGACTAAGCTGAAAAGAAAATGAATGAATGAATAATTTATTTATGTATTATTATTATTATTATTGCATTGTTATTATGTTATACACAAAATATTATATTTATGTATTTTTTTACTATTATTATTTACTGAGTTTATATTATTTATATGTATTTACTGGATTTATGATAGCAACATCTAATTACAGTAACGGCCGCTGTTGGGGAGGGTAGGAGAAAGGGGGGTGTTGAAAAGATGTTAACATTTTTAAACTAATGGTACTGTTAAATTATTGAAGACATTTTTTTTTAATAATTGAATCATAAAAAAGAAAAAGAAAAATATTGTTGGAATATCTAATCAATTCCATGCCTGATCAATAAAAAAAGATCAGGAGAGGTTTTTCTTGAATGTCAAAA
The DNA here is from genome assembly GCA_903798195.1 of Danio kyathit. NCBI lineage: Eukaryota > Metazoa > Chordata > Actinopteri > Cypriniformes > Danionidae > Danio > Danio kyathit. The sequence continues at coordinate 40,678,058 of LR812533.1, forward strand.
ATCTTAGTAATTTATTGGATGCAAATGAATAATTCGATTTACACAATTCTGTTATCCTCAATGCAATGCAAGAGTTACATTCAGGAGGTGCGCAGGAAATTTCATTTCCTAATTCGCGCTTTTATACATAGCTGATAATAAAAGGTGGAGATTAGTCAAATTCGTCACTTGTCAATCGTTCTCCAGTCCTCCATTGGCCGCACCCATACATACATCCTCTTTTTCTAATTCTCTGCACAACATCAAAAAGCACAAGACTTCTCAACTGCAAATTCTGTGTTCATTTTCAACCCATCTCTACTCTGCTCACAGGAAGTTTCACTGCAGAGCTCAAGTTAAGTTTAGACAATCAGGCCATTGCATTTCTATCAGCTTCATTTACTTATTCAAAAATGCTTCATTAGTATGCAAAACATATCACACTTGAGAAGAAGGTTGGTTAATATATTAACTTATACAACAATTCAAATACAATTGTTTAATGAAAAGAAAAAGGAAGAAAAATAATTTATTCATTCATTTTCTTTTTGGCTTAGTCCCCCTATTAAACTGGGGTTGCCACAGCGGAATGAACCGCCAACTTATCCAGCATATGTTTTTACACAGCGGATGCCCTTCCAACTGCAACCCATCTCTGGGAAACATCCATACACAATCATTCACACTCATACACTACGGACAATTTAGCCTACCCAATTCACCTGTACCGCATGTCTTTGGACTGTGGGGGAAACCGGAGCAACCAGAGGAAACCCACGCGAACGTGGGGAGAACATGCACACAGAAAAGCCAACTGACCCAGCCGAGGCTCAAACCAGCGACTTTCTTGCTGGGAGGCAACAGCACTACCTACTGCGCCACTGCGTCGCCGGGACAAAAATAATAAAAAAAATATATTCCTTTATCACAACAATATACCTAATTAGCCTAACTTAGCCTAGTTAACCCAATTAACCTAGTTAAGCCTTTAAATGTCACTTTAAGCTGAATACTAGTATCTTGAAAAATATCTAGTCAGATATTGTGTACTGTCATCAGGACAAAGATAAAATAAATCAGTTATTAAAAATGAGTGATTAAAACTATTATGTTTAGAAATGTGTTGAAAACAATCTTCTCTCCATTAAAACAGAAATTGGGGAAAGAAATATACAGGGGGGCTAATAATTCAGGAGGGCTAATAATTCTGACTTCTGTATATATCCTCGTACACCAACCCTAAACCCAACCCTCACACAACAGAAAAACATACATTTTAAAATACATCATCCTGTATTATTATGAGCTAAAAATAAAACTAAAATGACCAAAAAGGACTGGTATTATTACACCTGAGGAGGCATTTTACTTCTCATAATGTAGAAAATATCAGGCACACACACAAACATGCATACAAACACAAACTCAAACTTACTGTCTCACACACACACACACAATCACATGAATAAACACACTTGAATACATAAACAGATGTGCTCAATACGTGTAGCTCTTAGTTTTTTTCCCTTCATCAGCAGATGTAACATTCTTGGCGATTTATTGGCCGTGATACTTGGCAGTCCAAAAAAGAAAAGAACTGCAGGCCTCCTATTCATGGGGTTTCAGGTTATGTTTTCATATCTTTTGTCTAGGATTTTGGTGTCTGTTCTCTTAATGTTCTTTTTTTATGGTTTTGTATAAGCGACTAACTATTGAACATCTCCAAGTCTTCTCATCTTTTATAAAACTATGTTTAGACAAAGAAAATCCGCCCTTTTTAGAACAAAATCTTGGTTGTTGTTAGCAAATTGAAATATGTTCCTGAGAAAGTGATATGTAAATCATTTTAATTTAAATATTTTAACATGGCAATTTTAAAAAACGAACAATAAATAAAAATAAAATGAATGAATGAATGAATGAATGAATTAATTAATTAATGAATTAATGAATTAATGAATTAATGAATGAATGAAATGCAAGTTCAAATGTGATGCTTGTGGTATGGGAAAAAGTATTAGAAATATTTTGTAATTAAATATTTATTTACATTAATTAAATATTTTTATTCAGTATAATTATATCATAATAAATACACATATTGTAAATAATATTAATGTAAACTCACCGGCCACTTTAATAGGTACACCTGTCCAACTGCTCGTTAACGCAAATTTCTAATCAGCCAATCACATGGCAGCAACTCAATTCATTTAGGCATGTAGACATGGTCAAGACGATCTGCTACAGTTCAAACAGAGCATCAGAATGGGGAAGAAAGGTGATTTAAGTGACTTTGAACATGGCATGGCTGTTGGTGCCAGACGGGCTGGTCTGAGAATTTCAGAAACTGCTGATCTACTGGGATTTTCACGCACAACCATCTCTAGGATTTGCAGAGAATGGTCTGAAAAAGAGAAAATATCCAGTGAGTGGCAGTTCTGTGGGCTCAAATGCCTTGTTGATGCCAGAGGTCAGAGGAGAATGGCCAGACTGTTTTGAGCTGATAGAAAGGCAACAGTAACTCAAATAACCACTCGTTACAACCAAGGTATGCAGAAGAGCATCTCTGAATGCACAACACGTCCAACCTTGACACAGATAGGCTACAGCAGCAGAAGACCACACCGGGTGCCACTCCTGTCAGTTAAGAACAGGAAACAACACCTTTGGGATGTGATGGAACAAGAGATTTACATCATAGATGTGCAGCCGACAAATCTGCAGCAATTGCATGACGCTATCATGTCAATATGGACCAAATTCCCTGAGGAATATTTCCAGTACCTTGTTGAATCTATGCCACGAAGGATTAAGGCAGTTTGAAGGCAAAAGGGGGTACAACCCGGTACTAGTAAGGTGTATATTGTTCTGTTTGACTTCTGTTGCTAATGAACCTAGTGTCTGGAAATAAAGTTGATCTGATTTAACTATTTATAATTTATTACATATACTGTAGTATTTCAATTTCTCAAGAAAAAGAATAAGATTGGGAGTTGAAAATGCATTTAAAGACACAAAAACATATATGCATTATGTGTTCAAATATTTCTAAAGTATTTACAAAATAACCTAACAATTGAATTTCCTCATTATGTCTTTTACAACAAATTAATCCAATCATTTACAAATGAATTCATTTTTATTAATTAAATTCAATAAAGGCTATATCTTTTCCTGTTATATGTTCACCTACACTCAAAACATATTTTTGAGTTTTTTGGGGGACAACTTACATTTATTTATGTTCAATCTACTTAAATTTGTAAAAACAATTCAGTTAACTTAATCGATTTGTGTTGGGACAACATGAAGAAATTATGTGGAACCCAGCATTTTTACAGTGTATATGGATACACAGGTATACAAAGCTTTTAATAAGTTCAGGTATACACTGGGGCTGCACAATATATCGTTTCAGCATCAATGTCGCAATGTGCGAGTAGTGTGTGAATAGTCACATCGCAAGCATCTGCAAAGTAGTTGACCAGACATTACAGTTACAACATAGTGGAGTAATTTTATATTTTAACTTTAGAGTAAAAGTTTATTATTTGCATGTTTATAAGGCCTGACTGTAAGAATTTGAGGTAAACTTGAGCCATTTGGGCACAAAAAATTAAACATTTATAGCTTAATGATTAATTGAACATTATATAATTACGTACTCAATTAAAACTATACAGTGTTAATATTATTATACAGTGATTATTTAATTTCTGTTTCTAAATACTGTTTGACTTCCCAGAAAATTGTACTTAACTATGCTTGTCATTTTTAAATGATATTTGATTCAGATACGCTCCCCTACAGAATCATCAGCATCTCTGTTCAAAATCATCATCAGGTGATCTTAAATTATGAATATTTTACAAGCTATTCAAGTCACCTAGTGAAATTGCAGTTATATTGCAATATATATTGCAGTGAATGAAAATATTGCAATGTTTTTCCAATATAGTGCAGCCCTACTATACACGGTTTACCACTTTTTAAATCCATAAGTGTAATAATGACCCATATTTTCCCGAGATAAACACCACACAAGTCAATGTATATGCTGAAATAACAAGCCAAATTCAGAAACAAAACAAGTCCATGATTAATAGCATACTGCGTCTGATATTCAGCAGCTCCAGAGTACACAATGCTTCATAATAATCCTCATTTGGAGTCAATTTGAGAAAATAAAAAAGACCTAAAAGAAGAGGAGGCTTCCTGTTGTTCCTAGCGTAATGCAGTCACTATTCCTTTACTTAATTATGTGTACGAAACTCTACACAAGGAGCCAAAACATCTGCAAGCGGTCGACCTGAAATCCAGCTATAATTCACAGACAGACAGACAGATTTCACACACAATTCGACGTTAGCAAAAGCGTTTCTAGCACAAATTCCTCTATCGGTGTATCATCAGATAACACGCCGCCTGTTTGTTTGGTCAGGAAATGAAGAACAAATGTCCTCAACAACCTGATTGCCACCCACATTTGCAACACAAAATAGCAGCTTGTTTGTAGAGTGTTTACAAACGCAGAAAGACGAAAAGCTGGCCTACTTGACCGCAGCTAATGACAGCATTACTCATGTGGCCTGTTTGGTTGCTGGTGGGACACGACAGTCCTGTTGGGAAAGTAAAATATGGGCATTTTTCTCTTGTGAACAGAAGATCACCAACCAGGATCAAAGGGGTTTTTAAAGTCTCATGTTTTCAATGAGTATAGCAGAATGTGACCCGCTTTAATAGGAAAGCAGTGGATCAACAAGTTATGTCTTGGCAGGATCCACTCAAGAATAAAACATCGCAGTGACACATGTGGGGAAAAACAAGATACTAATAGTGTTGAACTTGAGTCAACAAAATGAATTAATGTTTGTCTTACTCTGTGTAACAGTGCATTAAAGAACAATCCATCGAAAATCAAATGCTAAGCTCATGTACAATTGAAGACGAAATGATAATAATAAATTGTTGTTATTATTATTATTATTATTATTATTATTATTATCATCATTATTATAATGAAAAGATTCTTTCAACAAATATTTCAACAATATTTTTAACTAATAACTAATTTCTTTGGGGCGTCACGGTGGCGCAGTGGTAGCACGATCGCCTCACAGCAAGAAGGTCGCTGGTTCGAGCCTCAGCTGGGTCAGTTTGCATTTCTGTGTGGAGTTTGCATGTTCTCCCCGTGTTCATGTGGGTTTCCTCCAGGTGCTCCGGTTTCCTCCACAGTCCAAAGACATGCGGTACAGGTGAAATGGGTACGCTAAAATTGTCCGTAGTGTATGTGTGAATGAGTGTGCATGGATGTTTCCGTTTTAGGTTATGCTAATTAGGCAAGTTATTGAACAACAATGATTTGTTCTGTAGCCACTTGAAAATATATATCTTAAACAGGCTCGTAGCCAGCCTAGTGAAAGGGTTGGCTCTTTTATTTCAGTTATTCGGCTCATTTTCTATTTACTTTTAAGATTGCCGGCAGCTAGCTCTCTGCAACTCTCACATGGTCGCCCACTGAAGCTAAGTATGGCTGCACCCGGTCAGTACCTGGATGGGAGACCACATGGGAAAGCTAGGTTGCTGCCGCAAGTGGTGTTAGTGAGGCCAGCAGGGGGCGCCCAACCTGCGGTCTGTGTGGGTCCTAATGCCCCAGTATTGTGACGGGGACTCTATACTGCTCAGTGAGCGCCGTCTTTCTGATGAGACGTTAAACCGAGGTCCTGACTCTCTGTGGTCATTAAAAATCCCAGGATGTCTTTCGAAAAAGAGTAGGGGTTTAACCCCGGCATCCTGGCCAAATCTGCCCACTGGCCTCTGTCCATCATGGCCTCCTAACCATCCCCATATCATAATTGGCTTCATCACTCTGTCTCCTCTCCACCAATCAGCTGGTGTGTGGTGTGCGGTCTGGCGCAAAATGGCTGCCGTCGTGTCATCCAGATGGATGCTGCACACTGGTGGTGGATGAGGAGATTCCCCCCCTATGTGTAAAGCGCTTTGAGTGCCCAGAAAAGCGCTATATAAATGTAAGGAATTATTATTATTACTATTATTATTTAAATACTGCATTTTAGTCACATTTTGAGCACTATTTTTAGCTGAATTAGTTTGTTGTATGGTCAGCATAACCGCACTCTTTGATATAGCAAAAATATTTCCTAAAGGTTTAGAATAAAGAAATATGAGAAATACTTATTTGTAAAATACTAATTTATTACATCATATATCATTAGACAAAAATAGGAATCTGTTTAAGTTTTAAATAAAAAACTGTAGCCTACTGTCATTTATTAGGCAAATAACAAACTGGGGTGCATCTCCTAAACAACGGCGTAACTCGCGGCTGAACTATCATAGTACGATGCATCGTTTGGGGAAAAAACTATGTAGTGATGAGTGTTTCCCAAAACCAGTAGTTTCTCTGTCGCAGATCCATCATTTGAACCACGTTAGTTATAAAGTAAAACGGCCATAACGATGCTCTAAGTGGGGTGGTAACAAATTCTTTAGAGAAGAACCCCATCATTTCTTTGTGCATATTATATTGTTTTACAAGCACACGCATTTAAAAAACAAAAAAAACAATATTAGTTTTGTTAAAAACATGCACTTGTTTTCCATATTAATTGAAATATATGTAAATGGCACATATAGAGCCTGTGTTTCCTTTACAAATATTATTGAGAACATTCCATATTCTATTCTAAAACATAAAATCACTTACAAAAGCTAGCACGTATTCTAATATCATATATAAATCATATAAATAAATAATGATGCTATTTATTAAGAAATGAAATTTAATATTTAAATAGTAAATATAATAAAAATAATAAAAAATATATTTTTTAATTATTATGAAATGAAAAAATTTCACTTTAATAATAATATTAATAATACTGATCATGATGATGATGAGGATTATTATTATTATTATTATTATTATTAAGTAGGATATTGTTTAATTATTTTTTATTTTTTGAAAAGTCTTCTTTTATTTGACACATGCAAACCACTGCAGAAATGTTCTAACCACTAGGCCCATATCATATACAGTACAGATACTTAATAAATAACCTACTATAAATTAAAAGCATTAACGTATGCTATGCTTTTTGGTTTCACAAAACCAGTGCTTCAGACTGAGCCAAGCCCAGTTTGATGAGCTGTTGTCCGGTGTCAGTAGGAGACACCAACTAATCACGCTTAATCATGCCCCTACAAGAGCAAGCTCCTGATTGGTTAACGCAACGCAAATGTCCACTAAAGTACAGATTTTCCAACTGAAGCGCATCAAACGTGCAAAACACTCAATTCGCGTTGTCTCATTCGCACGAATCGCGATGCAGGATGTCTATTCGCGTCTTTGCAATGACTTAACATGTAAATCACTCGCGGTTGAAGCTACATCAGCATCTTGTGTGAACGCACCATAAATAATGTCCTTGATCTTCAGAGGAATGCTATATTATTTTAACCTGCATGCTCTAAATTAAAATATAGACAGTTTAGAAGAAATCGGGATGTGGTAATCTGAGGTTAAGTGATTGATTCAACGACACAAAAGTTTATAGATGTCTAAAATATATTGTAAAATATGCTGTATATAATAATGAAAACACAAAAATACTGCATGCCATGCGCTGTCTCACAAATTGGCAGCATTTGCAGTCATTAATAATTATGAAGCAGCATCTTCCCATAGGATAAGAAAACTCAGTATATGAATAATAATGAGAAACCGACGCGTCATCACTGGACAGGCGGATATCGCTACATCACCGATTTTGATCCTGCCCCAATAATGATTTTAAACCTAGAAGATGAAATTAGCTGACAAAATTTCCAGTTTTATCCACAATTAAAGCTAAAAGGTGCAAACATTGGCTTAACTGAGGCTCAATAAACAAAAATCTGTTATACTTTCATAAAAAGTACACAAGGGTTTCTTGAACCTTTAAGGTTTACAATGCAAATCCATTTTAGAACCACTGGTTTGGTAAACAAAGTACTCTGTCATATAATAACTCTGGTAATATAATAAGTAACATATAATAATTATTGGTAATATTATTGGTAATAATATAATAAAGTTGTTTGCATAAGTAAATAAATAGATTGTACAATTGGGCTTAATCTGTGAACTTCTGTGCATGCAGATACTGTATGCCTAGTTATCAGCCATTTGATGAACCTCTTTTCATTTACTCACAATTGCATTTTTGTTCATATTTGGCATTTTACAATAGTTAATTTGACACCTTAGATATATATTTGATGATATGGTGGTCTTAATAAGCTTTTAACGCTTATTGGCAATAAATAAAAATGTTTTTACACTTCTGAAAAAGTCTCAAAATGTTCAAAGAAACGATTAAATCTACTGCAGTTAAAAATAACTGAAGGTAACTGACGTTTAATCACAGTAATTTGTCATAATATTACATCACTTTTCCACTGCTGACAGCAGAAGGTTTACTAATGAGCTCTGTTCTGCCTCCATGTCATGGCCAACACTTAAAAGCACACATATGGAACAGGAAATTTGACACTTGGAATTTTAATTTCTTAAAGTCTCGGATGGAACGGCTCTTCTTTTGTGACTGTAGGGATTTTCCAAGAGTTCCAGTGTCTTTTCCAGGCTTTTATGGAATGGATAAAACATTTAGGAGAGCCTCAGGCCAGCCAGATTCACCTCTCTTTAAAGAAATGGATGAGATGGAGACGCTGTTTACATGTATAACTTTCGTCCCAAGCCAACAGATCAAAGCTTTTTTAATTGACAATAAAAGCAATCTCCCATTATTGTAATAGCACAATGGCAATTAAATACAATCGATCAAATTCAAGAAAGCTCTGTTTGTGGAAAGAAAGAGCACAAAAACAACAACAGAGAGGAAAAGAGCCAATGGTTATATTCTTACAATGATAATTTAGTAGAAACAGACAGGTCAAATCAAAATCATAGACAGCAGACATCTGTCCGCTTTCTTTCCATTGTAAAATCTCTTCTTTTCTTACATTTGTTCCCCCTAATGACGGTCCCGTTGGTGGAAAACTCTTCCAAAGATGTAAAATCATTTTTAAAAAGGCCATTCAAACTCATTTTAACCTGAAATTGGCAGAACTGATGAAGTTCTCTCTACTTGGCCTTGGGTTTCCCCATGAGAGGCACTTGAGCTTTGGATGTCTTCTCGAACACTTAAATGTTTGTGAAATATTTTTTTGTATTTATATTATTCAGTTATAAATATATTTAAAAGACAAAAGTATTTTTGAAATACAGCTGCAAACAGAAATTTATAGGGTTCTGGTGGTTTGAGGCCTTTAAACACACATGTAAAAAGTTATTTTTTAATATCCAGCAATCTTGTAACCACCTAAATCACTGATAAAATAGACATTTTAGCCATTTCAGGCCAATTCTCTCTAAAAATAAAAGTTCCAAAAAGGGGTTTTGAAGTGATACAATAGATAGAGATAGCATTTTAGTTATTCCTTTATCATTCTAATGAGAATTTCAAAGAGTGCACTATAAAGGATTAAGCAAATGGAGAGTACTTAAAACTATTTTAACTAAGAGTGAAGAAGCATTTAATGATCTCCAGAACATTTAGACTTTTAAAGAACCTTTTGTGGAATGAAAAGGTTCCATGGATGTTACCAAGGATGGATGAGTCCATGGATCACTGCCAATAAAGAACCTTTATCTTTAAAAGTGTAAATATGGTGATTGTGTGTGTGCTCACCTAACTGTGTGAACATCAAAGTATTTTTTTAAGAATTACAATCAAATGACAGTTTTATCTGTCCAAATGTAAAATTCTAACTTGTTTTGATAATTATTGATTTAGGCAGTTGAGTCAAAAATCTAGGACCAATATCCAAAAGCTTTTAAAAATAAAATACATGAAAAATCGTGTGATATAAAATGTGAAATATTTGATAGCGCCCCTAGTGGTTGAATTATTTCAGATTTCTAGCAGACCTCTAAGGCCATGAAACAAGCACACAAACTTTCATTCTAATCTATTTCCATTATCCTTGCCTAATAGGAGCTCAAATTTCATTTCATTAGTCGATGGATGCCAATTTTTTTTTATACATGCTAGTGCCTTAATAGATATAATAGTACCACCTAGTAGAAACTTTGTTTTACTGCTTGAATCATTAGAAGCAGTGCCATCGTATGTATCTTATTGTCAACACAAGTTCATTGGAAATACACTACAGGGTAGTATGAGGCAAACAACTCTTGTTGCTTTTCACACTAATGATATTTACATGGAAATATTAACAATAGATAAAGGTTTGTAGAGATAGATACATTTTGTAATCGACAAAGTTTGCAACACATTTCTATCTCCATATGGACAGCTTTTATGACGTAGTCAGTTTGCTTAGTAGCTTACCTTGTACAGTGCTGTCACTTGCACTTGCAAAATGCAGGTCAATTGGTTTGAGTCAAGTAAAGAATGATTCCTCAAAAAAGAAAAGCAAATTTTAAATATTTTACATTGAAAATAATCTGCGATGCAATTTTTTTCTTACATTTTTTTAAATCAGTATTTTTTGGGTTTAGGAAAGGGTTTAGGTCAGTGGTTCACTAGGTGATCTATACAACAAACTCCGCCTTCTCATGGTTGTGTACAAGAAGTTTGTGTATCTAAAACGTATAACAGAACGTGCCCTAACTAACATTTTTCACATTCGAAAAAAATGTAGACAGCACCCTCTTGTCATCTGAAACCTGCAACAAAACATACCCAGAGCAACATATTTGACATTTTGCAAATTTGTACACTGAGGTACTTATTTCCAACAAGCCTAGGTTTGTTATTGTTCATTAATCACTAAAAAAATACACAAAACCAATGTTCTTGCACATTTTTTTTTCCTCCGTTCAGACATGTAAAGTGCTAAGATGACAGCTTGCAAAGCAGCAGACCACACAGCGAGCCGTTCACTAACTGTCCTTGAAAAAAACTGCATATGCAGACAGAGTTTCCAGCAGCTCACATCAGCGGCCCTTTGAAGACGAGCCTCGGCAATTAGGACTTTAACAATGACAATTTGCACCCTTCAGTCTTTTTCTTTCCAGACAGAAAGTAAATCTTATTCCACTACAGACTTGCCGTCATCTCTCCATAATGACTTTTGTGAAGGCTTTGAAAGCCTGAACTGGAAAGAAAAAGCCAGTACAGCACTGAGGCCGATCAATAGGACAAGTACTAGACTTTTACTACCGACACTTTCAGCCAAAGTGAATTTCAAGGTGTGCATTTTTAAAAAGCAATTTGATATTAAGGAAAGTCTGAAGTTGAAGTCCACCACAAGGGGGCAGGAGAAAGGATTTCACTAAAAGGATTAGTTCCCACAAATTACAATACTGCCATTTATTCTCGCTTCCAAAACCCTACAATTATGAGGGTATATCTACAAGACATAAATAAAAATATTTTTAATTAAATCCTAGATGTTTCTGTTCCTCCATTGAAAGTCCATTCAACCAAAACTCTGCTTCAAGTAGTTTCTTCAAGACAAGTTCACTTTATATGGTGAACACATTTAATTTAAGCTTTTATTCGCATATAAGCATTGATCAGCTGACATAAACAGAAGCTCTACCAAACCTGCTTGACGTAAGAACAAACCTCATCAGAAACCCTCAAACAAGTCATGTGCCATACAAGAAATAACCTCATTGGTTCTCAAAATCAAGCAAATATGCTTAAGCTTCTATGACCACGTTTAGATGCTGGAAACATAGCTAGCTCATCAATGTGTATATTGGTTTATACTACATTGTAAATCACTGTTCCCAAGTTTGCCACCTTGTGGATAAACTATTTAATGCATAGGTCTTCAGGAATCGAGTATGGGACCTATGATTTAATGCAACAATTAGCAAAATTCATGTCCTGTTCAAAACACCGCTTATAATATTTATGCTTTCCAAAATTCATATCGTTTTGAAACAAAGTCTCAAAGTGAGTAAGTGATGCAACGGGTGAATTGTTCAGTGACTTTCATTTTTATGGCAACACTTTAGTTTAGGCAGTGCTTAATTTGTAAATTGCGAGGTCCCAGAACAGATCAGGGTAACAGATCCGGCATGTTACCAGAGGAGCGAGAGGTAACCAAGCATTTGCGGAATCAAGTTGGTGAGCCAATTGAAGTGAACTACAGCTTGCATTAGTAGCTTTTATAGCGTGTATGTACTGTAAAAAAAAAAAGTTTTTATTTTATTCCAATCTTTATGTATAAAACATTTTCTTCACTGTAAATCTATTATGAAAATCTATCTAAATTTATGCAACGGAAACTACAAGGACACACTGTCTGTCACATAAACAAGGCAGGTGTGGATCAGTCTTTTATATTTAAATACTTTCTTTTATTATTATTAGTTTTTTTGTTTTGTTTTTTTGCTTCTAAAATACTTAAAGGAGTTAAATGAGTTTAAATGTAGGAATTATACACATTTTAATGGTAAATGTGTTATATAAAGAATTTAAGTAGGTATATTTAATGAAAATAAAGGCAATTATTTTCCAAGTAAGATTAACAATTTTTTTTATTTAATTTAGAAATGGTTTCTTCTCTCTAAATCAAAGAGGGATCTGTAAAATGAGGATTAGATTTCAGAGGTGCCGGATCCGGATCCGCCTTGTTCCAGCACAAATTAGTTTAGGTCACAATTCATGCTTTTAACTACTGGTTTATTGCATGCCTATAAAGCCTATATAGCTGTACATACACTTGTCAATTTGTATATTGCATTCACTACTTTTTAAAATATATTTATTATCTGTTTTTTAGTCCTGTCTGTAATTCTGTTGCACTGTAGAAGCTCTGTCACGAAAACAAATTCCTCGTATGTGTGAACATACCTGGCAATAAAGCTCTTTCTGATTTCTGATTGTGATTATTAAGATATTACTAACAACTGTTCATTAGTAGTTTTACCCCCGGTTTCACAAACAAGGTTTAAGGCTAGTCAAGATTAAATTGCATGTTTGAGCTGTCTCAACTCAAAACAACTTGCAGTGAGATGTCTTAAAATATGTCAGTGTCATTTTTTGTCTCCAGGTGCACACCAGTAATATGTTTTTCTAAGGCCATTTTATAAATGTGGCTTAAATAGCCTAATTTATCAAAGGCCTAGTCCTGGCTTAATCCAAGCGCTGTTTGTGAAACTGGGCCATAAAGTATTATCTTATTCTGTATCCCTAATCCTACCCCAAACCTAAACCCAACTTCTATCTTACTAACTACTAATAAACTACTAATTAGCAGTTTATTAATCTAGTAGTGTTAGTTAATTGTTTGTTAATATCGTGAAGTGTTACCTAAACTAAAGTGTTGCCATTTTCTATTTATTTATTTAGATTTTTTTTATTTATTTCTGTTTATATGACAATATGAAATATCTTTTTTGGTTTAATCTTCTAAATAAGAAATTGTTGTAAATGTTGTAAATGACTAATGAGTAAAGCATTAAGTCTTTTGTCCATTCATGCAGTTGATTCATTCAGAAAGACAACACTGTGTGATGATTGGAGATGCACTTCTGTGGATGTAAATTTGTTATTAGCTAAGTTATTAGCTAACAGACAATATTGTGTCTAAAGTATTACAGCACATTAAATGTTATAATTTTTTAAATGAAAACAGAGAACATATTTCTTCAGGAAATATGTTAATGGAAATGTTTAAAAAGGTGTCTTCTGGAGAAATGTTACAATATTTATACGTAATCCAATTAAAAATTTGTATATGACTCATTTCAGTGTTGTTGTTGTTGTTGTTATTTGTATGTTTTTTTTGTACAAAGAATGTTTATTAAGAAACCGTTATGATTGCATGTTATATATTGTATATTTAGTATAGGTTTTCCCATGAATATAGCCAATGCTGATGATATACTGTAACATTAAAACATAAATAAATAAATAAATAAATAAATAAATAAACAAACAAACAAATAAATAAATAAATAAATAAATAAATAAATAAATAAATAAACAAACAAACATGAACGTGTGATGCTTAACTCTATCATAAATATTTGAGAGAAAAAAACTCATCCATGACGTTTCTTGAATACTAGGGGCACATAACGCATCAAATTCACAATGTGTAAATCAATATGTCCTATCCTGCCACTAAAATCCATGGAAAAATTGGGTCCCTCTAAACAACACATGGTATTACATTTCTCACCCGAACCGTACATTCCTTTTGGTAAATTATAATAGCGTCAGTTTCTGAATGTCTCACTGGACGGCCGATCACGCAACAGCAGCCAGAGGCACAGAGACAGAGACTGAGATCTGATACTGAACTCTGAAACTCAATCCAGAGGGAAATCTTTAATAGAGCAACTCAGAGAATAACCGCAGGTCAAGAGGGACTCTCGGAAAGACTATGATTGAACTGGGTAACCCCTGTTTTTGGATCGGACAGTAGCAGCCATGACGAAGTATGACTGAGTATTTGGATCTATTCTATTTTCAATTATCTGGCAACAATTTCCAAGTGAAATGTAGTTTAGATAAATTAGTTAATATGAACTAAGAAACAAAAACCTTTGTAAAGCATTTTAATTGTAATGTCAGATTATTTATTGTCAATATAATATAATATAATATAATATAATATAATATAATATAATATAATATGTACATTATTATTATTATTAAATACATAAATATTACTTAATAATATATTATAATTATTATTATTATTATAATTAAATAATATCATAATGTATTTGTTAATATTTTCTAATGAATCTGTGCTAACAAAAACTACCAAAAACATTTTAACAACAATAAAAAAATGATTAATTAGCAGTAACAGAAATTAATAAATACTGTTACATTAATAAAAAAAAATGAAGATCAAACTAAATGAATAGTGTATTTTTAATGAAATATAAGAAGTACTCACTCATATCGCCCCTAATAAAATAATAAATTACTACTTATATTTACACATTAATAAAACTAAATGAGGACTAGGGCTTTATTTTAACGATCAAGGTGCAAAGTCTAAAGCACATGGTGCAAAAGCATTAAGGAAGTGTCCGAATCCACTTTTTCTATTTTAAGGACGGAAAAATACGGTTTACTTACACTCTTACGAGTTATGGGTGTGTTTTGAGTATAAAGTGCATTAAACCAATCAGAGTCTCATCTCTGTTAGACCTAAACTGCATTTCGTTTCCTTGTACTTGTACATGTGTAATGACAATAAAGCTGAATCTAATCTAATCTAATCTAATCTAATCTAATCTCCCATTCCCTGTAAAAGTCAGTTGCATCGTGCCATGGCGCATTTGCTATTTACATGGTGGACTTTGTGGAAAAAACGGAACGCTGCACTAGCGAGAAAACAGTTAAACAGACCATCAGATAAAGAATAACCCTCCTCCATTCGGCCTCTTTGCTTTACTCCTTATATTCGTGGATAGAAAACGATGTACGCACTCCACTGAAGACATCCATTAGCCTACATATTTAATTTCATTTGGTTTCAAAACAATTTCTAAATTCAGTTTTAATTTCCAGCAAACTAATAAATGAACAGTGATGCATGGTGAAGTACACGTCTCCAAAACCTGACAGGTGGACAAATCTAAACTAGTTTTTATTAAAACAAATATAAATATGCATATAATAAATAATACTGCTAATAATAATAATAAGAAGAAGAAGAAGAAGAAGAATAACATTATACAAAAGCAAATTGTAATGAATGAACTGGAAAAAGACATTTTGACAAAAATACATTTTTAATTTTAATTCTTTATTTTTTTCATATGTAAAGATATTTCTGTATTGCTGTACGTCCTGTGTGTATTAAGCAATGTGTACGCGTTTGGACCTTCATAGGTGCATAACTAACATGCTCTTGCCTGGACTTTAGACATTAGACTACTTAATGTTTTCCACATTCGCAAAAATATAAACAGCGCCCTCTTGTGGATTTGTCATCTGAAACATCCAACAAAATGTGCAGAGTAACTTATTTTACATTTTGCACATTTGTATGCAAACTTACACTTGAATTGTTCAAACATTCATTCATTCATTTTCTTTTCGGCTTAGTCCCTTTATTAATCTGGGGTCGCTACAGCGGAATGAACCGCCAACTTATCCAGCATATGTTTTACGCAGCGGATGCCCTTCCAGCTGCAACCCATCACTGGCAAACATACACACCCATTCACACTCGTACACTACGGACGATTTAGCCTACCCAATTCACCTATACCGCATGTCTTTGAACTGTGAGGGAAACCTACGCAAACACGTGGAGAACATGCAAACTCCACACAGAAATGCCAACTGACCCAGCCGAGGCTCGAACCAGCGACCTTCTTGCTGTAAGGCGATTAATGTTTAAACAATACTTAAGTAATATGTTTAAATAAACAATCATTTTAGAATGCACATTTATAAGACCAACATGGTCCTATTAAGTCCTAAAATTCATAAACATTTTATAAAAAGAAAAAATCTATATAATTTAAAAAATTATAATTAGAAGAAAAATCTTCTAAAATATTTTTTTTTCCCCTTTTTTATTTTGATAAGACTCAACCCTAACCCTAACTTAACCCTAACCCTGACCTCAAAGGTCACCTACATATACTGTACTACTATTAATGTATATTTAATTCTAAGTTAGATAACCATTTACATAATTACTCTGATTTAATACTTGGCAAAATGAAGTGCACCATATTCATGGAAAGTGTCTAGAAAGAGCCAGTGACTGACTAACTCCACACAATTAACTAAAGTGCAGTAAATCTCAGTTTAATAATGAACGTCAAACTGCTTTTGAATGATGAATGAAAGGGTACATTGGCTTATAGATTAAGGCACACTTGACAGCTGCTAATCTCCTCCATTGCCAGTTTGTTCTTGGGAAAGCAGGAGCCAGAGGCCAAAGATGATTCGCTTCAGTGATTTTACAAACATAGCACCAGCACAAACACAGATTTGTGGGATTATAGTGTCCTCGCCTCGACCTCCTCATCTTCATTCACTCTCACCTCAAATGAACAGGATCTGAGTGTCATTAAACTTTTTCCCTCAAACCGAGCGGCACATCCACGCTCTTATTAAATCAGGAACTGCTCAAATAAACAAGTCAAGATACACTGAAAGAAAATCCAGGCAACAATGGACGGTTTCCGCCATACAGTTTGGAGGAGAAAGACATTTACAGTATAGTTTACAGTCTATATTAAGACACAAGTCTTCTTGGGGTTTTTAGATACAGACATGAAGTTACATGTTGCATATTGCACCATTTACAATACTGTTTAATAATTATCTGTGTTTCTAAAATATTCAAAAATTATTTTTTTAAATATTTTTATAGAAAATATAGTTTTTTGTTTTGTTTTGTTTTCATTCTTTTAGGGTTTAGAATAGATTTTGTTAACATCTGTATATTTTAATCCATTTATGTAAGCGTGTGTGTGCGTGCGTGCGTGCGTGCGTGCGTGCGTGCATGTGTGTTTCCTGTTCTATTAATAAATTTATTCATTCATTCATTTATTTTGAGACTCTGAATAATTAGTATCTGTATATCAATAGTTTTTTTTTATTTCTATTTCTATATTCAGGGTTTGGGATCAAATTTCTTTCACGACAGCAAATTATTATTATGAAATTATTATTTTGTTGTGTTTTATTTTTTCATGTTTTAGGATAGATTCGTTTAAGACCAGTATCGGAATACAACCAAAAAATATTTTAATTAACTAATTAATTGATTTATTTGTTTATTTATTTATATTATTATTATTATTGTTATTATTATTATTATTATTATTATTATCACTGAGAATTTGAATTCAAAAAGGATTATTTTATTTTACTGTATTTCTTGTTTTAAGGATTTTTGATGATTTTGGTCTCTAGGTATCTGAATTTAGGTATCCAAATACTATTAATTAATTAAAAAAAGGTTGTTTATTTTCAGAGTTGGGAATAATTTAGTTTGTTTATGTATATTAAAAGTTTTTATTTATATTTCTATATTCAGGGTTTGGGATGAAATTTTTGCACAACTGCAAATTATTATTATGAAATTATTATTTTGTTTTGCTTTACTTTTTTATGGTTTAGGATAAATTTGTTTAACACCAGTATCGCAATACAAAAGTTAATACCATTAATACATTAATTTTTCTAATTATTAATATTTTTTATTAATAGTATCAGTAAGTATTTGAATACAAAAAGATTACTCTATTTTACTGTATTTCTTGTTTTTGTGGTGGAATTTTGGTGTCAGTAATTATCTGAATATCCAAATACTACTAATTAATTAATACTTTTATTTATTTATTATTTTGAAAAATTTAGTTTGTATCTGTCAATATATGAATATCACTAGTGTTTTTATTTTATTTATGGTTTGGTTGAATTTAACTGTATTGTTTTGTTTTACTTTATTTATTTTAGTTCTTCATATGAACTGGATGATCATGTCATTATCTCTTTTTCTCAAACCGAGCGGTACATCCACGCTTCTACTGAATCAGGAACTGCTCAAATAAACAAGTCAAGGTACACTGAAAGAAAATCCAAGAAATAATAATGAACCCTTACCGTCGTGCGGTTTTACGAGGAGAAAGCAACATCTCAAAGAGGTTTCCTCATGAACTTTCTTTCTGAATCCCCCCTTTTTTTGTTTCGCCTGAAGCCTAAACCTACCACATTCACAGGAAGAGGCGAAGAAAATACAGGAAGCTTTTGTTTCCATACCTGTGAATGCTGCTCTATTTCAACAAGTCTGAGGGAGCGATATCGTGTTTGTACTCGACCTGGCGACAGATTTGTTCCTAAACAATGACAGACCACAATGCGTTCTTACACTGACAGATCCGCTGAAAACGTTGAAATATGTCAAGGCCCTCATGTAGAAACCAAACATCCGTTGGTAACAACAAAAACCTCTCATTACGCTTGTGACACGGGAGCGAGAGATCAGCCTGGGTCATGTATGTTATTTCCTTACGCCATTTAAGATTCGACATCCACGTTTCTCATTTCTAGCACCCGCACCTCGTCCTGATGCATTAGGAACAAGCCTTATCAGGTAAATATTTTACCTCGAACAAAAAAAGGATGGTAGGCATTTGTTACTGAGCTGTCCAAACAAGAATTTCCATAGACTAAACATTCATTTGCTGATGAGTCCTGGTGAGAGTGTGAAACTGTCATTTGGTTAACTGGAGGAAAACAAGGCACTCTGTGATTGAGGATTTCTTGTACTGTTTATACAGATACTACATAAATACCCGTATGCCCCTGTACAGGTAAGGGTAAGGGTAAACTTTATTTGTCCCCGAGAGGAAATTTGTCCTGGGCGAGAAGGTACTACAATGTTGCTCTAAACACACAACAAAATAAAACAAACAGAACAGTTAAGAACAAACAAAAAACATACATTGTTTACAAAATAAAAACTGTATATAAATATAAAATATATAAAACACAGCACATAATCAAATGCTAATGTACTACAGGTGCATTGTTCTTGGTAGAGTTCAACAGTTTTATCGAGGTAGGAACAAATGAAAGCTTCAGTCTATTGGTCTTACACATTGGCATTCGCAGTCTTTTTTGTGATGGTAACATCTGATATTCACTAGAAAGAGGATGTTTGGGGTCAGCACTAATATTTATTGCTCTTCTCATGACTGCCTGTTCATATAGAGTCTGTATGGGCTCATATTGTTTTACTCCTTTGATTTTCATAGCTGTTTTTTGAATATGAACCTATTTATTTTTCAATTGAACAGACAGATTTCCAAACCAGACTGTGATTCCATAGCGAACAAGACTTTCAAACATAGCTCGGTAAAAAAAAACAAGCATGATATTGCTACCCACCCCATACAATCTCAGCCTTCTTAAAAAATAAAGCCTCTGTTGTAGTTGTGTGCACAAGTTGTCCATGTGTGTTCTCCAACAAAAAACTCTGTCTATATAGAACCCACCTCCCTCTGTATGTACTAATAACAAAAAAAAAAAAAACTCATGCTGTGCACCACGGCCAGATAATGTAGTACAGATGAAGATTTTTTTGGATACAGGATGTAAAAACTAATAAAATAAAATAAAAATAAAACAATAAATTAAATTAAATTAAATTAAAAAATAATAATTTATTTAAAATAAAAATGTAAATAACTAATAAAAATAAATAAATAAATAAAATAATATAAAATTAAATTAAATTATGGTTTGGGATAAATATTGTCAGTACATGCATAAAAATATTTTAATTAATTTATTTGAATATTTTAAGGTTGTATTTAATTATTTATTAGTTTGTTTATTTATTTATAAGTTTGTTTATTTGCTAATACTAATATTAAATGATCAGTGTCAGTAAGTTTTTAAAAGTGAAATAGTTATTTTATTTTACTGCATTTTTTTTCAGGCTTTGGGGTGTATTTGGTTAGTGTAAATAAGTATTTGAATATCAAAATACCACAATTTTTTAATATTCATTTATTTAGTTTGGAATAATTTAGTTAGAGTTAGTAAGCATCTGTACTAGGGCTTCACGATTTTGGAAAAATATAACATTAGGATATTTTGTTATTCTGCTATATATATTGTGATATGAATACAATTTCACCAGATGACTTGAATATCTATATTGGGAAAGAATTGATCATTTAAGATTGATTGGGAGGATTCTGTAAGGCAGTGCACCTGCATAGAATGTAATAAACAATATGCAAGCATAGGATCGTCTCAAGGCACAAGACTGGGGAAGGTTACAGAAAAATTTGTGCTGCTCTGAAAGGTCCAATGAGCACAGTGACCTCCATCATCCGTACTTAAAAAAAAGTTTGGAACCACCAGGACTCTTCCTAGAGCTGGCCGGCCATCTAAGCTGAATGAAAACCTGCTTCAGAGTGCTCTTGACCTCAGACTGGGGTGACGGTTCATCTTCCAGCAGGACAATGACTCAAAGCACACCGCCAAAATATCAATGGAGTGACTTCACAACAACTCAGTGAATGTCCTTGAGTGGTCCAGCCAGAGCCCAGAACTAAATCCTATTGAACATCCCTGGAGAGATCTGAAAATGGCTGTACACCGTCGCTTCCCATCCAGCCTGATAGAGCTTGAGAGGTACTGCAAAGAGGAATGGGCAAAAATTGTCCAGGACAGGTGTGCCAAGCATATAGGTGTGGCATCATATTTAAAAAGACTTGAGGCTGTAATTGCTGCCAAAGGTGCATCAACAAAGTATTGAGCAAAGGCTGTGAATACTGATGTACATGTGATTTTTCAGGTTTTTTATTTTTAATAAATCTGCAACAATTAAAAAAAAATCTTTTTTCACATTGTCATTATGGGGTATTGTGAATAGAATTTTGAGGAAATAAATGAAATTAATCCATTTTGGAATAAGGCTGTAACACAAAATTTGAATTCTACACACAATACCCCATAATGACAATGTGAAAAAAAAGTTTTTTGAAATTGTTGCAAATTTATTACAAATAAAAAACCTGAAAAATCACATGTACATACAGTAAGTATTGACAGCCTTTGCTGTGAAGCTCTAAATTGAGCTCAGGTACATTCTGTTTCCACTGATCATTCTTGAGATGTTTCAGCTGCTTAATTGGAGTTCACCTGTGGTAAAATTAGTTGATTGGACATGATTTGAAAAGGCATACACCTGTCTACACAAGGTGTAGGAAAAAGTGAAGCGCTGTAAATACTGTCTGGATGCACTATATGTATGCATGTACGTATTTATTTATTTATTTAAATTTAATTTAAATTTAATTATTATTAATTATATATATATATATATATATATATATATATATATATATATATATATATATATATATATATATATATATATATATATATATATTATATGTTTGTTTGTTTGTTTGTTTATTTAGTAACATTATTATTATTATTATTATTATTATTATTATTATTATTATTATTATTATCTTATTACTAGTTACAGTAAGTATTTAAAAATCAATATACTATTATTTTTTATTTATTTTCAGGGTTTGGAATTATTTATTTAGTGTAAGTATCTGAATGTCAAAATAATATATTTTTTAAATTAATTATTTATTCAGGGTTTAAGATTTTAAATTATATTAAATTAAATTAAATTTAACTAAATTAAATTAAATGTAGGGCTATTTTATATTTAAATATCAAAATACCTTTATTTTTATTTACTTTCAGGATTTGAAACGATTTATTTAGTGCTTGTAGATATCTGAATATCAAAATACTATTTTTATTTTTAATTATTTATTTAGGGTTTGAGATTTTTAATTTTAATTAAATTTTAAAATAAAGTATCACAACTGTCTAAACATTCAAAATACATTGTTTACTAAGTATCAGATCAGCATACTGTGATGTTGTAAATTCAGCACTGAATCAAAAGCCTAAATTACACTTTTAAACACATAACAACCGAAAAAGATTCTTTAAACAGCAAAACTATTTCGCAATATTACTGCACTTTTATTCTCGATTGAATTTTTTATTATTTAACATATTTCTACTTAATATTTTAAGTAGAAGTGACTTGTGCAACGACCAAAAAAAATAACATTTGGATTTGCATTTTTAACATCTGCTCACACAACATCCACAAGTGATCCGCTATAATCTGAATTCCAGGTTTCAAATTTGTCTTCAAATCTCACATGATCTACGCAGTCAGAAAACCCCTATGCTCTGTATATTTAACATATCATGCACGGTTAATGGTCTCCAATCCAAGACAAATACGCAAGCTCCATCAAAAGTTTGCGTTCATGGAGCGGCGGACTGACCACCACTTCAAACACCTCAACCCTACAAAGCTCATGCTAAAACCCTGAAAAACCCGCTCGCTCAAAACAAGATTACCGTGCAGTGGACATTCAATACCTGACGGTGGGTGGTCGTCTCCAAATCTAAAACAAGTGTTCTGCTGTGGACAGACCGCGTGGGGTAAAACACCAAATATGCCGCTGCTGTAATTCACCAAATGAATGTTTACAAACCGGTTTGCTGAGAATCAGTCTGTAATTTGTGTTCTGATTAGTTTGTGAATGTTCTTGAATGGTATGCTGTGTCTCTGCGTGTGTGTCTGCAGGATCTCGAGTGGGGCAGAAGGTATCAGTGGCTCGTGTAATCTGCCCAATCAGCTCTAAATAAACAGATTTAGAGGGTTACAGTGTACAAGCACACATCTGGTGCTCTTGAGGCATTACATAGAACACACACACTCTTGCTAGATGGGGTTTTTAGAATAACTTTTAGCTAGGTATGCATTTTCTGCTGCTGAAAAATGCCATTTTATTCATCTGAATTTGCATGTACTATATTTCTATTTATAAAGACAATAGGTGAACAAAATCATATTTTAATTTAATAAATCATTTAATAAAATGATTTTGTGTAAATGCACCAAAATATATTGTCTATATTCACTGAGAAATGGATAAAAATATTCATTTTCAAAAGGAGGTGTATTCATTTGTGCTGTAGACTGTATTGTATTTATCTATCTTTAGTATCTATCTATCTATCTTTCCATCCATCCATCCATCTTTAGTATCTATCTATCCATCCATCTATACATGTATATACACTCACTGACCATTTTATTAGGTACACCTTATTAGTATCGGGTTGAACCCCCATTTGTCTTCAGAACTGCCTTAATCCTAGAATCAACAAGGTACTGGAAATATTCCTCAGAGATTTTGGTCCATATTGACATGATAGCATCATGCAGTTGCTGCAGATTTGTCTCCCGTTCCACCACATCCCAAAGGTGCTCTATTGGATTGAGATCTGGTGACTGTGGAGACCATATGAGTATGTTGAACTCATTGTAATGTTCAAGAAACCAGTCTGAGATGATTCGTGCTTTATGACATGGTGCATTATCCTGTTGGAAGTAGCCATCAGAAGATGGGTACACTGTGGTCATAAAGGGATGGACATGGTCAGGAATAATACTCAGGCAGGCTGTGGCGTTGACACGATGCTCAATTGGTACTAATGGGCCCAAAGTGTGCCAAGAAAATATCCCGCACACCATTACACCACCACCACCAGACTGAACTGTTGAAACAAGGCAGGATGGATCCATGCTTTCATGTTATTGATGCCAAACTATAACTCTACCATCTGAATGCCGCAGTAGAAATATAGACTCATCAGAACGTTTTTCCAATGTTCTATTGTCCGATTTTGGTGAGCCTGTGAGAATTGTAGCCCTGGTGTGGTCTTCTGCTGCTGTAGCCCACCTGCCCTGCCCACCTGCCCAATGCTCTTCTGCATACCTCGGTTGTAACGAGTGGTTATTTGAGTTACTGTTGCCTTTCTATCAGCTTGAACCAGTCTGGCCATTCGCCTCATCAACAAGGCAGTTGCTCCACAGAACTGCAGCTCACTGGATATTTTCTCTTTTTCGGACCATTCTCTGTAAACCCTAGAGTAATTGTGCGTGAAATCCCAGTAGATCAGCAGTTTCTGAAATACTCAGACCAGCCCGTCTGGCACCAACAACCATGCCACACTCAAAGTCGCTTAAATCACCTTTCTTCCCCATTCTGATGCTCAGTTTAAACTGCAGCAGATGGTCTTGACCATGTCTACATACCTAAATGAATTGAGTTGCTGCCATGTGATTGGCTGATTAGAAATTTGTGTTAACAAGCAGTTGAACAAGTGTACCTAATAAAGTGACCGGTGAGTATATATAGTGT